>NW_019060818.1:292453-336136 GCF_000696155.1 Zootermopsis nevadensis | reverse complement strand
ATATATATATATATATATATACAAAGCATGCATACGTATCTATTTATCTAAGTGATCCATCATAAGACACACCTATGTACATTTACAAAATATTATGGATGGGCTACTATGGGAACCTATTTGTCCAAACTGTTTTATTTCAGTACTGAGACATCTCTTCTGTTTGTTTGTACAGAGTTACTGTCTAGGTGATCTATTGTCAGATTTTTATCTAAGGTGTCTTTTATCCTACAAGTAAACACGCCGATCGTACACAATTTGAATTGACATGAAAAAAAATGTCTAATATTTAATATTAATATATATTTATTTGTTCTTCGAAAGGAATTCGCTAGAAGTTACGATTAACACTGCATCTCCCTGATAGCCACTGAAAGCCTGATAGAAAATAAACTTATATCCTAAGTTGCTGAACTTCATTTGTGGATCTCTGCATATTAAAGTAATTACTGAACTACAGGCTGAGATAACAATACCTCCTGAGAAATAAGAATCTATTGTTTCTTTGTTTACACTTCTTTATTCTGAAGTTCAGTGAGTTGAATAAAAAATGTTAATATATCGAGTCAATATCAATAGTAAATCAAAGCAAGGGGTGAGATGCACGGCAATTAAACAAAGCAAGATGTAAGACGAGAAACGGATATAACATTTTAATCGGATATCTGAACTAAAGAGGCCACTTGGCAAACTTAAGCGCAGATGAGAGGAATCTGTATAACGAAATACGATGTTGAAAATATGGGTTGATATCGTCAGGGTCAGGATAAGGTCCAGTGGCAGATTATTCTAACCTTTGTCTCTATATCCATTGGGTTTGTACTCAAGTAAAATCACTTGATTTGAAGACTAATTACAAATGGTACGGATTCAAAGACCAGGATAAAGATTGTCGTAGGCAGAAGCAACGGTAATGATAAGATATATTTGTGTTGCCTTCAAACAAGACGGCAGTAGTAAATCTTAGTGCAAACACACATTTCAGACAAAAGATACTTAAATTTAGTAATTTTTCTAAATGGAGGAATCCTGAATAGAACAAACTAAAATCAGTGACGAAAGTCCGTCCGGTATCCGGTCCACATTCCTCGAGACTGAGGAGCTTTGCCTAACAGGTGGTCCGTGACGTTCAATTCTGACGGAATTTTACTCCTTTTACCCAGTACATAATTCTAGGGTATTGTGCAGTAGAAAGCACCCAACTTACTTGTTCACCTTCTAAACTTTAATTTTGCTTCATAAATTGAGGTGCTAGTAAATAAAACATATCAAGATTGTGACTACCCTTAATCAGTCTATTAATAATTTATCACATGTTAAATCACACTGCTAGTAGTCTTTAAACTGCAGAAAATATAATGAAAATTATATATGAAGACAAATATTAAGGAATGGTAGAAATAAAAAAATGAAGGCACCAGACATGAGAAAGACTTTAACAAGAAAATATGGCTTCCTGCCTGATCGAATACATGTAAGTATGCATAATAGACAGCAGCTGAAATATGTGATAAAGTCTATTTTATATCCAACATAAAACGTTATTGCAACGTTTGCAGTTGCTTGGTAAAGGAAGATCGAATCATGTCGGCCTCTGGCATCCATAATTTGCATACTCACTCACAAGCATATCATTATTGTAATTGTCTTCAAAATCAACTCCTCGTAAATTAAAAGACAGTTGGATGTAGCCTATAATTCGATGCTAAGAAGTATTGCATTCCCATATTACGTATTTTTAAAAAAGTATATATATAACCACATAAGTAAAAAAAACTTCTTTCATAATTTGTCCCTCTTTTTAGCAGGGTTTTATACATACTTGTTACTTCACTTGAAAATGTATCCACTCTTCGAATGAGGTTTCCTAAACGGAGCACTTAATATTGTAAATGACATGATAGTCAATGCCTCTCAAGAAACAAACACCGAGTTGTTCTTGTTTATCACTAGATTCAGTTTCTAAAAACGAAACAATGTGACATCAAATATGGATTTTATTTATCTCCGCGGCGACAAACAGTGATGAGACCTATGATCACCAAATACATCGTTTTGTGTAACAAACACTACTTAAATGCATGACAATGGAACAGCTGTGGGCACAGAATGGCCATATATTCAAACTAGATCATAATGTACTCGTAAATTAATCTGGTCTTGCTTCTCTCCGGCTAGCAACTTCTTGGAAGGACTAAATGCTTTCAAGTCTCAAAGTAAGAAATTTTGTATTATTTGTATGTTATCGTGATTTGGCCACTGGATCTAGGACGTGGAAGACTGATGATGATTATATTAATACACTTAGCAAGAAATCGTATAAGTTTGGTATTCACAGTTTACCACATTCAGAATTATGCCAATTTTTAAAGTCTCTTTATTGAGGAAAGTTGGGAATTAAATGTGTGCTGTTCTTCAGTCCTTGTTCTGCTGAGTAACAGATATTTAAGTTTTTCCTAATAATAGCTAAGTAAATTAAAGCAAACCTGTCCCCGTTCTGAAGCAACGCACCGAGAAGATTTATGGAGAAGTCACTTACGTCATAAGATGTGAAAACTTGTGGTTAAAACATTAATTAAAAGCGGAGAAAATTAATGAAATATATTAAAGGGCGATAAACTATATTCCATAACTTCCATTTAAAGAAAGGTTAAAATTGTTGTTCTTTTAGTATTTCAAGCTAAATTTAATTTTCTAACGTTTAATAACAAATTAGACAATGGTTTAATTTTTCAGCTATTTGGAAATGAATCGATTTGGCAATCAATCATAAAGGCCTAACTTTCAATGTGGAACCAATACAGAACGAAACTTAGCCTGCGTAAGCAGTCTATTTCAAATACGAAGTGAGTATACTCTGACGATCCGTTATTTTTTAAACAGTTGATCCTCTTGAAAGCGTTACAATAGCAAAATCCTATATAGCTTACAAAGGCATCAGTAACCCAAAATAATTATACAAGAAGTGTAGCTGTGGGTTGGTTGTCGCTTTGAAACAACAAGCAACTGATAAATTGAAATTAACGTGATGCTGACACCCTTCTGCTTTTACCCCCTCTCCATCCAGTATTCATATCCCAGCAAGTAGCACACACAACTGTAGTTAATATCTGCCTTCCTTCGTCTATTGTCTTTACCCTCCAGTCTCGCCTGCTTACAGGGGCTACTCAACTAACATATAAGGTCCAAGGGGCACTCACCTATTTGTCTGTCTTCATTTGCGTCAATATTTGACGTAAAGAACGTCTTATAGGCACTAATTGTTCTCTAATAGGTATTTGTATCTCTGGATTATTTATGTATATTAAAGTGATTTGTATAAAGACTTAAGAAAATAATTGTATTTCGACTGTTTTGTTTCACACTGACATTTTATTTTACTAAGAACTTGTAAAAGAGATTTGTCTACTAAATAAACAATTGAAAATATGAAAACAATTTGCACAATTTCATTATGAAAGTGCTTTAGACTCTTATAATTCTATTACTTCTTTATAACCATTTGCAGCGATAAGGCAGCTCACTGGGGTGATCAGAATCAGAAAAATCTTCGTATAAAACGTGCTTTATCTCTACGACAGACCGTCTGGCATATAAAGATACTCTGAAGGATTCTATAAGGTCTATATTCAGAAGATTTGTACGAAATTTTCTTCTAGGATTTTTTATTCCGGGTTAAAATTCTCTAGTTAGATTGGAAATATGTTCTAAAATTCAATGCCCAGAAACATTTGGTAAGAATTTTATTTCTTCTCTTTCTGCCTCTTCCACTAAGTTCTACCTAAAGCCTAAATTTCACACTCATACACTAACATCGGGACTGCAAAGTTTTTATTAAATAAGTTAAATTGATATAAGGCGCTTATACATAATTTATTAATTTATTAAAAATATTCTTATTACAAATTTAAGTTTTCTTTTAACTTAAAAAAAGTTATCACTTTTTTCTTTACTCTTTAAAAGAATGCCTTAAATTCTACATTAAATTCCTTGCAGTAAGCATGATGAGCTTTGCAATATTGATTACCAAACATTTTCTACCAATTACGTTGTCTTACAAACAGGTTATTATTTAACGCTACGGATTTTTTCTAATGTAATCGTAGAAGAAAGGAGTCTTAAATTTCGACTGTAATGGATTTTTAACATCCATTTTTATTTTGTTCAGTTTCTCAGGGTGAAAATAGGAATAGAGCGTAAAATAGAGTTATTGACTTTTATCTAGTACCTTCATAAATTACCAGGTCATCATTGGCGAATTCTGGTAGGTTCAGAAGTCAGGTAGTGGGGAAAAGCAATATTATTAAATCTCCCCAACAATTGCACCACAATACCATAATCTGTTTCTCACTGCGGCAGTCCAGGTTCCCTTCTAGGTCAGTCCATGTGGAATTTACTGTGGGCAAAGTGGCAATCGGATAGGTTTTTCTCAGGGTCCTGTTTTCCTGTCACTATAATTTCACCGCTTCTCCATACTCACTCCGATAGACCTTATATTTGCGGGAGGGACAATGGACACGTTAGGGGCAACAACTTTACTGAGACATAGTCTTACCCCACCCCACAAACAGCAAGGTACTTTATAATATTAGAAAGCTAGTATTATGCTTCTATTGTTTTGTAATAAAACAGTTCTTTTATATTTCTCCAATTTTGGTGGCGCGGCGGTGCACTGATAGCCAGACCGGAGGTTTAACAGTTGATGGGCTTTGTCACGACAAATTATGGTACATACGTTAAAACACGAAACCATCACTCTCACAATGTGTTATCTCTTTATAAAGTATGACGAAATTTTCTATCTTGAGATAGAAGAGATATAATCATTATTTTTACCAATTTTTTCCCACTAATACGAATTATGTTTTCTTTTCGTGGTACCTTTAAACGCCGTGCTAAATTTTTACTGTTTTATTTACAAGTATCAGCTAAGAGACCATCTAGTTGACTGAGATTTTTCGTAGTTTTTCTCAGTCTCTCCAATAAATACCGTTACAGTGTCATAAATTAGTCACTACCTATTCCTTTCACACCCTTTTCTCATTTTCATTCAATAGCCACCCTTTTATTCCACTCTGTATTTATCATTTACATTAGATTATTCTTAATTTTTCCACATTTTATTTAAAAATTTAGTTTTTCAACAAGCTTTGTAAAGCATTTAAACAAAGCATCCTGCTCATACAGCTCTTTCTAACTCTTGTCTCGTTTTGATTCAGATAGTCAGTGTGGTTGTTATACGTTTATTAGAAAATTGTGTTGCACTTTGACAACTGTCTTAGCTTTATTTGGTCTACAAGGCGTTTAGGAAGTTGGCACTACACCCCTCTTCGTTATATTTATTAAAATTGTCGTTTTTATTTTATTAGTAGCAATGTTTAGGATCAAATGAACGACCTTGTGAAGAATAAAATAGAACTCTAATTACTAGACAACCTCAGACAATTGACAGTGTCAAACATGGAATTGTTAGAACCAACCACTGACACAGACGTTCTACAGAATCCATAAATCACGAAATTGGATGAGTTTTGTGGTAGCCTGTATACCCTGCTGATATTTTATACCGCTGAGTAACCCTGCATTACACTTTATTCTATGATAGCTTTTGGTTTCACGCAGTGAAATAGCTGCATACGAAGGAACAAGCTTCGCTGTGGGGGGGAAGGGGGTGTAAACTGGTAGAGGATGGGAATTACTTCTCCCGGGCAGCAAAGTTAATAATTAATCAAGACCTATTATCCTCATCTCACGTTTTCTCCAACAATACTCTCTTTCCAGACGAGATTCAAGACATTGCAGTGGCAGGCTATACTAGGAATGCGTGGTCTATGTCAACACTCTAGCACAGCTCGTTCTGTGGCCGACTAATGCATGCGATTTATACACATTCGGTCATGAATTATAAGATAAGAAAAGGAACGTAAAGCTGTTCAACTTCGAAAGAATCAAAGGCCATGATGGTCAATGAAGATGACTGTCTTCCGGGATGGTTATCCGTGAGTGATGATGGAGGCAGTAAGCACCTCTCAAATTTCGGATAACTTATGCCGGACTGCAGGGTGGAACAACCCTAAATGCTGTCATCTTTGAATTCTCCGCTGTGAGAACTTAAAATTTCGTCTAGGGTGGACAACGCTCATTCCTTGAGACATAAGTCCTAACACAACAAACTATGAAGTTACGGTGGGGTCCCAATGAAAAGCGTATCTTGATTCAACACCTTGAGAACACCAATCGGAGTTCTGGGCATTGCCTAGAGAATTGGATAAAGTTTGAGGATGTTTGAACAGAATATTTTAAAGTAAGAAAAAGGTTTTATCAAGGAGATAAGAGTATTGCATAATAGGGAGCTTCTTAATATTCACTCTTTATTACAGCGATCAAAGAAGATGAGATGGGCGGGGCATGTAGAACTCAAGGAAAGTTTGCCAATGCATAGTCAATTGTAAATGAAAAATATTATTGGTAAAGAGCATCCTACTTGAGAAAACTAAAGTAGGTGGATAGATTATACTAAAATGGAACTTAAATAAACAGGATGTCGGATTCATCTGATCAGGATGCAGTGAAGCAGCGCGCAATGAATCTTCGTGTTGCAGGATTTGAGTCTCTCACTGCGGTGGGGATAACGATGTTCCGGGTTTATTACGCCATGTAGACTCGTAGGTAGGTCGTCTCAGAGACAAACATTGTCTCCATTTTGCGACTGAAATGTAGGGATAATGGAGACTGTTTCTTCGAAAAGACTGTATCTACTAGTCTTCATTACGTCACGACCCGGAACAACATCCTTAGCCTTCTGGTTCCTTTAAAGATGGAAATTTCTTAACTACGTCAGCTCCTCAAGAAGAACTCATTTCTATGAAGCCAGTTAATCTTAATTAATTACGCCTTATTAATAATGTTATTTTCTCCAGTACGCGGTAGAAATTAGATGTGATTTTTATTCGTTCTGTTTTCTATCCGAAAAGGATCTCAGTACGATAATTTGCATTGATTTCTTTTCCGTGTTTTGCAGCTGTTTCCTTCCTCCCCGTTTCGTGTTACGGCCACAACTGATGCTGCTTCAGAGGAACCCTGTGGGTTCAGTGTGTTTTTACATCTACATAATACATGACTTGGCGATAGAAACAACGAAGCAAGGGAAGGGATACAAGCAAGACCACATCATGCAGCGCGAAACAACATAAAACATTATGCATAGCATTTGTTTAACTATGACACGTCTTGTTCGTCAGAGATTTCAGCATATGGCAGAACTCGTCTATAGTTACAGGGCAATCTGCATGTACAGTCCTAGTCAGGATAGTGTAGACATTACTGCTGCATACTGATTTGTTAATGAAGTCGAATGGAAAATACAGTGCTTTAAGATTGTTTATCTTTTTCTATGGTTTGTTCGCTTATCACATCTAGCTTAGGATTTTTTTACGTGAACCTTCAACGTAATTAACTGATTCAATTTAGCCTGATTGTATCTGCTGTAATTCTTATATTATTTTTGGGTAGATTCGCATGTATTTTGAAGGCTTACTTAAATAGATTATTTAATTGGCAAATTTCATTTGTAACTCCTGCCTAAAAATAAAATGTATAGTAAAATTACAATTTCAAAGTTTATTCTGCACTTAACTAATTTTTAAAGCTGGAGTTTACATCTGAAATCATAGACAACAAGGATTTTAAATCATTTCAGGTGCTCTCAGTTGGTATTTGTCCTAATTGTTAATTCTTATTGCTACGTTTCATTACTCAGGAAAAGAACTATCTAAAATCAGTGTAAGCCACCGTTCTCACAATTCACGAGCCGCAGGTAAGTTATAGGCATGCGAATCTTATGTTTCAACTACTTTTTCGATATTCAGTCATATAACACAAGTTAAGCCAGTTCTATCCGCATGTCTGTATTATTCAGTTTAGTTCCACAGTTATTTAATTCGTAAGGTAACATTATTTATTATTATCAATCAATCGTAACCCGCTGTTGTTACAATAGTCTGAGGGCTGTATCAGTTACGGTGTTTGAACTAGTCCTTATTACTTCTCCAGAGACCGATTACTGTGATATTTTTTGGAGTTTTCCTTCATCTCTCCGGGATAATGTTGTGATAAAACCTAAAAGGGGTGAGTGGCCACCTTCTTCCAAATTATTTCAGTGCCACTGCTACTAAGGAGACTTCCGTTTCATTTGTAACACTACGTCTTCACAACAGATGATATAACATTTTAATTAATCTTCGAAATAAACTGTCCGTGTTAAAGCTACATTAGTCTCTGGCACCTACTGTCATGGTGATAATGAAGAATAGAGACGGAGTAGAACTGAACAGCAGAGAAGGTGAGAGACAATCCAAAGAACTGCAGTTGATTTATGTCTTTAGCAAATTTCAGTGTAGAACTCCTTAGAGCTCTTAATAGACTAAACCGATGAAGCGGGCGGAATCCTTGAGAACTGGCAGTATATCAGCTAGCTAGGTGATACTTTCCTCGTCTTTTATATAACCCGACATTTCATCACCCCCGTCACTAGATATCGTCACGAGAGCCTATCATGAGCTTGTTGAATTTAGTCAACATATTTCTTTACATTAATTTTTATACTACCCTATCAAATAATTTTAGGTCTCCTAAGCAGCCTTTTCCATTCACGTTTTCCATCTAAATTTTTGTATACATTTATCATTTCCCAGGTGAGTGTTGTCAACTGCTTAATTTGAAAAAAAACACCAATTATGAAGCTCTTAAGTATGCTCCTGCTGTGATTCTCTTAGGACCTAATATTCTCCCCCAAAATCCTGTTTCCAAACATCCATATTCTGTAGCCTATGTGTTCTTTCCTTCCATGTGAGAGAGACTATGTGTACCCATATAAACAACAGGTATTTTTTTCAGTTATGCATATTATTAATATTTTAATCTTGGGTTTCTTTTATGTGACATGTGATCAAAATGGTTTCGAAATGAGCAGTAGCAAGAATTCCACGAACTTAATAATTCATTAAGTTTTTGTGAATTTAATTTTCATTTGCTACCATCATTATTTTAACTCCGTCTCATTTTCAATCGATTAATTTTCTATTAATATTACAATGACTGTCTCCTGCATTCTAGTACCGAGACATGAACTGAGCTTATAGGCCTTCCTAGTCTCAGTTTACTTCTAGACGAGCCTACTTACTTGCACCAATTACGTACTTAAAGAGTGTGTTTTTCTTTATAGTAAATATTTAACATTTAACTGCTCGTTCATATAGTTTTCTGGAAAAACAAATAAAATGCATAATGTTTATGCATTTCGTCACCAAAGCAACGTGAATTTAAATATAAGTGAAATCTCACCATCCATGTAACGCCAGCGTTAAGAATATATCTTCATGGCCTGGTGTTTAAGTACAAGGTACAACTTTACCTTCATATTGGTTATATTATATTTTGTGATGTTTAAACTTGAATTAACAAGACGCCGATATATTGAAACCAGAATTCATTCCGAAGAAAAAACTAACTGGTGATGCATTTGTAACCGTTTTCCCTTTACTCCGTCTGCTTCTTAGATGACAAGCTGCTCGGTAGGTGGAGTCGTGTGCGTTGACTGATGAAACAAAATGTCACGACGGGTTATAATTAAGACTGAGAGAACTCAATCAACAACCTTAAAAGCTTTTAAAAATAAAGGGACTCACAGGCTGTAACTTTCTCAGTAGTATCGTGGGTTTATTATACAACATTCTAAACTTGAAGACGCCATCTGAAAAAGAAACAGAAAGGCGAGATAATTGTTTAAATATTTCCTTTTAAAAAAGGGGAAAATGGTGGTCCCATGAAGCTGCAATAAACTGAGTGCATAACATTGTTCTCTGTTATAATAAATAATTTATAATATTTACAAATATTTTAAAAGTAAATTTGACGTCTGGAAGTATAGAATTGTATTACGTTCTGTAATTAGTCATGCAATTCTTAGTTCCTTTTCACTTGCTGCTATTAAACTTTATATGAAAAGTTGACATCAGTACGAACTCTGACTTATACACATAATAATAAACTATAGACACATTGATCACACAGCCAACTCAGCCATCAACCTTAAAATCTAATTGAAAAGTAAACATTCTTCTGTCTTTAACCGCTATCCCATGTTGGCTTAAATCGTTTTCCCCGATCTCATAACTTCCAGAGAATAAACCCCGTACCCATTTGAATGTACACTGGGCTTCAGAACATTTCTAAACATAGACCATAAAAGCATATTTGTAACGCCCCTGCTGGGAGCAGAAGCCTAGTCATTCTCTTCTTATCAAGTCTTATCGCTACTAAGGTCACCATGACCCAAAAACTGTAGTATTTGATCACTAATAAACATTGCCCAATATTGCAGTAAAAGAACTGAAAATGTATTCATATTTTTAATTTGTCACTCTGTCATTAAAAAGTATGAAGGAGAGGTGTTATGGTTTTACGGGTTCTTAATTTTGGTAGCCTACTAGGTGGGCGTGTTACCAGCGGGAACAGACACCGACTTAGGGATTGGACAGGAGGCTAGGATGATCCCAGAGTCGACCTTGACACGGTGGGAATGGCAAAGACCCCTAGCTAGAAGTCGAAGCCATTTGTTCAAGACGTAGTTACCAGTATACTCATATATCTCAACCCATAATATAAATTTTCTATTTAAAACTGTACCAATGTCATATGTTTTAAAAAATCGTTTAATACGAGATTTAAATTTGATTAAAACATAATTTGTCAGGAAACACTTTAGAAAAAAATCTTGTAATTAAATTATCATCTGGAAGAGATTGTAATTAAATAGCTAGAATCAGGAAAATCAGTGTGAGGCTGTTGACATGATCGTTGCTAGATATGCAGTATATATGGTTGCCTAGGTAATTAAACTTTGTCTCTACTGACAGTTGCTCGTGCGATCCTTGATGAGTCTCCTGCCGCAGCCCGTCCAGACGTCATGATGGATCATCTCAATCTTGATTGAAGAAGTTATTAGCTTCTCGTTACGCTCTCTTCCCTCGCAACATTTGTCTCCTTCATCCATCTACCCTCTCGTCATTTTCGTAACAGTCACGCTTTTCCTCACAGTAATATCACAATATTTCATCTTTTATAAAATACTTATCTGCTCCCACAACCTACAAATTCGAAATAATTTTTATTTAACCTTACATGTAAAATAATAATAATAATAATAATAATTTTCCTCTTGCGATTATATATACTCTAATTGCGACAGTGACTAATTCAAGGAAATACTCGACATAGAAACTGAACGTTTCGTTAAGAATGATCTATTATTTTATTTTTAATATCATAAATATAACCCAAATACATTTGAAATTTAAAATTGAGTACAAAATTTAAACACACTCAGGACTCTCTGCAAAAGACTGAAGATGGTAACATACTTAAGTTACCCGATATTATAATTATCTTAGACACCTTTGCAACCCTGCGGCGCAGCTATTAAAATCGTCCGTTCGTTCGTCAGTATGTGCGTAAATAAAAACTCGAGAACGGTTAAACGGATTTTCATGAAAATGTATATTGGTGAATTTTAATTGTTGTTAAGCTCAAGCAAATATAACGTATATTTTACATGAATACATAACTTTACGTGCTTTTTGCGATAGGAAATGATTAGGTTGGGAAGACCCCTGCTATTCACTAAGGTCAAAGTTCAGTAAAGACAAATTCACCAAAATTGATATGCTACGCTTACATTTTGTAACTTGTGTATTTGATAAAAATGCTGATTTTTCTTGTGTTCTTAACAGAATTGTACACAACTTTCAGCATCAAGAACGAAAATGCAATACCAGGACATCAATATTTTATAAAGAATTGTGTGTTTCTGTAGAAACATTTCCCATATTAAAATTTTAAAAAAATGATAAAAGATTATTTGTAAATTCAATATTATATTTACAGTCCCCTTTCGGTAAAGGACTCTGTAAATGGTAATGTGATAAACTCTGCAGGAATGAAACTACACCGACTTGATTTAAGAAACTTAAAGAAGTCTATTACACAATGTCTATTACCGACGTGTAAGACTCCCAAGTCACTGAACTACATCTCTAAATTACCTCTTCTTTCTTTTACTTCATTTAGATGCTAGAATATGAGCACAAGATCAAACTGCTCTAACCAACAACATGATAGAAGAACCCGAAGGATCAACGTCTCTAATGCAAGGACCTGCCTGTGGACGCGTTCCTGAACCGGATCTTCCCGCCAATCTCTTCACAGCTTATGTCCTTCGTGAAATTTTTCGTTCTCACCGTGGTGATGATGTCGAAGTCAGTGTTCTTACTTGTGACTACGTGTGGATTTGTTTATAGATACCAGAGTTTAGGATAAATTTCAAACGCTTACTGCTCAAAGCCATGGAAAACAAATGGCAAAATTATTGTTCTTTATATCATATTTTTGAAAGCACAATGGCGACAAAAGCTCAATAACAACAGGTGTTTCGAAAATGTGTTCTTCACCTAATTTAACTCTGAATATCATTTCTAGTTGAAACAATGTCTATTGATTTAATGCACCGATTTTATTACCGATTTTTATTTCGTAACGTGTTTATATAAATTATTTAATTTTTCTTATATTTACTTCCAGCCAAATTTATTTATTGGGCTATAGGATAAGGTCAACAAAATTTTACATTCATTTATGACAATTCTCGATTTTCTGTTTCCATCGTCTTAGAGACAGAAGATGAGTGAACGTTTTAAGACAACCAATAGCCACTCTTATTTCCACGCTTCTTAGATTAAGTAAATTATATAGAATTCTAATTTGACATACAGTTTTGTGCATTTATAATAAATGGCTGATGTTTAGTAAATACAAGCTTCTAAAATGGAGCGTGTGCAGTTCGTCGTGTATGAGGGAAGTATTGGAACGTCCATAGACACGCATTAAAATAGACTGACAGCACGTGAAGAATAAATTTATTTTATATATCCAGACGTTGAAACAACTACACAGGTTGTGTTGTATAATAAATAACGTAGGACCAGAGTTGATACCAGTCACTTGTTTTTTAGTCGAGTCAAGTTCAAAGACTCGAGTTTCTTACTTTAGATTACAGAACCAAGAAACAAAACTCTGACAGAAAATGGTATACATTTATATTTTCAAGTCGTGATTCTCCATGCGAAGTTTAAGAAGTAAGAAGAAATATGACTTGTGGAGAATGAGACGACGCAGAGGTTTGTGGCCTTCGTGAAGAGAGCTAGAAGATACAGCAGACACTGTTTAAGGCAGTGTTGAAATTCCAGTAGATGAGAGATCCTTATAGAAACATAAGTGCAATAATACAGATTTCCTGAAGGTCATGAGAAATGAGAGAAATCGGTGCATAACATGGAAAGGATCCGAGTAGTAATAGCGAGTATGGAACAAGGTAAAAATGTGATGGAATCATAGACCTATATGCTGACAAGTATGCATTTGTTAATGACAGATTTCTACTCCATATTTAGCAGGGTTGAATGTGGAGGGAAAAATTTAGACTCAATAAACCCAACAAACCAAGAATGTGCTAAGTTTTACAATACTTTAGCTTAAAACAAAATTAAACGTATACAATTTCTTGTTTTTGTTGCCTTATTTTTCTCAAAGACGTTTCGATAATCAGTACAGGACCACTTCATTGCTATTGTTAATAATAAAAAACATTCTCAGATAGTTCCTTTTAACATAAGGACATTCCCTGACTATGGGCTACTCGGGGCTAGGGGAAATTTTGTGATACGTCGTACTTCTGCCACTAGCTAAAATGATTGCGAATTATTAGTTATTAGGATCTTCAGCAGAGTGGTCGTGGCTTAAAGAATGCATCTCACAAAAATTATAATTTCTGTTTCTTAAAATACTCCAGATTTAACTTGTAGGACTAACGATGAGAGCATGTATTAGGGCATGGCACATATTCGGAGGTCGTACTGGGACTATCTAGTCCAGAAGACAATCGCGCTAACTATTGGTGTGGAACGTAAACATCATTTATATTTTTATTTTATGACACAAACGTTTGTTGAGCGTCGGTTGACGACTCGACATTAAGAAGACAACCATTTATGTAACACGATCCCTGACAATTGTCTGACACATAAAATGTAGGTATTACCTCCCATGTAAGTACCATATAAAATTTAATATCTTTCATTAAGACACGAAGTACATAATTACAGCAATGTGACCCCCTTTCTTTCACCAAATTTCTAAAATGCTTGCGTTAAGTGTAATAATGGGCCATTAAAGTCAGAAACAACTAACAAATGAGGAAGAAAATACTTTTCTGAAAAATCTCTGTAAGATAGAAACAACACTAATTCAAGAATAGTAGCAAGTCTTAGCACCATTAAATAGAACAAGTATGCCAAAAAATTCAAATAATCTCGATATATGCGGAAAATACCGACATTTTAGTGATCTCAGAAAACATTTTCTTTAAACTTAAACAATCGGTAATAAGAACATAATGCCTTCAAGGCCCGCAACATTTTAAATGACAGATTTCTATTATAATTACAACATAAATTGTACACTACGCCGAACCAAATTTAACATCTTCAACAAGCAACTTATAAATAGACCTATTTGTTGTAAGGCTCTTCGTATGCTCAGAGACTATTAGCTATGCAATAAGGAATCTATTCCACGCAGTTATGCTTTCCGTATATAAACTATTAATTGGGTATCGGTCAAAGAAATTTATGAAGGGAAATTAATTAGCTAATAATGATAAAGACAAAAAACCAAGGATAGCCGTCATCTCTTTTATTGCGCAGTCTAATCTGGTATACGTTTTAGCCTCATCACCCTGATGAAGGCAGCAGCAAATACCTTTGAAACATAGTAAACGTCTACCAGATTACAAGGCGCACCAACCTAATAAGGCAGCCATTTTATACTCGCGGCCGTGAGAACACTAAATCTCAACGATAATAACAATTACAACTCAAATAATGAAGGTCAAAAAATAATCTCTTCGATCAGGAAAATATTGAAATCACTAGAAGTACAAGAATATGGGACAATCGCTAGAAATACGCCTTTAGGCCTATATTCGGACTGTCCAGTACATCTCAAAACGAACTGATTTCGGTAGCAAGCCGTAGCCTACCTCAGGGAAGTGTTATAGAAATGATTCACCCGTGTTAATTCCTGAGAAATCCAAATCGTCCCTAGAAAATATCAGCGGTACAGGTTGGAAACTGAACAAACAGCAGCAAGTGGCTCGTATTTTAAACGCAGAGTGAACAGGGGTACGTGTGTGAGTCCGGCATTTCGGCGTGGTGGGGTGACGGCACAGCACCTAAACTGCTCGTAAACGTCAGAGAGTAGAGCAATATCATCATTTCACTAGAGCCTAGCAGTGGTTGTGGGATGCTGTAGAGAATCTAACAGCAGAAGGCAAGGGATTGCTTTAAAAAGCTGTAGGACGGCGCGGTTTGCCAACAGTGGAAGGGCGTTGTAATGGCTTGTTTAGATCCCAGTCTGCTCGTGAGCCCACAGAAACAGGCGCAAGGCTTTTACTGCTGTATATTGAGCTCAGATAACATTACTGAACGACCTACCTGTTGGAGCTACTAGAATGAGACGGAAAATCTCGATAAAACCAACACACATACCCACACACAGATAAAACACCACGTTCAGCACATATGTGATTATACGGTACCAATTATCGTGATTACTCTGTAGCACAACACCTGGAAGTGAAATGCAATGTTGTGTAAACATAGGATTTAATAACAGCATAAATGATGTTTCATTTTTGAACGCTTATGAACACTGAGATACCTACAAAAGTAGGACGTTACAAAAAACTGAATCCGCTTCTGTCATCGGGAATCGGGGGTCGGAGTGTAGAATGAAGACTGATATTCCGTTGGATCCCTTAGTACGTATGACCTAGCCTCGGCGTGCAAAATGTTCAAAGTACATCCATATCTCGACGTACGAACGTAATTCTTCCCATGAAAACTGTTCGTAAGGTGAAATTCATAATTATAAAATAAAATTAACGTTAATTTCAATGTAAAAATTCTTACTGGTTTCCGACTCACATAAAAAATTACGCAGTATTTTACCATATATGAGAATATTATATCATCATAAGAATGTATTACTCTTTTGGATAGTTATTAACTTTTTAATCCCGTAAAGCACTACTAAGGCGTTAAAACAAATATTTAAACAGTACAGCAGTCACTGTAGTTAGTCAGAATTTACGTACACAAAGAATAAGCTATAGTCTTTATTAAAAACTTAATTAGCGTAGGTATAATAATCATAAATAACTAATGATAAGAAATGAATTGGTTTTTGTTGTAAGAAAAATAATATTCGTAAAATTGAAAGATATATTTAAATTGATATAGTACATTGCAGCAGTTTACCAACGTTTCAGAGGCCTTTGCTACGTAAATCATTAGGGCAATGAGTGCTGATGATGAAAGAAGCAAGTACCTCTGAAACGTCTGTAACCTTCTACCACAATGCAAGGCGCTACAACCCAGAAGATAGCCATCTTCATACACGCCGTCATGAGAACCTGAAATCCTAAATATTTATGTTTATTTATCTTAAAAGATATTTTGCAGACTTAGATTTCGAAAAAATCTTATTCTATGCGAAGTAAGAATTGGAACTAAATGTGTCCTTGTTTATTTTAAGATTCTTTATCAAAACGTAAATGAATAACATCGCCCTGATGACGGAGGCAGTATGACCTCAGAAACGTTGGTAAACATCTACCAGACTACACAGCGCAACAACCTAGAAGACAGGAATCTTCAAAAATCAGGGAACTTATCAAGCCCCCCGGAACTCCAGATTACTATTACAACGATGAATGCCTAATGTAATACAATTGAATTAATGAAATAGACTTAATGTTAAACATCTTCAGAGAATCATCTGTAATTTCATCTTCCGCCTCAACACGCTTCGTTTTATTATGATGATTTAATATAGCGAGATGACAAATGAAATACAACGTTAAAGAAAGCTTACTTTAAAATATTTGATTATCATTAAAGTGAACAATTAGGGTTATTTGTCTGAGGTCAGGTTCGTACCAATGAAGAGCATTCTCATAGGTGCATTACGGTTCAATGTAGCACAACAGTCATGCCCCGTATGACTGCAGAAATGCCCTTCATACTGGTTAACTCACAGCATGGAAACTTGTACCTCATTATATGAAGTGCGTCTGATTCCAATGGGAATAGACTCGACATCACCCACCACAACCATCGGAGAAATTACTGTGCACATGTATTGTTGACCTGAGGACACCGTGACACCACGTGGGAAGGGGTTTACACAAGTGTAGAATGGTTTAATTTAAGTTTACAAGTTCCTTTTTATGTTCTGTTTCATTTCATTTTTCTGTCATTTATCTCCAATAAAGGAAAGACTGTGCATCCAAACGCTACCAAGTAGGATCTATGCATGTGTTACCTAGGAGGAATTTGTGGTTCGTCCGTCATCCGACGTGAATATTAGGAACACAGTTAACTAGACACTCGCTTCATATCTTCAGTGTTTAAAAATCAAGAACAGTTAAGTTTGAGGAATATCTGTTACCATGCAGTTCACAATATTTTAACTTTTCGTCTACTATCTAAATAACCGTAAAGATTAGAATATATTATTGGCGAGGCATGTAGCACACATGTGGGAGATGGGAAACGTGCGCAAATATTTGGTTAGAAAAGCACAAAGGAAGAGACCTACTCGTAAATGGGAGGACTATACTCCAATGGATCTTACAAAAGTCGGGTGTGAACTGGATTTATTTGGCTGAGGAGAGAGACCGTTGGCCATCTCTTGTAACTTAGATACTTAGACGACACGTTCTTCAAGTGCCTCGAGCATCTGCGGGTCCCAACTTTCGTTTTCTTTGAACTATAGACAGTTGGTAGGACTCCTTGAACGAGTGATCAGCCAGTCGCAAGGCCTCTAACTGTACACAGGACAGCACAAGACAGAAAAACGCGGACAAACATCCATGGCTTGAGTGGGATTCGAACCCACGGTCCCACCATTTTCGAACCGCTTCTGGGGCCAACACGGTCTCCTGTTCAATTGGTATCGCTATCTCTTTTCTACAGAAAAAAACGGCCGAAGCGTGAAACTGGCCGTTCACCTCAACTATTATAGAGGTTAAGGATGCGCTGAGCAGTACCTCAACTGCCCCATCGCTCGATGGCGTTGTACTTATTAGATCGAGGAGAAACTTACGCACGTCAGGAGGCTTCCTGAGAAAGAGAAGCATTTCTAACACAAAGTCAGTTTCGTTACATAGAACTACAGAAACGAACACAAGACGAAACAGTTCTTTCTCCCTTCACATTTTTTACTGTAGTTTGGAAGGGGGGCGGGTGGAGTTGGAAGCCTATCGCATGACAGATGAGGAAGCTGCCAAGGGTAGGGGGAAACGGAAGCATCATCCATCTTAGTTGCAATGCATCATGGGATGTGGATGGTTGAGGGTAAAAGCAAGCGGCAGAGAAAAGGACGGAGTGTAAAAAGTGACGGAAGTCTGATCTTATCCGGGATTCCTTTCCAACATCCGACCATAGTGTTTCTTCTTTTGCTATATCCATCCACCCTCGTTTCGCTTTTTTATTCTCCCTTATCTCATCTTAGCTTCTTCCCCATTTCTTTACGTTTATTATGTTCTATTGTGTTCTTTTATTTATTCCGTTTTCTGGTCTGTTTCACTTTTCCTTTTATCCATCTCTTCCCAATATCCTTCTTTCATTACGACCTCTCATTTAACTTCGCTTTAGGTGGAACTTCTAAAAGAATATATTACAGAGGAAACATCCTATGTGCATTTCTGTCTATACTGTTTCCTTAAATCTCTTAAGAGTTTAAACGAAGTGACACGACGTCCATTTAATCACAATATTACACTCTGAAGTTCTTAAGCTTCGGAATGACAATTTATTAAACACGAGACGCAGAAAAAAATTTATAATCGCTTCTTCTTGCATTTGCATAAACACAACAAAGGAACGAAATACAAGACCGTCAAAAGTTGTCCGAAAGTTGAAGGCCTGTAAGAGTACGTGTTGCTGAACAATATTTAAATATTTATTTTCTTTACACAAGAAAACATCATATCTTCGTTAAAAGATCATTCAGATAACACTGTTCGTGAAGGAACCCGGCTGTTATTTTGAGAAACACAAGAAACGCAGTAATACGGTCTGGCTGACGTTTAAAGCAGCTGCCCTATAAAAAATTCTTCTAACCACTAAGGTAATTTTACGAATATAGACTTTGAAATAAATAAGTTACTGAAGTAAAGAGAAGAGATATCGAGAGGGAACGCTTCAAGAACACAACAAAATCAAATGTTATATACGAATAGAACTCATATTTTATTAAGTTTAAATAACTACAAGGCCACTGTATAACAAAATCTTTTATACTGCTGCGAACTGTTGTTGAAGCCCTATTTGATCGGTAAATAACAAACATTAATCCAGAATGCTTCAACTATCACATGTAATATCTGGATTGTTCCAGCTGTTTTTTTCTTTCACTTGGGCGAAAATTTAAAACAGCGATTATAAAAGCAGCGTACAGTCCTATCCTATCATCGCAACCTCCCTGAACCTGATGAATAAAAATTAATATTATAAAAGACACTTTTAAAAGCTGTCACCGTAACGGAATATCGTTTCATAAACGGACATGGATGTATACGTACGTACACTTAAAACTCGTAGCCAGGGGCAGCTTGGCCGCCTCACTCCATTGAAATAGTTCCCGGTACGTAATAGTTGAAATCATAACGGACCTCAGAGGTCTCAGAGAGGCAGTGGCAAAGAGAAAATTTACGTTGAAATGTCGAGTGCATTAAACGAAATTGTCGAGCGCTTCATGTGCCTCGTGACCCCGAATTTATACGGTTTAGTCTTTATTTGTATGATTCTTACCCAGCGTTCCGCATCGAAATTAACATAGGCTATTAATAGCGAACAGTCTAGTTTCAGACATATGAATTATTACATATGAAGTATATTTATCATTAGAAGTATCGTCTGGTTCCTGGTTTTTGGAGGTGGTTCCTAAATTTATAGGAATTTTGTGCAGACCTACACATGATATATGAAGCCTTGGAGTTTCAATTTCATTTTTAAATAACAAATAGTAACAATAAAGATATGTTAACGCAATTGTAAGAAGTAATAAAGCGTTTGACAAAAGCAATTCATGGTAGAATATAAAAAAAGTAATTAACAAATCCGTAATTTGTTTGGTTAAGACATAGCTCTCCTGTGTGCGAATTGTGGCGTACAGTAATATCGTAAACGCGTGTGGTTGTCTTAAAGACCTCATCTGACCCTCGACGATTTAGTTCTGTCTCCTATTTGGTAGCTGCTTTAAAGAAACAAAGGAATGGAGTAAGATGCATTTAAAAGAAGAAAAACAAAGTGTGCGCCTGAATAAAATATTAACCTTAACAATGTGATGACCTTCTATTCCGCTACGTTTTCTGCAAAACCATTCAGAGGACTTCGTGTTCGCTATTTCTTCTGTCATTCCCCTTCCATGCTGACAGTCTGTCACTCCTACTTCTAAAAAGTTGTTTTTGTGTCTCTTTACTTTCATTCTTTTCGGGTGTCGCAAAGGGAGTTGGGGGCTTGGAAGGGGGTCTGGGAAGGGACGAATGGAAGTTAACAAATGGCTGCCTTCTTTTGTTGGAATGAAGAGGAAACCGAAAAAAGAAACTGGCGAAGGATAGAAAGATGGACGGAACACAGAAACAAAATAGGAGTGAGGTCATTTGGCAGGACCTCCACCATAGAAAGAAAATTCATGGCGACAAAAGTGTGTATTGGGCAACTGAACTGCTTCTACCTGAGAATCGTGTCACGTGAATCAAGAGGGGCAATGAACTACAGTGGCATCCAGGATTTTCGAAATTCGGAAACAGTAATCGAATTCACACGAAAAATCCTAAGACGTGGTGTTAATATTCAAATATATATAAATTCACACACATACACACACACTCACCAGTAAATTTAATGATTCAGACTAATAAACAAAAGTACACATGGTTAAATCTAACTCCATGGTACAGAGTTAATAAATTCCGCACTTCTTAAAGAAACTCCAAAGTTCCTAAACATATTAGAAACGGGTCATAATTTGATTTTATACTGAGCCAATTAAATCCAGTCAACACACTCACATCCTATATACTTAAACATCCATTTTGGTATGAACCTAAGGTGTGTATGCTACGTCCCATCCACCTCATTTTGCTTGATTTAATGGCCTTGAAATTTCTAGGAGAGTTCCTCAATACTCTTTCTGCTTCCTGTCGCAATGTACGGCATTTCGTTCTCAAACACCCTAAGCAATCTAGTTAGTTAGTTAGTTAGTTAGTATCTAGAACGGTCGGATGGTAGCAGAGCGCTGGGCACGGTTTCCCAACTCTGAACCGGTAACCAAGTGTTTCTAGGGCAATCTGAGTCACTGTTGTCATCACTTTGTACCTTACAGTGGGTTTACTACAAGCTGCAACAAACTTTCATTGCTTTAAACATTTTTGGGTATTATCCATCGTCTTTTCCCCAAATCCGACGTTGCGAAATACTGCCTCTAGTTCCACAACAAACTTTCATTGCTTTAAACATTTTTGGGTATTATCCATCGTCTTTTCCCCAAATCCGACGTTGCGAAATACTGCCTCTAGTTCCATCATCACGTAGCAGTGATCTGAGATGTTGGGAGAGATGGAGTTGTTGTTGATCATTGGTTTCATTTCTCACTGCTAACAACTTCCTTCGTCACGTTAACGCACTATATCCCTATCAGTTACTCAATCACGTTCATTTCGAGAACAGAGTACCTGAAAAGTGAAGGTCAGCGGAAGACAGACAATGTGGCTTACCAGAGGGAAAAGAGATTTTCCCAGAGCAGGGGTGGAAGTTGAATGTTCACACATAGTTCACGTATTCTCCAGGGTTTTCGATCCGTTGACCGCTTTGTATGTATGCATGCATGTACTCGTATGTGGAGATAGATGTGCGTATAAATGCAGGTAAGCATATAATCACATTCACGTGTGCCTACATGTATGCATGTGCGCAGGCTTACATAAATATTGATAGTGTTCAAATTTATGTAGGTCTGTAGCACATGGGCCATTGCCTACATACATAGGATCAATTACGTACAAATATTTTTATATAGAATCAGTTCATGTTTCGTAAATCACGATAGGAATTCTGAAGTCACAGACTACAGTGACGAGGAGAATAGTTTCATATTAATAACAAATCATAATGAAATGGAAATAAAGTTGCTTTGATGTTGCTGTTGGAAACATGACAATATAAGTAATGACACAGGTGTCATAAACCTGTATTAAAACAGATTGATGTTGCTGTTGGAAACATGACAATGTAAGTAATGACACAGGTGTCATTAATCTGTATTAAAACAGGTGATTTTCTTATATTTATGGTAATATTGTTTAGAATTCCTCACAGAAATCATTGCTACATGAATGCCAAGTACACAATTCCGTATTTGTTTGATGCAGTTTTAATTATAAATTAGAGATTTTAATTCTGGCTCAAATTCTGTGATATTCGAAAAAGTATACGGTCTTCTTTAGTCTTAAAAATGTGCAGGCGACGTAAGTGTAGAACATGGCGTTCGAATTAGGAGGAAAAGGAAAGCGGTGTTCATGCTCCAATGCAGTGGCTACTCCAGTCATTATCTGTCGAGTCTCCCCAGCAAGAAACACCCTCTTCCTCTCTTTGCTTTTTTCCCCACCCTTCCTCTTTGGTTAACCCACACAGAATTGATGCCGGAAGGGCAGTACTAGAGGGGAGCGCTACGAACAATAAAAGAAGAAGAAGAAGAAACAGGAACTGGATTTTGCGCAACTTTTTTGCGCAACTTTTTTGGACAATTTCTCGTATATATCTGTTAGGCACAATGCCAAATGTCTATAGCTTAAGTATCAGTTTGACGTCCAGATTCTCCTTAAAATAAACTGTATCCTACTGTAATAATAATATTTCTTGCACCTCGTACCATACATGATCAATAAGTGAGTTTTGAAAATACGGATTAAGGTTTTCTGGCTTGTTATGCCTTATGACCCTGTTGATCGAGGCACCGCTGAAACGTCTGTAAACTTCGACCAGAATACAGGCCGCAACAACCCAGAATACAGCCATTTTCTAATTCTAGCACGATTATAAGTAGTCCGTTGACATTCAACGGTAAATAATTTCTTTCGTAACTTTATCCGTCACGCCTCTATCTGCTTTCCACATCTCATAATCATTTCTAATTTGGTTCATTTGTCCGTCCGATCATAATTCTCCTCCCCGTTTCTTCCTGTCCATCATTTTCGTATTTTTATCTCCTTCCCTGAAAAATACCATGACTGAAGGCCCGCGCCACGTATTCCGTTACTTCAAAATTTTAGTTCCCATTTAAACGGAAATGAAAGACAGCGCCACAACATGAAAACGTTTTACATAATACAGATTATAAGATAAATATAAGGCGCAAAACAGAGTTTAGTATTATTTCCATTCTTCTACTTGCCAATATCACTGATTTCTTTACTTAATTAGGTTTATTGATTAGGTTATTTATTAATGATGTACTAACTTGCAGAGTTTATTCAGCATCAGGAGAGTTTTCAAGTTCTCACGTCAATAAGAATAAAGATGGCTGTCTTCTGGGAAATGGAACCATGAAATGTGGTAGTGGCCAGAATTTTAGTGTCCTGTTTATGGAGCATAAAGCACCCTTTGAAATGCCGGTTAATAATAAACGCAAACTATATCGCCCCAGAAGACAATCATCTTCAAATTCACCGAAAATGAGACAGTTTAATGATTATGAAAGACAAAAAAGGCCTTTACTGCCTGAGATTCAAATCGGCACGTTACCCTAGTATTTCTGTTGACGGTCAAACTGCACTGTAAGTGTATAAACCCATGCAAATTGCAACAGTAGTCTCTTTGCAATGCTTGTAAGGTCCGTAATTCCAAACCATGGCTATTACTCCGCTATACCATCAAATTACATTTAGGCAGCTATCGATATTATTCAGGACACGTTAATATCGACTCTATGTAACTCGATAGGTGTTGCTGCAGCGGTATGTCGTAAATTACCAGCCATCAGCATACATATTTATTCTAGCGGCCGGAGGTTTAAGATAACAGAGAAATGGTTTCGCGCACCAGCGATGTGAGAGAACCCCCTGTAACATTGCCGACTTTGCAATGCGCGCCCATGTGTGACACTGAGAGACGGCGATCTGCCAAATGTGTTCCTAGCATGCCTAATACCAACACGCTCTATTTCACTTTACGTACCTAACCCAGGGATTAGTAATGGTCTCCTGTGACGTGTGACAATCGATTGACCAATTGATCTTATGTAAATTAAACTTCTGCATGTCTATGCAGGAACTTACTGAAAACTACGTATTTGTACAAAACTGAGTATGTTCAGGTTTATTCTAACTTATAGCTTTTTCATGGTCTAACTTGCCACGCTTTTATAATTGCACGTATTACTATTTTTAGTTAAAGAAAGACAGTGCATTTTTGATCCAATATATAGATTGTGTTTAGTTTTTTTTGGTATCTGATAACCCAGTAATATACAATAAATAAGCAGTTTAGCTTCTAAAGCAAGGAAGGCTGTGTCCTTCCGTTGCGTATTTAATGACGCTGAATACCATTATTATTCGTACGCTACATTTATTTGTCCATGTAAATTAAACCCAATTTTACTCACAGACCTCCTTATTTATTACAGAAATGGGTAGTTTTAGATACGTGATTTTGGCAATCCTAATAGGCAAAAATTAAAATTACCACCTTTTAAAAAAAATTAAATATAGCTTATAATGTGTTTTATTCTACTAATACTATAGAGTTGAGGTGTTCAGGAAAATATTTGTAGTTAAATAGAAGTCAGAGAATAACATTTGTAATGTATAAATAGTAACTGTAAATGGAGGGAATTTTATAGTTGTTATAATAAAATAAGTGCATCTAGAGAAGCGTTCCATTGGAAGTGGTCATTTTAAAGCTGTGGACCGCAAAAGTTTGGCTTTATGTGGGCACAGTGCTCAGTATAAATAACTCAGCTCAACGAATTATTGATTAATTCATGTATTTTTGTCATTATGATAGGATGGATCACAATGCCGTGTACAATCTACGCGTGCCTTAGCTTGTCGATCCTTGACGGGACTTGGGTTAAACTGTACAGGAGCGCAAATCAAAATTGTTATTTTAATACATGTGAGATCTGAGGTTTTCCCGAATCGTGATAGTTTTATTGTGATTACGGTCATTACCCCGTGTTGTCTTTCATGGACCACAAGCGCCCACTTAAAAATGGCTGCAGTCCAAACGCGGTCAACTATCCTTGTACTAAGAAGTTATGGCCAAGCTTACTTCCGAGAATCTTGTTACCACGGACGTAGAATTTTCTTATCTTTCCGTCTCCCCTCCTTTCTAAGAACCACAAAATTTAAATTATGAAAACTGGTCCCTCGCTCTAAGCGAAGGACAAAGAATTAGATTGTTTCAGAATAGGATGCACACTTCCCGAAACAACACAAAGATAATAAAATTAAAAGGATATGCTGGGTAGGACCTGTAGCACGTATAGATAGGTGCATTAGAAAAAAAAATACAATATTAGTTGGTAAATCTAAAAGGATGAGAATACGCAGAGTTGTAAAAAATAAAACTCAGCTGACTCTTGATAAGGTCCAGTGGTGGAGTCTTGTAAACATAATAATGAACCACCTGGATACGGGAAAGTCAGGGAATTATTTGACCAGCTGAATGACTATAATATTTTTGAAGTTACTGTAGTCCATGCTGGATCCCATAATACAGGTTGTGCGATTTAAAACGCAACCACAAAAAAATATCATATACTACAATAAAAAAATTAAATCAGTACTTCCATCTCCCGATCTCCACCATGACATTCGTGTCAGTGTCATCCCAGTTGCTAGGCCGTTCTTCACGCCAGTTGCGTAGAAAATGTGCAGTTGGTGTATTTTCGAGCAGAACGTGTGTTTATTCCCGAACATCTTTCGCTGTTGATTATGAAGCGTTTATTAAGCATGTCCGCTAAGGAAATACCGAATAAAACAACAATAAACAGACTGGCAACAAAATTTCGATAAACGCCTGTCTTCGAGGTGATGGACATTTTCAGCATTCCCTGTAAAGCTATTTTTAAGTACTTCCTAATAATTAAAAACTTAAGAGAAACTCGTCTTGTTACACTGATGTCACGAAAGCTTACAGATACTTCCGTCCTATGGGTTGAGTTGTAATTGGAACTCTCTGTACACTATGAATCTACGTACTATCAACATGTCACACACTTGTCATGATAATCATAAGGTGTGAAAATATGCATTATAAAGCAATGTTTATAAAAATACATAAGAAGCAGCTGTACTATGAATGTGAGGCGGTTGGCACAAGCTACATGTCAGTAGCGCCACTAACACCCCGAATGAAAACTTAGCCCATATCATTAATTAACCCTGCAGCAGCAAAGCTGCCATGTCCGTCTATCCGTCCGTCCGTCGGTCGTAGGGCGTAGCTCTACCCGTCCACCCTCACTATCCAACGGGAAGGGTGAAGTAGTCCGGGGGAGGGGGTGTAACGGAAATTAAAAGTGATAACTCAAGCATTTTCAGCGCCCAAGCAGATAAGTTTCCGCTGCACACACCCAGACCTACTGCCGTCAGCAGGCTCATCCCACATCTCTTCTGTTGCACTTCATTAGTGAATTAACTTTATTTTGTATCCAAAACTTCTATTCGGTCCCAACGCAATACTATGGCGTAATGAAGCATTTGAAACGATTACGATTTCCGAACGCAATTAATTCGTCTACACGCACATACATACACATAACAAGTACACAAACACACATGCACACACATACTGCATCCATCTTCGGTCCTACAACAATTTTGTTATCTGGAAAAATAAATTATGGCTTGAATACTACCTATAATCTCCAAAGTTGCTTTATAAAATAATAAAGGAGGACAAGCAGTCTTATCATTAAATTACGAGCCATGAAGACACTTTGGGGCGTTTGGGTACAAGGACAGCTATTATTGGACAATTGATGGAGGTTAGTAGTCCACTTCACTTTATGGCCGCTTCACAGCCGAGGCCCATTAAGCAGGGAGCTAGAAGGCTGGGCTGTAGAACCTTCCGAACATGATAATAAAAATAAGTACCGGTGTTCTCATGTCCTACCTGGCTCTAATTTCTGACTTCCATCCCGTTATTCTTTATTGAACTTTCATAACTATTAGAACTAATGAAGAATGAAGATGGCTGTCTTCTGGGTTGTTGCGCCATGTAGTCTGATAGAAGTTTACCGACGCTTCAGAAGTGCTTGCTGCCTCCATCATCAGGGCGGATTATGGAGTCAACAATTATCTCTGAAACATCAGACAACTTCTTTATCAGTCTACTCGTCTCAACAACCCAGAAGAAAAAATATCTTCATGCCCGCCGCCCTGAGAACCTCGAGTCTCTCAATTACAAATTATTTTATAAAAAAAATAAGCAATGTTAATCACGTACCTACATGTTTTAAAGACAATTTCGATGTAAGTCGTTGGACCACAGTATGAGAATTACACAATACACGCCCTGTGTAATGTCTGTTCCGTCAGATTAAGCAGTAACAGACTACATTGTTTTCAGACGATAGCAATGAACTTTAGAGAGAGGCTGACCAGATGTAGGTCATCTACAAGTTAAGATTACTTCCTCAATTAAACAGTCGCTGCCTTCTAATGCCATTTCATCATATCACTGCTTGCAATACACGCAAGAAAACCATATCTTACGGTATACTCCCTCTCGTTTATTCCACCCTTATCGTGGTACGGATGTCTGTGTGTGTTTAAAAACTTTTTATGCACCACTATCTGAACCACCCCCTCATTCGCGAAAAACTTTTCTCATCAGGGCATCATTAATATCGCGTTGTCACTTCTCGTCTCTTAAACACATAAACAATCTGAAGACAATACATGGCCACCGCCTTCCCTCTCATTCTATTCTTCCTTCCCAAGAATTAACGTTTCTACTTTATTCCTAAAGTTTTTTGAGGCAGACTTTTCTTGTTTAATTATACTCTTGTTCTGTTTCAAAATTCTGACGCCTAGAAAACACACACATGTTTATAAACCAACATACACATGTATATATATTTAATGTATCTCATAATGTAGTTATCGTCACATGATCTGCATTGTTGGAAACTGAAGTTTTATGAGTAAGATATATGACGTAATCTTTTATTAACAATTTAGAATTTTTAGAAAATTCATGTGTGAGTTTCGGTACGGATTATACCTACCTAGTCTTGTTTATTATCGTAATTAACAACCTAAACTTAGCACAAATTAATTTTCGAGGAATAGAAGACTTGGAAACATACAAATGTGCGAGTGGTAATTAGGAATCCTCAACACAACCACTTGTGCATTAACGTTGTGTCTGATTAAGGCTGAGAAGACTATAAGGAGAGATGGAATAGGCTTCCTTCACGATTATAAAATGAACTACATGTTTAACACAGACTGACTAAACAAAAGTTTTCTTGTTTTCTGCTTGTTGCTGGGATTTAAAATCGTAACTGATTTTGTTCTGTTTCTTCGTAAAAACTTTAAGGCATATTTAAGTGTGTAATTTTTATAAATCAGGGTTAAGTATTGTTTTAATTTATAGATTAAAGGAAAAAATATAAATTTGTTCTTGTTGTTTGTTTATACAATCCAGTAAAAAAATTTAGTTACCCTAAAAGATGTAGCTAAGAGAAAATATATCGGAAGCCTATTTTCATTCGACACAGTTTGTTAAAGAATATTCTTTTGCACGAAATGAGATTCCAGATTCCTTCTCACAAATAAAATGTGTGCTCTTCACGTCGCTTTGAAACACGTACAAGTCAAGAACTGAAAACGTATGTAAAGATGTGAAGTAGCTGATATCTTATGATGTTCATCCGGGAGATGACGGAGCAACGATAATGGCTAGAACGACTCGTTATTGGTAAGTAATTTTTGGTGTAATTTTGGCGGAAGACAAAGGAAAGTATCGCCAAAAGGTTTGTCCTCTCAGATAACCTTCACGGAATTTTGTAACAGACAAAACGTATGAGCCACCTTTTCTTGACAACTTGAAAGATTACACAAGGCTGTGATGGTCTGGAAGATAAGGATATCCTTCAGAAGTAAACAGAATTTAAGTGAAGAATATGATACGTAAAATATTCTGCTGGAATTCGGGACACTTGTGAAAACAATGTCTTTCTGGACAGTTACATATCTTCTTCTGTATGAACATAAACAAGGGGTAGGTATTACGTCCTCTTCCTTTAAAGTTCAAGATGTTACAGCTACATTTATTACATAAAATATGCGAAATTAAGTAATATAGTAAGTCGTATTTGTATAAGTTTGTAAATAAATCATACTCTTAAGTACACATACACAGCATGAAGACCTCGGTATTTCAGAATCGTACAGATCTATTTACTAAGTTTTAAAATAAAATAAGCCCACACATTCTTAACCTCTGCACTTGGTGAAGGAGACATCTCAACCAACATAAAATATGGGTTTAACATTCACAACTGTAAGAGAATCCAGTGACACCTTGCATTCAATTGTGTTATTTACGCTTTTTTTAACATAAGTCTAGTCGTCCTCTATTGTACATTTAAGTAACAAACATGCAATAAAATAATATTTTTCTCTTTAACAAATATAGTGTGATTAAATTTGGAGGAGGATGGTCCTGACATGCAGCATGCATGGTAATATGTAAATATTTTAGTTGAATGGAAAGTACCACATTTGAGACCTAGACATGAATGGAAATGTAATATTAAAGTGGATATTAAAAAAAATAGGTTTTGAGTTTGTAGAGTACATTCACGTGACTCAGGATAGAGTCAAGATGTAAGCTCTTGTGAGCGCGATACTGTACTTTAGAGATGCATAACAGACGGGGATTTGTGAATAGCTGAGTGGCTGTTGTTGGTTTCTCAAAAAGGATTCTGCCCATGGAGTTGAAAATTTTCAGACCCTCAAATAATATCAACAAGAAAAGTGTTATTAGATTTTCTTACTAACTCTTGTACAAAATGTGATCATATAATTTAAATTAGCATTGTATAATAATTTTGACCGTTCACAATATTTTAGTACTGCGTGTAAGAGTATTATAATGTTGGGGAAGTGCTGTTATTTTCTTTGGTTTAATCCTTCGTTTTTATATTAATTGCAAACTATAGATCCTGAAGATGACACTTAGTGGGTTAAAACATGTAGCTATTAATTAAAAATAATTCACTATTTTCAGTAATAATTAATTACAGAATGTCGTGCTTATTTGATATATGTGCATAAGACGGTACCGAGTTTACTGTCGTAAATATCATAACGTACAGGACAACGTGTATTATACATATTGACGTTTTATGCTAACCAATCCAATCCAGATGTCTAGCAAATAGTACATCAAGCTCCAGCTGATGATATTTTCGTGAGAATCCAATTACGATGTAAAAGTACTTTTAATGAAGAACATTTCAGTGTACCTTGCGCGGTGATCTCTATAGGCTCCAAATTAAAATAGGCAATATATTCACATGAATCAGTTTTACACCATATACAACTGATAAGAATTAACTCAATTAACATATTTATAAACGTGTTTGTGGGTTTCACATACAACATATACCATTATTGCAATTTTTCTTTATGCTAATTATTATGATGTTTTGAGCCCGTAATAAGTACTTACTTGAAGGCAGTGGTGTCAAAATGCATATTTAAATATGTCTTAGGCAGCAGGGTTATTCTTTATTAGGCGTAGACTGCGGTTAAGCCACTTAATTTTCTGACAAAATGTCACTTTAAAAACGGTGGTAGATAATGTTTGAATTTTGATAAAGAACATCACACCATAGTGAAACAGAATGAATCTACGCAGACAGACTTTTTCTACTTCCAACAAATAATCTCAGCATGACAGGTAAAAATTTGTACTTCATAACACTTTCGTAACTTGCATCGTAGGCCCATGTTATTTGACTGTGGAATTCCAGGTGCAGAAATTCTACGCCTATTTAGTAACTGTTAATGACCTGGTCCTCATGATTATATTTTTTTGTAACTTAGCAACACAATGAAGTAGGAATGTTATATGATGTATAAAATATGAATTCAGAAAAAGTCATTAACCTCACCTTTCTAAATTGCCTAAACTAATATCATCTCATATGACAAAGTGTATCAACAAGTACAAAAGAAAACTGTGAATGACTACAATTTATATTAAAGTATTCTAGCATTTATTAAACTTTCCATATCTCATATGTAAGTATTTTATTTCGTTTTACTTACGACCAGAAGGTAGTGAGAAAGAACATCCTAGACCCTATTTCTGTATTTCATAACAAGGCGCAGGGGACCTCAAAAATGAGAGAATGTAATAAATTAATGTTGCTTTTTATGTTCCAGTTATGTTTGCCAGTTGAGGATGGGTTTGGTTGTGTAGGAGGAAAAGTTTTATTTTTAAGTGGAAGAAGGGATAAAATAAATACGGTTTGCACGACATGAAAAATCGCTCGTGAAAATGACCCTGTGGATCCATAGGAATGTACGGATTTTTTTACGTCACCATCATCATCGCCATCATTATCATCATTGCTACTGTTGTGGAGCTACTGTGGTGTTCCATAATACAACGCACATATACAGGACAGAGCAGGGCTATTTGTATACTCTAAATGGTTCGTACATTCGGAGGAAAAAGAAAATCTCGCCTCGCATTCCACATCGTAAATTGATAATATGGCAGTGCTGAGTCCCAGCAGATATTTGAGACTGAGGTTTCCACGGTAATGAATATGTTATTGTTTGTCTTCTGGGTTAAGCACTGTGTGGACTTGTTGGATTAAACGTTTCGGAGAAATATACTGCCTCCATTTTCAGGGCTTCAATGGTCCATGGCATTACAACCCCAAATACCAGCTTCAACATTAGATTTTTCGTAAACGTTTCTGTCGCAAAGTTACATGCTTCAAGGTTACAGCAAAATCATGCAACGTTGCAATACGAAGAGCGGAACCCAGGCGAAAGACAGCAGCTCAGAACACGCAGTGTAGCAAAACTAGCAACGCTGTACTGTGGACGCGCGTTAAGGAGGTTGAGTCCTTTCGTGGCCTTGAAGCATGCAATTTAGCGACGGCTACTATGAAGAAGCAACATTCCTGTTAAAGATGAAAGCTTACCTGTCCTCAGTTGGATAGATCTAATTTAATTATGGCATCATCACAGGAGATAACCAGAGAATAAAATGGAGGGTATTTATTCACAGGGAAGTGGACTTCTGACCTCACTTGTTTACTGTGAAATGACGCGTATTTGAGCCATTAAGACAAATGAATATCAAGCCCTGTAATAATCAGAATTCAGCAATAATATTAATCTTGTACAATTACATTCCAATGGTAAAAGCCAAGGCAATACTTACACAACATAACAGATAACATCAGGTCTTCCTTAATTCAAAACACATTTGAATTAAAAAGCATTGTTTTCGACTTACGAAGTGAAACTTGAAGCAGCCATAATTTTGTTGTTAAATTATGTTAAGTATGTTCACTTAATTAATTAATACAGACATATTTATAACGCAGATGACAACGTGGAGTTTCTGACTAGGGCGGCAATGTTAATAAATTTATAGTTACATGACATGAAGTTGATTCAATGACTCAGGTGCGTTGACGTTTTTATTCGCGTTATGTTAGCGCCCTCTCCATGCGTTCAGTCAAGCTTAGTCTGATAATACTAGATATGTTTTGCCATTTTTAATTCATTCTGAAAAATTTGTTTCCTGCCACTTAATTTCTTTTACTCGATATGTAAATTCAATAATTATTTTTATTAAAAGAAATTGGTTTTCATGTAGGTGTTAAAATTACTGTCATGAAAGGCAAATGATGTCTTAGAACACATGGATTATTATTTGCAAAAAAATCATGCCTATGCCTAATATATAACTGATACTGATACTGAGAACGACCCGTTCTTCAATTGCCTGATTACTACTGGTCCCAACTTTTTCGTTGGTTTGATCTATAGACTTTCGGTAGGACTCCTTTGAAAAGGCTAATATATTAAAAAAACAAAAATAATAAATAAAGAAATTGTATATCCTAACAATAGTGCACTGTGATTTACAATTTTACTTGATTGGATAATTAATTGTATTTACATTTTGCTTTCCTTTCTGCACCTATCAATTAACACCACATATTTAAACATGAGGCGTATTTTAAAACAGTATCAAATAACATACAAAGAAAACGTCTGGGAATACGATTTACCGAAATGTTAAATTGTGGGGGGAAAAACTACACTTTGTTAAAGATATAATTAAATATGTCGCAATAAATTAATTGAAAAAATATTGTTTTTTATATTATTTAAGAATATGGACCCTGTCGAAAGATTTGTCCTCTTGAGTGTAATCCTCTGCCTTTATTTACAAGATTCCATTAGCTGTTAAACTATTTCTAAATAATTTGTGGAAATAACACTATTTTTACAAGCGGTGCCTTTTACAGAAAGCACGGACTATACTAACATTAATATGATTTTAGAGCCTCGTGTACACATAAAAAGGAGATGCATGATGCTCAATTTATTCTCATAATACATCCCAACTAGGAAGGGAAGGAGAAAAAAGAACATTGATATCAAAAATTTTAAAAATGAGAGAAAATTAACAACGGGCGTATATATATAAATTTTTCTACTAACCCTCTACGAAAATAAATCGGTGTACGACACAGCAAATTAGATCTAAAATAATGTTCCTTACCGTGCATACACAATAACAAAAAATCTTTCATGAAGGATTGATGGTCATGCTTCTTGCAGGCCTGAATGAGCCGCGTGGGTATTTATCAGCGAAACGTATTTTGCAGCCCTGCATTTTGGTGGGAGTGGATCTGTTAATAGGGTGTGATTTATTCGGGGTTATTTGGATTTTTAGGTTTGTGATCTTGCTGGTAATTGCACGTCAACAAGAACGTCACTTCATCCCGTTTTGTTCCAACTTTCGAATTTATCCATAATCCGTTGATGTTAGTTTTTGGGGTTCTTACCGCAGCGTGAGCTTCCAGGCAGATACCAACGCTTCGGAGGAACATACCGAATCCATCTTCTGCTGTAATTTTATATTGTAGAAAATGTAAGTGATCCATAGATTAGCATGCAGTATTAATATTCGAATGTTCATGAGTTCGATACCAGTCTCTGCCGCTTATTATCGAAATTAAAAGCAGTAATATAACGGTAGTATAACAGGAACGCTTTATCTGTAGATGGCAGTGCAGACAGTTCCGACACAACTCGAACTTAGGTTCATAATAATGGCTGCCAAGTACCTCGAAGAAATTATAATCCCGAAACTTATTACCTGTAACAATAATTTTTTTCAAAGATACTGAAGATTATTTTTCTCTTTGGTATAAATGGAAGAAGCACGTGAATAAAAAGAGATAGTTTTAAAAAGTTCATGTGATGGTGGGAATGGATGAACAAGTAATACTAACATATTTACGTTTTATCATTGTGAATGTTTTCACAGAGGAAGCTTTCCAACAAAAATACTTGTTCTTTTGCGTTATGCACCCACCTAAATAAATTTATTTATAATAATTGCGATATAACGTAATAAATAAGTAATTGTTTAAAAATCTTTGCAAATTCTAGTATCAGTATATACTTCTTACTTACATAATTATAAAGTACTACTCGGGTGAAGAACATAATTTTCTACAGTAAAACTAAACTATAAAGTTGAAGTGTTATCACTGTTTCTTCCTATTCGGCAGTTGCCGGTTTGAACCTTGGCCCAAAGGAAGACATTTTGATTGATTTACTTTATAATTTCCTTTGAACTTCCAGGCAAATGATGGGCCTACATTAGAAGAAGCCAGGAACATTTTATTCAACATCTGTTTATTCGTTCTAATTCATCGTTATGATATCCACTGCTATATGGTACGTGATATTTTATTCAGTATTACAGATATTTTGCGCATCTAGTATTAGTTCCAAATTCTTTCCCCTTTCGAATCACTTATCTCAGTTCTGAAACCAGAAGGCATGTTCTTCGTGAACATTTTTTAACAGCCCCCTAAATCTGACAAGTTTAATGGAGTGACTAGGTCAAGGACCTGTTTTGTAAGAAAATAAAGATTGTTTCGGCTTTCCGAAGAGTACGCTCAAGTTTTGGCGGCGAGTGGTCGTGTACTACGCCGGTGTTAGTAACGTCAGCCTCCGCTGCTCAATTGTTTGGCTCTACTAAATGCGAAAAATAGCACTAGATGCAAACGTATACGCTTTTATCGCTATAACACACGTAATCCATCGTCATTATAAATACCTCAGTACTAAATATTTCAAAACTTTATCTTTTGAAGATTTTCTTACGAACCAAATTAGCTGTTAGTATCAAATCTTTCCATTTCGAATATCTAGAATGTCATAGGTCGATTTAGAGTATTACGTATTCTCCATAGAAAACAGAACGAGACAATGTTACTAGTTACTTGTTTGATCACAGAGGCAGAACGTGTTCCTGTCATAATTTTATCGTTCTGCAAGGGGCAGGACTGATTTCAATCAACAGTTCTCAGCCACTGGCCACTGCGCTGATATAGTATTAATTTAGAGAATCTTACAGAAGCAAAGCCACAATTCAGGCTAGTCAATCACAAATACAATAAATAACAAATAAAAGACAACTAAATATGTAGACGTAGATGGGAGGATAATATTAAAATACATATTAAAGTAACAGGTTGTTAATATGAGGTTCATAGTCGCTCATACGCCCAACTATCCTCCTCAGAAATCTGTTCTCAAACACTATCAATACGGAAGATGGTTGTCTTACGGGTTGTTGCTCCATGTAGTCTGGTAGATGTTTACCGACGTTTCAGAGGTGTTCCACACTCCCACAGAGAAACAATACAAAATTATAAAATACCATTAAAATTAAATATAGGATTTTAGTAGAGTAGTTGTCATGAAGATAGAATCTTACGTTTCAACCAACCTCTCAACAAAAATCACTCCGAACATTTTTCGATGAAGAAGAACGGTTCAGAATTTGACTGTCAGAAAATCATTGCAACGAATCAAAGACATGAGAAAACAAACATGTTACAACATAATAAGTATGTAATTTATTTAGTGCCAGAAACCGTGTCCCTGTCCCCTTAGTTTAACCACGTTTCATGAAAAGACATGGCCACTTAAAATATTGTGTTCCATTACCTGGACGACATCTTTCTTTGTTGTCTAGCTTAAATTATGTACAAAGGGCAAACCATACGTCAGTTAATAAAAGGTTCTTTCCAGGTAAAAGACAGTTGTTTATTGCATTAGCTTATAATTTATTTCCTTTGACGATTCAATCCAAATGTGTTCTTTTCCTATTTCAGAAGGTCCTCCTTCGTCTCATTCAAGGCCAGATTTGTTGTTACAATATTTGTCCTTCGTAATGCAATAATGTCTGTGATTTGAGTATGGCCGCTGCTTCTCTCTTCCTGTAACATCACGTGTTAATGGGATTTGCAGCAAGGAAACGAAGGATAACAATTTGACTTTTAACTATTTGGTTGAAAAATGAGCAATGTTTGACATGAATCGATTGTAGTCTTCTGAGTTATGACGATTATAGACTTACAGGTGGAGGAGGAACTTGCCGTCTTTAATATCAGCGTTTATAACCCTGAAGGCCACAATCAATTTTTTTAATTTCTGCTGACTGATAATTTTACCCCTCAAGTTGTAAACTCAGAATACGATTGAATGGCCAGCTTTTAGGATTCTGGCGTTAGACATACGAGGTTGAGGGGGAGGGGCAATATGAGATGGGCGTTTTTGAACATGTGATAATAAATTATTATGTAAAAAAGAATTTTACACTGAGTTAATTATATCGTTCTTAATGTTTTCATGTTCAGCGAGTCCCTTGACAAAGTGACAGATTTTTTAAAAGAAATATTTTAGCCTTATAACCGTGATGCATTCATGCCTATGTTCCAGATGTTTCTAGAATAATTCCTATTAACAAACTGAGAGAAAAGCACACATAAAATGTTTCAATGGATACAGCTTTTCTTTATAAAGGCTTTACTTAGAATAAATTTCGCTAAAATGGGAATAACGTGGAGTCAGAAGAAAAAATTCTCTGGGGTTCAATAATTTATACTTTTCACCAAAAATACCATGGGCGATCAATTCAAGGAGAATGAGATAGGCGGTACATGTAACACATGTGGGAGAATTTAAGTCGGATGGCTTGAAGCAAATATGCCAATTGGGATTTTTACTCACAGAAATAATTCAATTCAATTCACTTATTGAAGTGTTTGCCAACAACGAGGAGCCAATGACATGCAAACATTGATAATGCTTACACAAACAAAGACTAAATTAAATACATAAATGTATACATAATAGATCAATCATATATTTCCCGTATTGAGTATAATAGGCAATTACAGGCAAACGCAGAATTAAAAACCAATATATGATAAAAAAGACAAGTAAGAAAACATAGTATAAGTAAAAGGGTTAAATAATATGCATGAGCGAAATACGTTCCTTGTTGTAGATGTCAATGCTCTTACAGACACGCCTAGCTGAGGGACTGGCCTTGAAACTACGATTAAGAGAAAATGTGCAGTAGTCTCTAATGGATCTAGAGGGAATAATAATAATAACAACAATAATAATAATAAATGTAACACATATTAAAAACAAAATGTATTTCAGAAATAGCTGCTGCGCTGTGTACCTCAGGGTCAAGGTTTGTCTCGGGTACATAGACGTAAATACCCTATAAAGTGGTGAATAGATGGAATAATAATAATAATATATACCCAAAGGGGATCGGCGTCTTTCCTAGTTGCTTAGGTCATATAAGAAGAAAGGACACATATTCATAATTGAAGAACTAAGAATTATATGTCTGTATGAACTAAAAAAATCGGGAAATACGTGAATGAAAATATACAAGCTCGGGGTTGTGTATAGAACCCAAGTTCTCTCGAATACGAAGCAGGACTTTTAGCGTTCAGCAGAAACGTCTGGAACTTTAAGAAGGTCTACACATTTCTCAGAGAAAGAAACAGACAATCTATTACAAGGTCCTGGATAGTCTGCGAACAAGTACGAAGTGGCAGGCAGCTACTATATAGGAAGTGCACTAAATTTTATGAGCAGACGTTGTTTGGGTCCTTACAAGGTGGCCCGCTGGTATGAGAAGAGACCAATAAACAACCAGACCCTCAACATCGCTGCTTACCTCACATTACTACGTCCTCATAACTCACTTAGCTCTCTTCCAGAACAACTTGTATCAACGGCTAGGACACCTTCCACTCCGTCTACAAAATACCGTATGAACTAGGGACACTGAACTTCGCTATAACATTTATATAACAGGATGTCTACTAATATGATATTGCAGTTTCTTTCGGCAGCGTAAGCCTCTTTTCAATTCAATTCAATCTTTAAATCTTTATTAATAATAACAGCAAGGACTATTATAATAATTATAACAACACCAGTTTTAACACGTGTTATTCCAAAATACGACAGAAGATTGTCGCCGAGTGATTAGCACTCCTGCTTCGAATTTGGAAGATTCCGGTTCAATTCTAGACTGAACCGTACATTAAATAAATATTAAAATAACGGCATCGAATGAATTTCTGAGGCTCACTCTACTCTCACCCTTATTTCCAAAGTTCAATTCAGACAAAACATTTTAATTTGCTGGTGTTCAGCAGTAAATGTCGACAGATAAGCTTCTTCGCAATTTTTAATAGCAATAAGTCATTTTATGCAACAGACATAAACCTTTTAAATCGATGCACTATTGATATTACCCATTCAATAAAACAGACTGAAGGACAGAGATTAAAGGGTTGATGTATTTATGAGAGAGAATTTATTAGTAAGCTATTATTTCGCACACTCACACATCATTTTTTATTGATCCGGGGTTAAAAAACTGCAGTAAATAGCTAGCTACTGTCGCCTAGATAAAAATCAGTTATGCAAAATATTCGGACAACTGATGGTTTCGTCGGGCCTGGTGACATTCTATCAGCAATAAATCGCGTATCACGTCCACAAACATAGCTGTAACCCCATGGAACGAGAAAATGTACCATTAATAAACTCGCTACTTCCATGACGATTAAGAAAGATCAAAATATAATTCTAACTCAAAAATTAACTGCATTGAAGTAACAAAACAGCTTATTTATTTTGACAGTCTTATTAATTCAAAAGAGACGTAATTCAAAAATGCATCGAATATTCTAGTTCAGTCAACAGTGGCAAAATCCTTACAGAGCTGAGCGACTGTCAAGTTCCTTGCTTGGCAGATTTGTGTTTCCTTTCTGGGTTAATTGCCCTGATGATGGAGGCAGCAAGGACCTCTTAAACGTTCGTAAAGTTCAATCAGACTACACAGTTCTAAAACCCAGAAGACAGCAATCAACAGAACTGTACTTGCAAATACTCAAGATTTATGACATTACAAGAAGCAATAAAAAGCCTAACTTCAACGGTCCACTAGTAAGCAGCATTTTAACTGCCAAATGGTCCTTTAATTCTGATCAGCTTCACTGAATTTGCGTTGTACAGCAGTCTGACTAGTTTATGGGTAGCTTCTTTTTTCAGGCTCAAAATTTATGAATGGATTTTGTAAGAAATGAGGAAGCAATCGAGCAACACACCATTTAACTCAGACTAAAGCATTGTTCCCGATGAACATGTCTACCGACTCCCATTAGCCTCTGCTCAATTCTATCTCAATTACTTGTTAACATTCCCCTAATGTAAAACCTAAACTGTAAAGATGCCAGTTAAAGGTGTTAGGCTGTGTTTTCTACTCGCTTATTTGACTATCTCTTACCATCATCCTTCATGTGCGTTGTTTTAACTACCTAGCAGACCCCATAAACTTTACTACTTACTTCACTTTCTTTCTCTTTTTTGGTTCTGGTTTACCCAATTCTAGTGCTGTTTTATAGCGTTTAAAACAACCAGTTAAGAAAGAGTGGATAAAATAATGTGCAAGGGAGACAGGCAACATGAAGAACTCAATGCAAGAGTGGAATAATTTCATTACCATCAATTTTATAATTTCTACATTTTGTAGTTGTAGACTGTTGGTTATTGTCCAGTGAGAAACAAATTACTATTCATATTTTTGTGAAGGTGTGAAGAAAGAGATCTTGGCCTATTTTAAGCACGGAGTAAAATATATAAGAAATTTTGTGGAAGAGCTGATAACAACAGCGCAAAGCTTTTTCTCCCATATACGTTCTAATCGGATACCTTCAAAATATGATTGCATTCCCAGCTACAACATGCACACCGAAGCTGCGTGACTCTCCAAAAGTTATGAGGTGCATGTAGGGGATTTCGGAAATGGATCAACTTGTCGTATTTACAGTCAGCATTGCTGATTTTATAAGAAGTGTTACTTCAAAATAATATCTTATCTGCATATACTTGGAACAACTAACAGATTTTCATTAAGCTCTGTGTGATCCTCACTAGAATGCACTAAACTTCCGCACTTCTTAATTTTCTGCCAAGAAAGATACGAATGTGGAAGGCATTAGAATTTGTAAATTGGAAGCGAGACTAGTGCTACTTTATATTTGGTCTAGAAATCTTATATAAAACAACATGGTGACCGCGCAAAGTAGTCTATACAACGTTAAGTTTCATATAAAGCGATAGATCATAACAATATATACAGATTCTGTTGTCCGCAAAATACCGTTTACACTTAAAAAATTATAAACATGTCGACGACGACGAGATAAATTTTCCAGTTATATCTGACAAGACTGTTAAATGTAATAGCATAAAATTATTGCTCTAATTATTAATTAATAGTTTTTGCTTGGCTCACCATTACTACTGACATATTTGCAGGAATTTAAATGTCATTAAATGATCCTCAGGATTTGCTTCAAGCAGTCATTTTGTGCAGAATACAAGTGTGTTTCCCAAAGAACAGAACTTTAGAACACATTAATCTCTTGCTGAAGGAGAGTGTAATCAAGTAAGTGTTTGTGTTTCATAAAAACGGAAAGTGTATAAGTAGTTGTTGCAAGTTGCATTGCTTTGAAATTGTGAACATCTACACTGAATAAACATTTTGAAATTTTGTGACATTAGAGTTTCGCATGACGAACATTCCGCCAAGTTCTGAGACGTGGTGCCGTGTAATCCTACGGGTACTGACTGACCTTCAATCGGAACCCCTGTTGATTAATGAGGAAGTTAGTCGTCATCGTTTTGAAAGTTTACAAATCATTTACAAGGAGTTCAGGTGGGAAATCGCTATATATGTCCTTTTTTCATTTAATGTTAGAAGCGTGCCGATGTTAGAGAGGTAGAGAGGTTGAGAGTTTATAGGACAGCGGTTTTGTTAAGTCTTTAGCGGTAGTAATGGCATATAAGGCAGACAGCCTGTTTACAAGTATTTTATTTAGCCCTGTACTACAAGAGAGGGGAGGTTAAGTTACGACTGTCGTACTGCACAGTAGCAGGAACGTTATATGTTCCCGAGATCGTCCCACGTGCGGGCATTATAACCGCTGTGTGAAAGGGAGGGCATAACAGGAGGCCCTAAACGTACTATATGAGTTGCAGATGATAGAAACAGGGAAGTTAGTCTTTAAACGTTATTAATAAGCAGCACCGTAATATCAGTGTTTTCCATTACCGACAGAAGTCAGCTGGAAATTATCAGAAAATGACACAAGAATAACGAAGACCTGATTTAATTTCAGTGTCGTCTAAATACAATATTTTCAAAAAGGGTAAAAAGACCACTGAGTAGCTCAGAAATACGAGAATTTAAACTTTGCTTCGATAAGACTTACTGGTAAACTTTCGGCACTGATTTTCCAGCTATGAAATCCATTTAATATTCTTCGAGGAGAAAGACCTATATCGTATGTCAACATAATTACTTTATTATGGTAACATGTTCTCCATATATACAGGTTTAATTTTAAATGTTTCAACATCTGTAGTGAGAATAGCTCTAAAGACATGTGATAACCGTACGTATGTATCGATAATGTCAATCAACTCCAAACCTGTGTGTTTATGTTAGTGCTTAAAGGGTAACTTTCTTTTACTACTTAAAACAATATAATATTTTTCATCTCACTTCTTGAGAGGAGGGGAATGTTGGTTTCACGAATAAATACGTTGGCCTATAAAGTTGCAAAGGGTCAGAGATTACAGGAGATAAGAAAAGTGAAAGACTATTTCTCTTCTGTTGTAACGGGTTACAGGCAACTGGGGAACGATTATGTGACGCTAATCTAGTACTAATTGTCCGTGCTGCCTCCGAACGGGACTGGCAGTAAACTCGGTCCCCTATTCCTTTCTCACTCGGTATTATCTCTGTGTTTAGGATACCGAAAATGAGCCGCTGAAAGGGTAGCTTGAACGAGGTCCATAAAACTATTAAGCTCTCATATTGCAACTCTCGTCCTTACATTATTGCAATTTACCACCCTTGACCAATGCACCCTTCGCTGCTGTTTAAATGTTCTGGCATGGTATTTATTATGTGGATCACATTTATTAAAGTGTAATATTTTATCGTTTGCTTATATTTCTGTGAGTGCAATGTACATTTTTAAACAGTCAAAAAACAGCCTGTCATTCTGATTTATTGGGTGTTATTATTAATATTACGTAGCACATTTTATGTACCTTCATTGACCTATAGCAGCCCTGTAGCTTCGTTTAGCACCTCATATAAAATCACAGGATTATTGTTTCTTATAAGGCTTTTAAGAAAGGAAACTTTCTATGATTATATGTACACTACCAACCAAAAAATTTAACTGATCTAATCATAGTTAACTGCTTAATATCTCTTTCAATATAAATTTTTTACCACAGTAATTGTCGATATTCAATAACAAATGAAATGCCTCTTAAAAGCGACAAGATGATTTGTATAATATTTAGAGGACTGCGTATTTTTTTAAAGTTGTATTAATTTTAGTTTTCAGCATTTTAGCCTTAAAATACGTATCAGGAGAAAGTTTCTCGTTGTGAGAAAAGTCGGAAAGTAAAATATGTTCTTGTTATACACTGAAAACTCCACATCTTGCATTCGTATGTTTAATCACAAGGTTTCTGATTAAATATTTCCTCTTTGTCTATTTCAACATTTCTAACGGGTTTAGTGATGTGCTGCTAAAATAATAATTTTTACTGTACGCGAGAATTATTTTACCGTTTACAGAGCTTATTCTTTATGTTGTGTAAGATCAATTTGAATCGTGAAACCGTTACAAAATAGCCGAGCTAATTAAGCGCTAATGCGTGTTATCTGAAAGTAAGTAACGTGTTCATGACACAAGTATATGACATATAAAGTAGCTACGCAGATCTGTTTATGAGACTTG
>NW_019060818.1:281907-292440 GCF_000696155.1 Zootermopsis nevadensis | reverse complement strand
ACTGATTTCAACTTAGACTCCTGTTATTACATTTCTTGTAGCTTTTGGATTTACAGATAATTATAGAAACATTCTCTCCCTTTATTCTTTCCTAACAAGTAGCTGTACCTTTAATCAAATATTACATGACAATAAGGAGATGAATTTGTGTAAATATATGTTCACTTAATAAGTGAAAATATTGTACGAAGACATATAGGCAGATATAAGTATTTTGTCTTTACCTTCCAAAGTCTTTTCCATTGTTAACTATTTTTAAAATTACTCAGTGCGAAGTAGACTTCTTTACTGAATGTAAATTATGGTTCATCTTCATTGCCAAATTATAGTTGAGATGTTAGGAAAGAAAACAAATTAGTGGAAGAAAGCTTTACCTCACCTTAGATGGGACAAACTCATGAGAAACGACCAGTAGTCTTTTCCAATACGTGCATTAACAAACCACAATAGCCAGAGTTGACTTATGGCCTCACAAACCCATCCAGAATCTGCAGTAGGTGAAAGATATAGTAAAGAATAAACACCCCGTTCTCTTTTCCTCCCCACACACAGCCATCTTTCTTTTTTCAACCAACTCACCCCTTTTTTCTTTACAACTCTAGTCTTCCCACAAAGAGCTCCCTAACTCTGATCGCTAATATGAAAGAACCCCTTTCAGCAAGCGGTCTTGTTCTAATAAAAAGGGAATGTTTGGTTAATGTACCTTAAGGTTTGCTTAGTTTCACCTCCGTCTGTCCTTTCAAATATTTCCCCAAACAAAAATTGTAAATCACCAACAGAAAATGAAGACTTACAAGATGTTTACAAAGTACAGACTATTCATTTTGATAGGCTTAATATTATGTCATCATAAGCAATTGAAATTTTATTGCGTGTTATTAATAGACGCTTGAGACACCTAGTTTAGTGCAAATAGTAGGTTCAAGCCATACGTTCTATGACACTGAACGCTCATATTTCTTCAACAATAAGTTGTACACAAATATATGTCAATTTTCGTACAATACTAGCAGGTAAGTGTACCTGATGGACTGTAAATAATACAAAATACTATTTCCCAGGTCTGTCTATGTTACTTTACTTTTCCTTTAGATACAAATAAGTTTAACAGAAGCACAACTCGATTTTAACTCTTGTCTCCAGACTAACACAGATAAGGTGTCTTTCTAGTAGAGAAATTTAGAGTTTTGATGCAGAGATATTGTAATTAATGTTGCCACAGTATTTAAAAATTAATGTACTAAAGTATATGGTTGTTTGTGTTATGCTATTTCTCCACACAGGGTCTAATTATTTTATACTAATAACACTCAGGTGATTTACTAAATGTTTAATAATGAAGATCCCCGACTAATTTAAGTTACAGAGAACCACTTGTAGCATTCCATTTTATGAGCAATTCTCACGAGCGGCGAAAGCGATATAAAACTACGTAATCTCCATCCCACAGGTTCCTAAACACAAATAATTACAATAAAAATTAACTCGCTTACGTAGTTTATATTTAAGTTAACCAACCGAGAAACTGGAAGAAGTTATGACATTACATCGGAACTATTGATACAGATTCAGTTCACTATTTTCTGGAGACAAGATCCTTGAATAGGGCAAGAAACCACAAACACTACTTTAAAAGCTTTATTTTCGTGACCATGTAATATTTGTGTACTAAATATTATCTTGAAGTCGACAGGCTATCGCTGATTGTTTATCGACAAAACAGATTCCCAACAGCGTTACAAAAACTAATTCAACTGGATATTAACAAACACTATGGTTTAAGAAAAAGATGAATAACATTGCTTTTTCTCGAAAATAAACACAAACGACATCTGTAATAAGTTCAGTCAAAATTTTATAAGGTAAATTTTAATAAGAACTGCATTCGGTTTATATATAACGTTTCTCTTTATAACTGGAATCATTCTATAAATATTTTCCATAGAAAAGAATTACATATTTATGTTACTTTTAAAAACCTATACACGTAATTCAGTTTGAAACGCAATTAATTTTCAAAATTATAATACTTTAAAATTTTATTAAATCAAAACGGCATCCGACAGCATTATTCAGAGTTATCTACGTATATAGGCTATATTTAGACCCAAGAAAGGGGAGGTAGCAGGGCGAGTATGGCTGAAATCGCATGGATCTGCATAATTTGTAAGCTTTCACCAAATATTATAAGACTGAAGAAAGCAAGAGGTATGAAATAAGACGGATCTAATAAATAATCTACAACTTTTAGCAAATGCATACAGAATTTCAGTTGTAAACCTTAGAGGCAAATGTCATTTAGGAGACCTTGATATAGATGACAGGATAATATAAAAACTTCTATTAAATTAGCGTATGAGGTTGTGAGTCACAATTTATCTGACTCAGGATAGGGTTCAGTGGAGGGGTATCGTGAACACGGTAATTATTTATCGATTTCCATAAGAGGCTAGGAATTTCTTGATCAACTGAGCGACTGTCAAGACTCTGTTCCATGCAGTTAGGTATTCATAAAACTGTAAGTAAGTAGCATCCCGCCCCGGCCGTGCTTTGCCCCCGGGAAAGGATCCCGGTACCCATTGGACATTAGGCTGGGTGGGCCCCAGAGCCGGTCTGGACGCAGAGCCTAGAGGAAAAATCCTCTGCTCCCGTCGGGGATCGAACCCCGGTCGTCCAGCCCGTAGCTAATCACTATACTGATTGAGCTATCCCGGCTCATATTCATAAAACTGTAAAGAAGCCAACCCTGTCGCATTGATTCTGCGTCACCTGTACCATAAACCATAAGCCTGATACGAGGAATAATGGAAACTTTGTAATAAATAGCTGTAATCTCCAACTTTTTCATTCTACTCTGTCTCTTTCATGAGGCTAACAACACATATGACTGAGTGTGTGGCATACACACATGCTCTGGTTGTGACTGGCTCTGCTAGGTGATGAAACAATATGTTTCGTGTCCCCATCTCCACACACATTGTCACATATGATGAGCGACTTGGCACGTTTGTTTTAATCACTTGCCCATTAGCGACTCGTATGGTCCACACCACCACCAGGCCTCTGTGTGTGATGGTGAAAAACCTTTCCATCTCTCCAAACATTACACGGCTGAGCAATGCGATGCGCACTAACTACACGGTGACTCTTAAACAGTGTTCCTATGTTTCAAATCAGTTACCGATTACACTCAGCAAGCAGTTATGGGCATGAAGATTTCTGTCTTCTGGGTTGTTGCGCTGTGTTGTCTGGTCGATGTTAACCAACGTTTCAGAGGTCATACTGTCTCCGTTATCAGGGCGATAAATCACCCTGATGACTGAGGCAGTATGACCTCTGAAACGTTGGTTAACATCGACCAGACAACACAGCGCAACAACCCAGAAGACAGATATCTTCGTACTCATACTCTTCATTTCCCTGTAATTCAAATGTAACATTCTACAAATCTTGTTACCTTAAGGTAATGTATGCTTATAATATAGCAATATTATAATTTCTCTTATGTGTAAACGGCCTTGAGAAGGAATTCAGTGAAGTTGGTATTGCTTAAGATTTTAAATACGTATAAACAAATTATTATTATTATTATTTCATTGGTGAGGGGCGGCTTTTTATACAAGAGCAGACTGTGACTGAGTAAAATTTGTCAGATATTACATCAAAGTTTGGAGTCATTACCATATTTGTAATTGACGACCTTTTTATTTTTAAGAAATGATCTTATATTATAGTTATAATGCATTTTCACGCCAAATTCATTAATGATTTTCAAACTAAAAGCTAGATGAACATTTTCAAACGGCCTTCATGTAGAACTTTTCAATTAAAGAAGACTTAACAAATATTTTTTTGTTATGTCTTTGTGACGTCTCACTATACGTAGTATTAGGACTCTAGGTTGCACCTCATATTACAATAAGTACTACAATTTATTAATAATTGTATGAAATTAAAAGGTTATAATTTTAGGGGGTTTGGTTTGGATTCTTTGATGTTTTCTCGGTGGCGAGTATAAAGATGACTGAGGCTGTGAGAACTTGACATCTCAATTCGATAATTTTGTTCACGCTTTTTAAAAATATTCTCTTGTAGAGAAAGGAATAGGTGAAGTTACTTTCTGTGAATAATATAGTCAATGTGTGTTTCTTCTGTTTACTTACTTTAAAATCGGCGTAAGAAAATGAGATAATTATAGCTGATGGCCGTGTGTTACAACTACCTGGAAGGGTCGCTGCGATAGCACTGCGCAACCTGAAAACAAATCATTTCATTATACAACGTTCTATTCATCGCCAGCAGGAAAGGTCAATGTCCGAAATTGTTAGCAATTAAATTTTCTTCTAGTTCGTAAATTACTGACCACATCAAAAAAATCTTTCGAATTAAAGTTGTAGACTGAAATTATATCTACATTATACGTGGTACAAATCCATTTGAATAATCAGCATTTCTGAGAATACGGATAAAGATTAATTTGAATGCCATATAAAGTAGGCTTAATATTTGACTCACACAAATCAAAATTAAATTAAATCTACCTGTTTGAATGTAGACACCAAGTAGACTATTTACTATAAATCGATTCAGTGGTACTGAGGCAATACAAGTTGGAAACTTTCATTACACCCACTTTGAACAAAGAACACATAAAAATCAGTAAAAAACTAACTGATTCAAATATTATTTCAAGAGTTATTAAATATTTACTTATCAATGATGTGGCATGGAAAGGTGATGAAAATAAACAATTTCGCCTATATCTGTGTATTATCTACTGACGTTATTGAATCAGCAAACAGTTTAACAACACACATATTATTCTAATCTATTTTAAGCAACTTGCCACTTACACACCCTGTACCAAAACCAATATTTTACCTTTCATCATCCACTTAAAATGTTTATATTTATAAAACCCATTCGCAATATATAACTTATGGATAGTTCTTTTACTAGCATCAACTGTAAATTTTCCACCACCCCCAACCACACAAACTCGTATTTATAAAAATATATGCAGAGCTTAAATATTCCAAATATAAACATATAGAGCGTAGAAGTCATCAATTTGTTGACGGCTCCCACATATCATCCTATATAACACTCCACATACTCCACACATATGCTTCACAATTAGTCACATACGTCTGTCCACACTCTCTCGTTCAATTATGACGGTCAGTTCGTGCCAGCCTACTATCTAGCAGTGTCATACCTACAGCCCTTTTTCATTTACCCCCTTCTCCATCTGTATGTATTACTCCCACTAAACCCCTTTCATAACCATGATACCATCTCGCTACATCGACCCACTGATAAAAAATGTCTCTTGACATAATCTAATTGATACACTGTTACGGAGTTCTGAAATACAGAAACAATTTTACAGCAGATGCTTCTAGTTTACTGTACAAGAATAGAATTATATTGAACGTAACCAGAAAAAGTTTTGCAGAGTTACGTAATAACAGAGTTTTTAAATATTGTAATGTATAGAATTACAATGACGTCTTAAATAACTTAAAATTGAACACAGCGAATGAGAGACCGAGTTGCTTTAATGTATTATTCGTACGGAACTTTACACGGGATTCATGACATAAAATTTACTTTTCGGAAACACTTAGTATCAGAGTTTTAAACAAAAACTTAAGAGAGACTTTATTTCCACACATCTTTTTGACGCTGAAAGTCTACTGTTCTCTGTACCTTAGCTGCCAATGGGATTTGTAACACATCGAATGTTGACATAAAACTTTTGTTGAATCCAATTAATCCTAACTACCACTTTTGATAATTTCATCATTATTATACACTGGAATGCTTCATTAAAACTATATCATATATTTTCTTGTTTTTGTTCCTTGTGTTTAATTTCCTTGTCCTGTTTTCTTGGAGATTAAGAAGGACCTAAAAAAATCTTTGGAAACACAATTAATATCATTCATATCTGCACGGCGCGATCACGTAGAGACAGGTCCACATCTGTACTGAACCGTTCTGGAAGCTTAAAATCTAACAAAACAATTAACGATATTATTTTAATATTTAATATTATTCTTTTAATAGATATTAAACAAAATTCACAAAGACTTCCTACATAATTCTGACTAATTTGGAATCAGTAATCACGGCTTATGTTTTTATAAGTTCGTAATTTGATGCGAAGAATGTTAAAAGCCACAAAACAGAGCTTGTAAAAAGTTCTTTCTGACAGCATTCTCACAAGCGTCTTTCTGAATCTATCTGCATACATGGAAGTTGGATTGCATGGCATGTGACAGCCTTCGCCTTGAATCGACTAGATGAAACTCTTCAATGAATGATGGTACGACATGGAACAAGAACAAAATGGGTGAGAGAAAGGAGGAGGAGGTGTGAGGGTGAATTGAGATTCGAATTTCAAATTCTAGTAGTTGTTACGTGCATGGAAACTGCTGGTAGCATGCCGAACTCGGGGGAGGTGGAAATGTGGAGACGGTACGTTATTTTTAGATGTTGATTGTTCAGGTAGTAGTGGGGAGAGATTTCGGCGCCATCATGTCATCACGGAACGCTGTAACTCTCTGAATTACAATCATGAAGTTGTGATGACTCCCATTACCTAACAATATCTCTGTCTCTGCGCATTTAACGAAACTCTTGAGTATAAGAATCATTATGGAAAGGAATATTTATTTACGGAATCTCTTGTCAGTTGCACATTCAGAACCCCCATTGGCTAGGGCGCTACAAAAGATCGGATTTGCTACGAAGCAGCCCTGAGAATGAGAGCAGAGTTTGTTCTCGAAACGTTGGCAGAAGGTGTGATTTATTCACCATTCAGCCAACTGACGCTGCTTTTAACCCGAGAGTATTTCATCAAATTAGTTTATATATATTGTGCATCATACGAGATGGTTCTCAGGACAACTGGAAGACTTAAATTTAAATAAAGTATCACGTTCGAAATTTTTGCATTAGGAAAGAGTCAAGTACATATGTATATATTGCAGGAAATGTGCTTATCTCAACATTCCCGGCCCCTTCGCTCTGTGATTGCTTCTAGATTTTAAATCCGTGAATACTTTCTTATAAGTAGCATAAGTGGTCATGGAAGGCTGTGAACTTTGACCTTAGCAGATAGCATCAGTGTTATCTCAGTTGTCGGGGCCATCTAACTTTGCGTCGGCTTATTCTCCGGCAACTGTCTGACCAAGGATTTCCCCATGTAATTTCAAGGTCACTTCTGAGTATAAGTTTCCGTTACTGTTTTCAATTATAACCAAAGTTTAAATACGTTGACACGTTTCTAAAAGTCCCTGCTACCAGTTTTAATATAATACTTTCAACGATTCTCAATTTCTTACACGCGACAGATAGACAGACAGATGAACACGAAGTTAATAGCAATTTAAGGACTTGCATAGTATTATCTGGGAAAGTGTAGAAACACTGATCATGTATTTTTTTTTTTTAGAAATTAACATTATTATTGATAACTATCTTAACATTAAACACCATTTTACACGAGAACACTGCCTTTTCCGTTCGTTATTCTGCTTCGGTGATAAATTATTATGGACATGTGAGAAATGCTTCAACGCAGGTTTATAGGGCTATAAAAATAACTAATAATACGGGTTCTATTTCTGGGTGGTGACATCGTTCAGACGAAGATTGTATTACGGACGTTTCGGAGAACGTAGCTGCCGTGATCTTTGCCTTGAGAATAGAGTCAGCGAGCATTAACTAACGTCGGAAGCTAGCTTACATCTGCACAGTGCAATCAGGTAGAAACACGATCCACTTAGACGCTGAACCGTGGTGAAATTTTCAAATGTAGAAAACGATCAAGTCAGTAATAATATTAAATAAATAAATTACGATTAACTTCACTTAAAATGTTATTTTTGTAACTCAAGAATACTTCACTTTTCTATCATTAGTATATCTAACAAAAAAATTGGATTTAGGAATTAACACATTTCTAGTTCCAATTGTATAAAATTAGCTTTTTTTTTCAAACAAATCCATGAATTATTCTAGCAGAAAGACAGGTGATGGTGTAATATGCATTACACACTATATAAAATGACTTACAACGATTTACTTATTTTACTTTGCATATTACATTTTAACTGTTATTTACGTACAGAATTAAATGCAACATTGATATTAACTTAACCATAGAATTTTTGACAAATTACCTTTCAGAAATTTCCACAACAAACCTGGTAAAGAAGAGGAAAAGATAATACTCTGGTATTTTATATTCTCTTTTATTTTGGTTTAGAGTGTATAAATTGTGGTACTGTTCCCCATTTTCTTTCTAGTGAATGTTGTAGTTGTGACACTGGGTATTAAGCAAGCGAATTATGCTCCATATAAATGTGCGTCCACAATTATTTATTCTAAGTAATTAATAATTTATGCACTGGCGCAAAAACAGTGCCAGAAAGTACTGTAATAAAAATTCAGGTGTACTCGGCGGATCATTAATTTAAATAACTGAAAAAAGGTACAGAGAACAACTAGCTCCACAAAAGCCCGTTTGTCTTAATTTTCGTTAAAATGCTAGCCAGCACTATGTGATGCAAAATTTTTCACACATTACACGATTCAAAGCGGCACATGAGTGCATTTCATATGATTATCAAACAATAGCAACGTAAAAATTGTGCCAACTTTACGATAAATCTGCAATTTTAAGAGCTCTCCCATGGTAGCAGTATTGTAATAGGCATATTATTCATACAAATAAATTGTACTTTTACGTTAAAATTTGTATTTATAAGCAAGATTATTTTAAAATAATGACTATGGCTCTATATATTAAAAAAAGTTATAGTACAATTTTTTTTCCAAAATGTAACTGATGTGGAATTATATATGTATACAGCACTGAAGATAAAGATGCAGTTTAATTCTGATATCGCTTTTTAAACAGAAATCAATATTTCTTTTAGTAGATTCGATTGAAATTTTTTCATCCTGAATTCACTCCATTACATTATTTTACTAGTTGCACGTGTAATCTTTAACTAAATGCATTTTTTAAAAAAAAACAATAGCCCATTTATTAAAAAAATTAAATTATTTTCGTTGGACTGAATCGTGTATGCATGTTTCACTTCCCTTCTCTTTCAAGCTCCTAAAGCTTCTAGCATATAGAGTTTTATGGGGGTTAAGTGCAGTTTATTCAGCGTTTACTGTCAGCAGTAAAGGAATATGGATAAAACTGCCATACTAACACAATATTTAACGCCTATGTAATGAAAGATGTATAAAATATTTATAACAAAAATGCAAGAAAATTGTGCTCAATATTTTCACTCAAAAGTGCATGCTGTCCTATGACTTTATTTTTAAGAAAAACCTAAATCCTTCCCCTATCAATACGGGTTGATCTTTTCTGTGTTAATGTAACGTACAAAAATATCTTACGAAAAATTTACTGTACAAACTAAGAAAAGGAAAACCTAGTTGACACGCTGTATTTAAAACAGAGGACAACTGTTTTGTGATGTTGCACTGTTTAGAATGATAGAAGTTTACCGACGTTTCAGAGGTACTTGCTGTTTTCGTTACCACCGTCTTGAATAAGCGCGCAAGTAATTGGATATTGCTTCTCATAAACAGTGCCAGGAGTGCTTTTCGACCCTTGGGTCCAACGGGAAAATGTCCCTAGACTAGGTCGTACGTTGTCTAAAAATTATTTACCTTGTTAATGCTCTCTACTTGTGCCTACAATGAGCTAATTCAGTCCAGTCCACAGTCGGAAACACCATTTCTTTAATACCCATCTTAGTCTCGGTCTTAAAAATGGTCTCTTTGCCATAGATTTTCGCTAAATATATGTATATGCATTTTTCTTCACCACTGCGACTGGTAAATAGATTATTCTGACTTCAATATTAAACCTGCATGTATTAATATTAATCAGAACAATCGAATCCTAGAATTTGGGAAACGACACTTGAAGAGATAGAACAGACCTGTATTTCAGTTCGCTGCAATATCGACCAGTACAACAGCGGCTCAAAACAAATTACTGTCGCTACTGATAATAAAAGAAATGTGGCACTCGGTACTTAATAATTTGATTGATAGTACGCAATGTATAAAGGCGCACTATGAACACTCTCAACAAATGAAAGGAGCCATTAATAACAGAGTCCGTTCTTTAACCGAGTACGCGGAACAATCAAGACGACCGCTGGACCACTTTGAGGTAACGAAGAGCCGCTCTGTATCTTATACACAATTCATTATAATAATCACAAAACTTTCTACACATTATAAACACAAACCTTCTCTTAAGGGAGCAACATTTTCATTATTTGTTACAACAAGCAGTCTATTACATGAACAAGAATTAATCCATTAATTACACTAACTGTTAATTATAACACAGCTTTCTCTTCTCTTCTTGTATACTGTTAATTTCTAGTCGTCTAAAATTTATTTTCTTTATAGAACTCCATTGATATTAAACGTAATATACAAGACTTTAAAATTATTCTAATCGTAAAATAAACGTAATTATAA
>NW_019060818.1:263386-281878 GCF_000696155.1 Zootermopsis nevadensis | reverse complement strand
ACATTTTTCTTCATATTACATGTTCATTTTCTTACATATATTAAAACGACTCCTAAAATAAAAACCATGTTTCAAACTTTAGTTCCATCGCACACATATTAAGTTTCGATTTTATAGACGGTCTTTAAATTTTCTTAGAATGAATTTAAAGCAGAACGTTAAATGTAATTGAAAACAGTAAGAATCGGAAGGTTGAATGCTTCCGGATACAACAATTAAGAAACATTAGTTAAACATCGGACCCACTATCACTAATACTCTTCCGACTCTACAAAACCTCGGCAATTACTTATTATACCAAACAATCTGTTATTGAGTTTCTCAGAGGAGAAAGCAGTCTCTACTGAACTTGAGACAAGATCAAATTTTCCTCCTCCTTCAGCTTCTGAAATCAATAAACTAAAGCGTGATCTTAGCTATTCTGCTTCAGTAGCTGCTTATGGTATTTTTCATAGTGTCAACATTCAGTGCAGTGAAAATGTCCCACTGCTGAGATGTTGCATCGTGTAACCTGGTAGAAATTTACCGACGTTTTAGAGGATCTTTCTGTCTCTATTATCAGAGTGATGATGGAGGCAGTAATTTATTCCCTACTACAAGACACAACATTCCAGAACACAGTCATTTTAATTTTTGGAGACTTGAGAACCTGAAACATTACATTCGGTATTTAATTTTTAATTTACTAACGCCCTTACTGTGGTCAATTTGCGCCGTCTATAAAATGCCCCCGGGGCAGTTGTGACACCACACCCTTCCCTCTAGTTCCGCTTAAATATTCGCGTAGGCCCTTTTATATATTGCCATCATCACAGCTGCTATTTGGAGCACCATTATAATATAGGCCTATATAATTTCACATTGCTGCGAGACTCGATCACTTACTGAAAGGACAGAACACAGATTGAATGCGTTTGAGAACGATTATTTGAATCCCTAATATCCTAAATGTTGACATTTGACTCAAATGCGACGAAAAGCGATTTGTATTGAGAAATCTCCCCATCTGTTCAGTAGTATACCAGTGTTTTAAAAGGAAATAAAATTAAGTAAGTTTGTAGGATTACCTTCTGTAAAATGGCGAATTGTTTATTTAATAATCTCAATTCTATGATTACATATGTGATAGCTCTTACCAGCCACATTCAACTACCTTCTGAAATCACCATATCACCTTCTACATCCGCCAAAGGAATCAATTGAATGCAATTTCAGACGTAGAAATAAAACTGGTAATTTTGTGACATTTGTATTCCATAAGAATGATATTGTAGAAAAAAGATACAGTAATGAAGTATAACAAATGCAACAGTTTCGAAAATAAATAATTAGGTCACTACTAGACTTAGCTACTTGTTTCAGCTTGGAGTTGCCAAGTATAGTAAGTGTTCGTTGACAAATGGGCTCATAAATGTAGAATCCCATTTACATATGTTTAATTACATCTTTAGATATTGAAATTTCGAGCAATAAACCTGGTACTTAATCTAATGCGAAATGGTTCCGCCGTACTTACAATGCTTTTAATATCACTGACAAAACATTCCATCTCTTATTATATTCTTCTGTGAGTTATTAATTATTTTAAAGCCAATGACAAAATAATTATTTATCCTATAATTCCTTTTCTACTTTGTTTCTGGTTCAATACTCTCACTGCTCACCCCATTTTCTGTTCCATCCCCCTTTCCATTGCTACAACCAATGCGAAGTAACTATAGTGTAACCTCGGGAACCTTGTAATTGGAAATGGGAACAGACAGTTTGGGATGAGGAAGGGGAGTTGGGAGTGACATCAACAGTGAGAGGGTGGATGTGGGAAGAAGAGGGAAGAAAGATCGAAGATGCATCTGATGCTACAAATTAAATTCTGAGAAGCACGAGGGAACATGAGAGTGACGGATGGATGGGCAGAAGAAGAGCGAATCTGGGGCATACGGAGGAATCTTCCCAGAAAATGAGGTCTGATTTAAACTAACAGGATTCACAAGCCTAAAAACAACTGGGTGTCGAGGCAAGAAGTTTGAAACGGAATATAAGTGCTCGACGAAACCCGTCTGTGTTTTAATCAATAAATTTCACACCTAAAATAAATGGAATTTTAAACTCTTGTATAATTTGGAGTTTCGTATTTTGTGCAAGTCACCAAATCATGGAGGATTTAAACTCTTGTATAATTTGGAGTTTCATATTTTGTGCAAGTCACCATATCATGGAGGGTAAGGAAGGTGGGACATGTAGCACGCGTTAGAAGACACCACTTAGTAAATCTATGAGTATACTAAATGGATCATTAAGATCTTCAAGAAACAGAGTTTGAGGATGCGAACTGTAATAATCTGATTCAGGATAGGATTCAGTGGCAGGCTCTGGTGAACATGGAAATAAAATTCTGGTTTCCATAAAACCGGGCATCAGTTAACCAGGTGAGAAAATGTCGTATCAAGAAGGACCGTTTTATAGATTGAGTTAGTTATTTATTTCAATGAAACGACAGGTTGTCCCTGACAGGACGCAATCAATAAAATATGCACAGAATTTTATTAGTCGATGCACAACATCCTGTCAAAGGTAACAACGTTACTAAAATAATCTTTACACAAAAGTCAATGTTGAAAACGTTTTGAGGTACAAAATTAAATAGGAGTTAACATTTCTGTATAATTTAATTTTCTTCATGTGGAGACAATATACAACGCATCTGTGAGTGGATCGTTTTAATATTAATGTGGAATGGCGAATGTTTAAGATTAATGTGTCTGAAATTGGCAGGAAAAGTTTGACGTCATATGTGCTTACAAATGCAAGGAACAGTAATAATTAACGAATAACATATGCTGTAGTTGTGTTCATTTTGCCAAGAACGAGATACGCAGAAAGTTTGATCAGCTTGTCAATTAAAATCGTCTCGCGAACGACGTTAGACATGTAAGCCAGAAAAGCTGAAAATTTTGCAATCTTATTTACTGACATCGTGAAATTTGACCGAAACTAGAATCTGTTGTATTCTTATTTATTCGGATATATAACTGTTTTCATACTGGACTTTAGAGTTCATTTTTAGTATAGTATAAGGGAGATTAACCCTTCATCAAATTACCAAGTCCTTATTGAAGAGCCGATAACCGCGCAGCTAGACAAGACGTTGAAGCCTTATATAAAATATGAAGGTTCATTACCTTATACACATGAGCCATTCACCGGCTTCTTTGCTGAGCAAGTTCTATCCCTTTCACACCATATTTATTTGAGATCCATGTGGATTTTATCCTCCCATCTGTGTCTAGATCTTCCGAGTAATTTTTTTCCTTCAGACATTCCAATAAACATCTTTCACACATTTCTCACCTCCGCAAGGATGCTGCATGCCTTGAACATCTCATTTTTCACGATTTGACCATTCTAATAATATTTTAAGAGCGTAATCTATAAAGTTCCTCTTGTGATTTCATCCCTCTTCGGTCTAAATATTTTCCTCAGCACCCTGTTCTCAAAAACTGAATCTAATTTCTTCTCTTAATAAGTGATCAAGTTTCATACCCATGCAAAAGAATAGCTGCATTTACTTTAATGGAGAATTAAGCTTGTTGCTAAGTCGGTGACTGACTAATGAAAATGGGTTATTAGAGTGCTAAATGGATGTTCAGAGCCAAAAGGGTTACAGCGAGGGTTGGGAACTGAACGTTATAGGTTTGCAGTGCTGCACAAGTCTGTGCTGGCAGAGAAGGAAGAGGATTTGCGATGGCTTTGGTTTGGTGGTTTCGTAATCACCACCACACATCCTAACATTTTGAGAGACCTCGATAAAACAGATCTTTGCTCACTGCTCTACCTAAAAAGTAGGAAGCAAAATGGCGCACAAGACCCACGAAAACTTAGCTCTCTTTCACTACAGCGTGGAGGCTACTGTGCTGCTACTGGTCGGTTCTGGACGGATGGAAGTCGCGACAGCCATTTGTCAGCCTTCTACAACCTACGCATAGTCACCTTCACATCAGTCTGCTCAGGACAGAACGTAACTGCTTCGAGCGAAGATAAAGAACTGCTATTACTAGACATGTGTTGCTTGCAATGTTGATGATGATGTTGATAATGACAATAGTAGTTTGATTCAATTTATTTATTCAGTGCTTAACAACAAAAACAATACTGCTGATTAACAAATTTTAAGCATTAATAATAGAAAAATTAGGAAGGTTCCAACACATTCTGAGAACAAAAACACTATTTCACGTAGTTAGGTTACACGAACAACTTGCGTTGTCGGTGTAACTAGACTACAGGACGCGACAACTCAGAAGACACTCATCATACTCGCCGCCGTGAGAGAGTGAAATCTTGTTTGGTCATACCATCTGTTTCTGGGAAGATCTCAAATTTTTTTTGACAAACAATTTATAACACAGCGCAAGTGCTGAGTTTAGACGTCTCTGAATAATACAGGGTATACACAAAAGAATGGTGGAGTTTCAAAAGATAATAAAGAATTTATTTCTCGCCTTACACGGGCATAACATGCACCGTCAGCGGCGGCAACTGTTCAAGTTTCTCATGCGTTAATTACAATCCTTCAATGTGTGCACCCTGGTTCACACGACACACATCCACACGGTAATCAAACTCATCCCATCCAGCGCTGTGGAAAAACACGATTGAGAAGCACTCGTACATTCCTGTGAAAATGGGGAGGAGCTCCGTCCAGTTGTAGAATGTAATCATCATAATTGGTATTCAGTTGGGGTAACAACCATTTTTCCAACATGTCCAAAAATGATTCGCCAGTCACAGCTGTGCCGTTCTTTTGTGTATATCCTGTATAGTCCAATAAATATTAGTGTGTAGGGAGGCCAAAGCCCACCCCGGGCTGTAGCGCCGAGGAAGAAGAAGAAGAAGAAATATTATTGTTTCCGTTGAAAATGAACAGAGAATTAGAGGTTAATCAATTTAAGCAGTTTTGTTCATACATTTTATTTCTTGTTTTATAATAAGATCTTTATGATTTTGTGAATGCACAATCAAGCACACAGAGGCTAATATTGAAAACTGAGCACAACACTGATGTTGCTAGACGAAAGAAGAAGTCATCAGGTTGCCACTTACAATACTATAATACTTCCGATGTCATTAATTTTATGTGTTTCTACTTTTTTATTTTTGGAGATGTAAAGAGTCTCGGCACATATGAATCATGTGACAGTTTTAGTAAAATTGGTTCACTGTCTGAGGCAGACCTATAATCGATATACACGGAGTAGTTAAATTTACCTTTATTAAGATTGAAATTAAAATTAATTTATGTTGACAGCCTATTTTAACTGCGGGTAAACAGAGTACTACTTGAGAAGCTTTCGTCGCTCAATCAGTCAATAAAATCCTTAATTCCATGTGACTGAAGTTCATTACTGTGTTCACAAGAGTTTGCAACTAGTCCCTAACCTGAGCCTCATTAACATCCTCCCAACTTATTTCCATAAGACAGATCTTTGTAATATATTTAAATCAATGTCTAGGTATTCCATGTCTCCTTAACTCAGGTTTTTCGAAAACGAAACATGTGTCACTTCATGTCTGTCGCGTGCCCCTGCAATGCTCTTGTGTACATGTACAACTCACTTCGTCCGGCTTGATTTGATTATCCTGTTAGAATGTTGTGGAGTGTAGCTACAAATTACGAAGTTCCTCATTGTTCACTTCCCTTTTTGTAATAGACGAAGTTTCTCGCACATACAAAACAAGAAGTAAAAATATTATATAGTTTTATTTTGGAGAATTGTGACAAGTTTTGTAATACAAACCAGCATCTCAGAATTATTGATCCGTATGCAGTAGACTGACCTACGTAGTATGGCTTGATGGCCAATAAGCTTGCAGTCTCGAGGTATTATATATGGGCATTTTTATACAAATCTCATATATTGCTTTCCTTACTTTTATTACAAAATCTATGTGTAATTACGTCTATGTGTAGTTTTCAGTCTTACATAAAGCGCTACTTGTAATTTACAAATGCACAAATATTGGGCACAAGAAATCATTATTCGCGTAAGTATACACAGTTCAAAAGTAACATTAAGGTCCTTCTACTTACACCTCGAATCCGATATCTGTCTGATAAAAAATGTTGTGTAATTTTAAACTGCAGTTGTATGTAATACATATAAACACAGTATAAACACTGACGAACAATAATACAGAACTTTACTAGCATGTGTCATTGGCAAATGACTACAGGAGTGAGCTGTAGTTTCTTCTGAAAGAGAACCACAGAGAAATTGTTCCCTTAACACGCCCAGATTAGTTTTGTGACTCATTACAATGCAAACAAAAGGAAATCTGCAGTTTCCCTACGTTTGTACTATAGTTTCGAGGGATGAGTTTTAGAGGGTGGGTCATCCCCTTCACAACTTCCCTTTCCCTGTATTCATCGAGCAATCAGACTAATCGAAACTACGATGTCGCCACGTCTAGTCTGTCGGCTTGACAATGACTTATAGCATTGTATTGCTTTAGGAAGAGAACTGACAACATTGTACTGTTTAAATAATTCATTACGTTTCCATTATTATACTTCACTGTATAGGAGATTCACTCCATCCGAAAAAATAACTCAAATGGTAAACGCGGGAGGGTGAGTGAAGTGAGATACAGGGGAAAATAAAGACAATGTTGAAGCGCATTTAAAAATCGTAATGGCGGGCCATACTATTTTTTAAAGCTCAATTTTATATTTTTATTGAGGTTTTCACGATGTTGAAGATGTCGATGTTGGTCTTTTGAGTTTTAACTCAGCGTGAACTTGTAGATAGATACCAACGTATTCTGAAGAACACACTGTCTCCATCTTCTGAGTTGACGTGTCAGAGTCAATGTGTTCTTCCTCCGAAATGTTTGTATTTACCTGCAAGGCAACATGGTGTTCCAGAAGGTAAACACTGTCAGCTTTTATAATGGTATTGGACCATACGTAGGTCAACATATGAGCAGGTGGTAAAACTGTCCTCCTCCCTTTTGCTCATCCTCCTATAATTAATTTTTCTTTTTGGAGGGGGGGCTATTTCCTTCCAAATACGTTTAGTATCACCTGCACATCTAAGCTTGAACGCAATTTAAAATTCGTTTTAGATGGAAAATAAAACAGGATGAAAGTGCTTCAAGTCTGACACGCGTTGCTAATTGCTATTTATTGAAAATCGAATTAAATTTGTAGTTCCTTTCACCCTGCGAGAATCGGAAAATAAAACATATGTTCCTCTCACTGAAGAGTGCGACAGAGTCTGTGAACTGTTCTCTTGCTACACAGAAACATAGTCTTTTCTCCACTTGAACTAATACGTCGACATGTTTTAAGAGGTATGTAGTTGGGAGAGGTAAAGCCGAAGTTATTTTTCATGCAACTATGTGCTTGTATTCAGGACATCAAAGTGAAGAGTTGCAATTGATAACGAGAGTTGTAGTGTTCTGATTTCACTAATCGGTGTTTATTTCTTCAAGTACGTGAATGGAAATGCTAAGAAACCTCACTTGAATAGCATAAATCAAAGAGGCCTGTTAGTTCTACTTTATTGCATTTTTACATAATATATCTAATTTGTTTTGTTCCGTTAACGGTTAAAACATTAACAATGATTATGCTTTAAATTTGGAAGTGAGAAGTGCTGTTTTAGATGAAAGGATTTTGTGAAGATGTTGACAGAAGACGATTTAATTGTATTAAAGGATAAAAGAGCTGTTATTGGAGTTGGCAGTTATTTAAAGAAATAAAAATAAAATGACTGCAGATTAAGATAAGAAATGCACGAAATAAAGCTATTTCAAAATTTTAATGTCACGTTACTACAGTTAAGACTTCAAAGGAATGAAATGAAAAAGAATGGAATTGTTTTTGGTTTACGGGGTTAATACACTGTATTCGTTAACGTAAATTTACTATGTAACTGAAGGTGGTTGAAGTTAAAAATAGGGAAGATTCTAAAGTGACCCACGTGGTTTATTCTTTATAAATAAAAAAATTAGAATATTTTTTAAAATAAACTTGTTTCGACGTCAATTAAATTTGTATGAGAGAGCAAGATTTGAGATTATCATGGTGATAAGTACGAAGATGGCTGTATTCTAGGTTGTAGCGCCGTGTAGTCTGGTGGATTGTCCTGATGATGGAGGCACTAAGAACCTCTGAAACGTTGGTTATCTTCTCTGACTACACGGCGCTACAACCCAGAAGACAGCCATTTTTGTAAGAGAAGGTCCACCAGAAACACTTCAAAGTTCTGTGATATTGTGTGTATGTGTGTCCGTGTAAGGTGGAATGATTTTGTAGGGGTGGATACCTAGTTATATGTGTGTAGGGTGTTTTATGGAGTGTACTTGTTTATATTATATGTATTTTGTTGTAATTGCGTAGTGTAAGGACTACTGCTACCGTGTGGAAACCCAATTACAGTAAATAAATAATAATAATATAAATGTTTGCATATTTTCTCCCACATCTCGTGAAACTATACGATCAAAATATAAATATAAGTACCCAAAATCATAGAAGTGTATCGTTCTTTACAGCTCCAAATAATCTTGTCAAATTACATTTCTGCCACATATAACTATGTAATATAGATGTGGTATGTGTGTTAGTTGTTCAATTCATTGAACAAGATAGCTGGGACTTCCAGAGGAGCATCCTTTATGCTGTCTCTGTTATGCTGACAATTCCGATTGAAAGCCACGTGGTTTGACGAAAATCACATAGCAGTGTTTCGGTTAACATTCCTACAGGCCATATATCATCATCATCACTATCATCATTGAACTAACATAGTAGGTTCATCCAATAATGTTGTTTTGTGTGTATAGGAGGGGAGAGAGGTGGAGATGGAGGCAAGAAAGCAAGCATGCGTGTATATCTGGATAGGAAGGCCTGTAGGTTTGTATAGGAGAAGCATAGCTACCATATATATAGTATAGACCAAATACCCCCTCCTATTATAATCACTACTCCCTTGCATGTACTGAATGCTTCAGCATTTACCTCCCTCTCTGACACAAATACACCCCGTATACACGCCCTCTCGCTCTCAAAAGCTATGCAAACCCCGATGTGATGGAATTTCTGTTCCATAATCAGTCAATGTTACTGTGGTATGCAATGTTAGGGTCGGTATTATAACATTTGTTTGCAGCGGTTGGATGCCTAGAACGCGGATACCGGACGTTCTGCTAATCCATCCCCCCCAAAAGTTAACTCTTGCTAATACAAGTTTGGTTTCAAATAACTTGCGTTGTATTTGTGTATTGATTTTGATATTAAGTGATAGAATAGTTGTCCTATGAACACTTTACCTTGATTAGATTTTGATCGGAATCCCACCCTTATTGATGGAAGTGGTTAATCTTCTGGATAATATTAATTTGTCGCAATATTTCTCTTAAATATTTTGCACATTTTTACAAAATGAATTAGTAATGTAATGTCTCCTTAAATAAAAAGCTCGTAACTTCTTTAAAATATTATTGCACAGATTTTAACTTGGTTGTGATCTTTTGCACAATAAGACAGACTGTAAGACCGGCAATGAAAATACCAGAAAAAAGCCGCTGTTGGTGCCTGCACATGCCGGCAATGAAAATACCAGAAAAAAGCCACTGTTGGTGCCTGCACATCTGCAAGTCGTTAACTAGAAAACACCCCTGTTACAATACACGTCGGCAATCGACGACAAAGTTATTTTAATCCTGGCAAAGAGCAACCTCTAACAATAAGGATTTATGATAGGCTCACTTGGAATATGTAAGTGGTGGTAAGTTTTCTTTCATAGTTTGCCAGGAAACGGGTGGAATTACTTCGGCGTTGTATCGCGCTGTTGACAGGGAAAGGATTAAAAGACGTTTTCTTGTTTCAAATGTCTCGCGGGCAAAATGTTGCCCGCGAGCTACAGTTTGGGCGAGCAGACGTATTAAATGAGAACATGATTTCTATAGTGATCTTAACTTAAGGCAATAGGTTTATGATAATATTCTACAGCGGTTTATTGTGACTACGATGGCTTAATAACAACTAATTCGGTTAAATTTATAGACAAATACATGACTTAATCAATTATTCAAATATATTATGTATGTAATTTTCATGGTATTTAAGAAGTTTCATCGGAAATATTTCTTTAAATCAAAGAATACGGTACATAACAAGGCGCCTATCCTTTCTAAATAAGAACAGTAGTACCTTCAAGTAATATTAGTTGTGGCCTTGATTGAGAAATATGACTCGATTATACTGTTAAGTTTAATATTATTACGAATTCACGCAGAGTAATTGAGAATTGAGGTTCTCATGGCAGCGTGAATGAAGGTGGATCTTTTGAAGTTTGTTGCGCCGTGTAATTAAAGTTTACCGACGTTTCAGAGGTGGTTGCTGTCTCCGTCATCAGCGTGATGAGTACTACATATTCGTCAAGGACAACGACCTGTGGTCTCTTACAATTCAGATTTAATTCTGAAAGTGCGAAACTTTTGTAGAGCTGGTGATCTATTTTGACGGGATATCGGATCATGGCAAGACTTCTTGCTGCACGAAGCAACGCAACACAGGAAAATGCAAACATCCATGCTAAGAGGAGTATCCGAAATCATGGATTTGATGTCCGAGCGGTTTACAAGACTAATGACATCAAGACTAACCCTTCATTGTGATCATCCTTCTGTTCTGCAACGCCCGTGACTTTCAGAAAGATACTATCTGAGGGACATACAGATTCCATCTTCAGGGTTTTCAGCATGCTTCTCCAAAACGTTGGTATTTGCCTACACAGAAGAACAACGCCATCTTCATTTGTATAACCTGTGATTTTAGAGTGATTACATTCTTAGGAATACCTACAATGAACATTTTCATATTAGGGTCTACAATAAACATGCAGGCCTACGTATCTTAGAGGAAATATACAATGTGGAAACGAAGTATCTCAAGGTCACATGCTCCAGTTCTTGGCACAACTTTTACACAGAAACTTCAAGGTAAACTGATATATGAACAATCGTCCATTTTAAATGCCGTTTGGGGTTTCTTCGGAATTTCATACAGTGGGCTAGAGAGTCAAGGTCGTTCCAGGTAATCGCTAGGAAAGTGGTTCCAGACGTAAGCCCTAGCCAAGTAGCTGGTGAGGAAATATGAGGCTCACTGGGTTCACAATTAGCATGATTTAATTGTTCATAATTTGTTTTCATATTTTTTGAGGTTACCTTCTTAGAACAAATCGTCCTCGTTTCTTGAGAGTTGGTCATGGAACTGCATTTGCAAATAACATATTCCAGTTGAATAACCAAGCTATTTACTACATAAAGATATTTCCATACTACATAACAAATGTAACATTTTTACCCGTATCTTGGCACAACACCAAAACGTGGGACCTTATTTCTGCATACATAACTTCGACAGAAGACTAAGGTAAGCTTCACGCTACGGCCGTTTCATTCTGATAACCAATGCACATAAAAATCTGTAAGACGCTGAGAAAAGAAACAATCCGTATAGGGAACGGAACACCGGTTGTCCAGAGAATTTCACACTGTATTATTGATCCATATTGTCCTAAATGTTTTCGCCAGTTTTTACTGGTTCGATTTCAATGACGGATTTTGCAGTTTACTTATTTGTATGAATCAGCGAAAAAGATGAAAAGAGCGATAGTAAGAATGTTCACGAATTTTGGTGTTAATAACTGTGATAGCAGTTGAAAGCACGCAAATTAATTGCAGTTCGATCGTTTCTTTTGTGAATAATAAAATAAATAGTTGAAGACTTGATTAAGAAATCTAATAATGAAAAGATACGATTATGTTTTATACGTGGTGTATTTTTATGTCTTCTAGAAAAGCTTTTGGAATGCAAAGCTGCAAAGAACGTATGTGGAAATTGTGTGTGTTCTTGTGCGGACTACACGTTTCAGTCTTTTTATTTTCGTCAAAGACCGAAAGGCTACGACCTATATATTTCCTTCTGAAGACCTAGTAAGGTATTCTAGTACGTATTTGCACATATTTTGAATTCTGGGCTAAAAGAGTTGCGGATGACGTTAAGAATTAATATTTAGTGAGATGATAATAACATCTGAAATATAATTGTATTTTTGTAAGATTTGAGGTTTTCACAGCGGTGAGTATGAAGATTTCAGCCTTCTGGGTTGTTCCGCTGTGTAGTCTGGGCGATGTTTATCAAGGTTTCAGAGGTCATACTGCCTCCGTCATCAGGGAGATGAATACCAGAAGACAGAAAACTTCATAATTTTATTTTTGTTAATAAATACAAAACATCAACTAAATCATTATCAAACAGACAAGCCACAGGGCTAAAGCACGCATCTATCAAATTTAAACAATGAAAGGGAACCACAAGATCAAAATATCCTACGACTCGTTAAGAGAAATAAACTACTACCATTTCTTCTAATTTAGAAATCGTAAATCTAAATAATCCTTTTGCTAATTGAGTGTAACACAAGAATGAATTGCATATTTGATACTTAGACCTATGTAGTATCCTAAACTGCTAACTCTTGTGTGTCGAATTTGGTCTTCTGGTTTGTGGCCCCATGTGGTCTTGCAGTGGTTAAAAACGTACTAATTCGATCTATGAGGTAACAACCCAGAATACCACCATCGACATTTTCAACGCCGTGTAAACATCAAATATCTGCTCTCTTCAATTGTATTGCGTGTACATATATTCCTTAAGCGTTTGTTTTCAAATATTTGTAATTTACAGGCCTATTCTCCATTCAAAGTACGAGTCCGAGTTTCAAATCGCTACAGAAAAGGCGGCAAAATATTATTATAGTTTATACACACAGCCTACACAGACCTAATTTTGAACATGTGATTGGTCTGTTTGGAAAGTAGAAGTAATTGCAGATTTCAGCTGATTAATAAAAACCATTTAAAAAAAATATTTTTCTTTTAACTGTGTTATACTTACGAGGAATAGGACTATTTCGAAGGCAATTAAGTACTATACCACGATTAAAACAGACATCTTCAATTAGTCATCCAGAGACGAATAAGTCGTGTCAAATAACCATGACAACTCGGAAATCCAGTAAAAGAAGTGACTCAGAGCAAAAGATGTGACAAAATTAATAAATATGGATTCACAGATAAGCCTATACAAGCAAAAGGAAGAAAGTCCTTTTTATTTTTAATACAACATAAAAACACAATTTGGGGGGGAGGGATTGACCACAAACGATTTTTGATCCACCCTACTTAGTTGTAACATATTCCATCTATTTCTGTGGGTGAACGATATTCGATCTCCTTTTTTTTTTGCACATTTTATCCGTAAACTTCTCTGATGCTGAAGTCTTGCTTCAGACTTCTAGCGACACACGTTATGAACAAACTGTCCTTCACATCTGTAAGCATTATCATCTTCGCCACCTCAACCACCATTTATTACTCTTTGTACCCTTTTCAGAGTCAATTAAACGGGCGTTTAGTAAAGTTATTACACAAATTATTTATATTCCCTTTATACGATCATTAATATTCATTTGCGTATCCAGTTCAGTTGATACCTACTACCGTAACAAACTTGTTCTTGAGTCTAAGTGACGGATGTCTGTCAAACACTTCCGACGAAATTTTTGTACGAATGTGTTATTATTTTCCAAACTCGGCGCCACGTGTCAAACACTTCCGACGAAATTTTTGTGCGAATGTGTTATTATCTTCCATACTCGGCGCCACAGGTCCAGTACTTCACGCCCTTCACGATGTATTTATAATCGCAGATAACTATCAGACCCCTAACCTACATTTGACTACCTGAAGGTTATTTGGTGTCATTAGTCCTTTTTAAAATTATTTTACAATGTTTAAATCTGTTTCCTCATTTGCACTTTGTAATATCTATAAGTACTGTGAATGACACTGTGAACTGAATAATTATAATAATTTAACATTCGATGTTTTCAAGAATTTAATGTATTTTTATTCTTCCTTGAGACTAGTAAATTTTAATAATATATTAATTTTACTGCTACTATTATGTTTGGTGTAACTACAGCTACTTGTTTACTCTACAAGTCATTCAACGTGCGACCAGCAATTTATAACCGAAGAGAAGGAGTGATAGTACGATAGAATTTATTGTGACAAAGAAGAGAGAAAGAAAGTATATAAATACGGGAAGAAGAGCGTAAGTAGGAGAGGGAAACATGGATTTAAGAGAAGCACAGCAAAGCAAACCAAAGAAGAAACTTGAAATTCTCTTCCGAGCCTTCATATCGAACCTTAAGAACAGAATCTTCTGTGTTGGATCTCACTTACTCTTCATCCCCAACTCCTCCCATAACAAAATGTACCACATCTTTAAAGGCTACTCTTATAACAGAAGCAAGGGGCGAGGCTTTCCAAAGTTTTAACAGTTCTCAGTTCACGTTTTGCCTTGGATCAAGAAAGAAAAGACCCTGCGTTATATAAATATCAAACTTTTCTTTATCACTGAGGACGTGAACAACAGCGGAAAACTTCCTTCACAGGATCTTCTATAGTTCAGACGGAACAAGAAAGCGTCAATCAGAGTACAAGCACATCTCACCACAAAAGATGAAAATGTATAAAATAGGAGCAGAACTTGGTTTCAAATCCAGCTGATCTAAAAGGAAGGGCATTCTTTCAGCCTTCTTTTCCACGACCTAGCCGACCCATGTTCAGGCAAAGAAAAAAGTATATATAAAACCCTCCCTTTCTACCCTTAACATCATGCTGAGCCCAGAGCCCTCCCAACTAGCAACGTGACGTCATTTAGATGTAGCAGCTGTTGGTTATTAAGATGGTGTACGGGAGCGCCATCTTGACAACGACTGATGCTGCCATGTAAGCATTCATCACCGACATTGTACTTTGTGATTCTTTGCATTGAGACGTAACAACGTTTTATGAAAATTAACTAAATTTCCGTGAAAATCAAATATGTGCATAATCTCTCGTATATGGAAAGATGCGACTTAAAGTATAATTTTGTAAAACGAACTGATGCCTTTTAGGTTGTAGATCTCAGTGTACCTTAATTCACAGTGAACACACATTTCTTTGTTCTAGTAAACGAAAATGGGACCCGCAGTCACGAGTGTAAATTTCATAATTTATCTAAAGTTCATAGCTGAATAACAAATAATACCTTTAAATATGCCACGACCGCTTTTTCTTAACTCTCGAAAAATGGGACCCGCAGTCACGAGTGTAATTTTCATAATTTATCTAAAGTTTATAGCTGAATAACAAATAGTACCTTTAAATATGTCACAACCGCTTTTTCTTAACTCTCGGTCTGTAACTATCCTAACATGCCTACATCAACATTTCACAATAATATTGCAGAGAAGTACAAATTTCCAATCTAAAGAAAGGCAAAAATATGTCGATATTATTTGCAAATGACCGACGTTTCGGAGGTGCTTACTACCTCCATAATCAGGGCGATCAGATTTTCTATTGGAGGCCTTTGCCCGTCCGCCCCTAATGTTTGCGCGATTCATAAAATACCATCAGAAGTTAACATTCATGAACTGAAAATATAGATACCTTTGTGGGGACTATTGCTCAAATGCCTTTACTTAATTTAGACTGGAGAACTTCATAAAAAATACAACTATGGAAATACACGCTGATAAAAATGCGAGTTAAAATGAGGGAATATAAGTATTTTATTTAACAATGGCATTGCTAACTCAGATTATATTCTGTTTAATCGATGTGGAGAGTTCATTTTATTGGGAGAGCGTGAAAGAGGAGAATAATGGGATTATGGCGACTAGGAAAAAATGGTCTGATTCCATAACGAAGAGTTTTCTTAAGCTGATAGTCGCTCAGTAGACCTTATGTACACAAGGACCTGATCATGGGCTCTCTCCTTAAATGCTAATTAAACCAGAAATAAAACAATACGCATTAGACTTACCTTTATGTCTATCTTACACTAACCTAGCAAACAATTTATAGTAATGGCGCTTCCATGTACCAAAATGGTACTTCATTAATACACCAGTAACATACATTTTATTACAGCAATATAAATACGGCATATACTCTGTTCTTTGTTAATACGCAATTATAACTTAGTCATGTGATGTTTTGCTATAATAAGTGATACATCACAAAATACGTAAGAACAATTTTCAGAATATAAATGTCCCAAATTACATTAGCGCGATTGTTACACTTGATAATTTAGAAATATATCTACTGTTGGCATGTATGCGGAAAATAATTTAATTTTTATTACGTTATAAAAATGCCGACACACAAATAGCCCTTATGATACATTTTAAATTATGCAGCTGTTCGTGTAACGGTACTGTCGCAAGAAGATTTTTTGTGCATTACTTAACCTCATTCATAATACAATATCAGAGGAAATGTTTATAACACAAAAATGGTACACCACCTCTCCTATTCTTCTCCAAAAAATGTTCCCTTCTTCTTTAAAAAACCCATCCCCCTCCACAACGTAGCGAGTTTGGGCAGACTGCAGGCATGTCACACTGACTTGACAGCACCTTAATGACATTTTGCCCCCCCCCCCTCCACACACACACACACACATACAAGCTGCGGGTATTACAGAGAATGACAGCACCCAACCAAGTTATTAATGTTCAAGCCAATGACAAATGACGAACTGTCTGCAGCAAAAGCAAGACTGATACGGTATAGGGCATCGTGGGTATAGGCAGCTTCAATATCAACCCCCACTCCCTTCTACGTTCATCCCTTAGGGAAAAATCGCCTACAAAGTAGGATAGTGTAAAAATAATGCAGTTCAATGCTTCTGTTAAAGTGCTGGTATTTAAATTAAGAGAAATGTTATAACAAAGACATCAGTTTTGTAGTCTGCAGATGTCACTAATGTAGACATTTCCAGCTCCACAGTATGGAATGTTCTCGGACTGTGGATGGAGCAGACGTTTCCCAGATATAGAGGTTTGCTGGGAACACATTGAGCAGGCAGTTGTGGACAGTAGACAGGGGGTGGTCCTTCAGTTTTAAGATGCGGGTGACGTAACTCACCACAAAAAGTAGCATGTTATGAAATGTTATTCAGGGAGTCTGACTTGGAGGGCTTTTTGAAAACTATAATGAATCTACAAATTTCACAAGAAGTTGATAATTTCATGACTATCTACGCAACTATTAGCTTCACGAGAGCAACTCTGCTTAATGTAATTCGTTAGGACGCAAAAGACCACAACTTTTTCATAGCTTTGCAAACTTCATACGCCTACATATAGAAATTTACAACTCTATTTACTGACATTTTCTGTTTGAAAAACGATGAAAGTTAGTTTTAAAGAATCTACTATATCCATTAATCTCTCACTTAAGACGATTTTCTCTTCTTTAGTCCCCTAAAATACGACATTTACACTCCTCTGTATCTCTACGTTTAAATAAAATTAGGCATTTTTAATTATAAAATTCTACATAGGACTTACACCCCTTTATCCTGGCGCCGGCAAAACCGTAAGCTATCTTACCAACTTTGTGACCTTGATACTCTCTCAGTTATGTCTTTCACTCTTCCCCTCTTTTTATTCTTTTTTCTTCGTAAGAGGACGTCACATTTAACCCCTCTAGCAATTATGAATATTTACTTCAATCGAGCATTATTAAAAGGAAAACGCTTGTCTGAGTGTGTTGGATCGGATTGTTGCATGAAATGTTTGACCAGTCTGTATGAGGTAATACAGAATTGCGTTTGCCTGTGGCGACGCGTCATTTTCACAAATATTTTTTCTTTCTTTTTCTGTCCCCTAATACCGAATATCCTGTTTTCCATAACAACCACAACACACGATTACAAAGGGATGCCACTTTAAAAACAACATAATACAAGTCTTTCATTTATCTGGACAGAAATATTAATAACTCAGTGCAGTTTGTTGTGTTTTGTTTTGATATTATGACAGAAATATTCAAAAATAATGTACAATTACTCTTATGTACGTTAAGAACATGCATGTTACACTCGTACGCTTCTCCAAAATTTTTTTGTAATTTCACTAAACCTAAGGAAAACAGGCTTTGATATAAAAATTAATCACGAATTATTTAATTAATTGTAACTGTTATAATAAATATATACTGAGTTAATTGCCTGCATATTTGAAAATTTAAAATAATGAACTTAATCTACCAAAAAGAAACGTGGTATAAGAAATCGAAGACTTAAAAAAAATAATGTTTTTAAGTTATTGAAACTATATATTACTAAAAATTATTAGACGTTTATAATTTTCTGCTGATAAATTAAATATTTTAAGTGTCGATATGAGGAAAGCACAAAGGATTGTTTTCCAGTTCCTAGAGAGGCCACATGACAGAGTTTTTCGAACCTGGTCGAATGTCTGTTCAATTCGTCGCCTAGGCCTGCATAACATAAAGTAATGGGAAGCATATATGACATCAAACTTCATTAAATAAATTTAGTTTTCACGAAGA
>NW_019060818.1:206579-263054 GCF_000696155.1 Zootermopsis nevadensis | reverse complement strand
AGACCGGCTCTGGGGCCCACCCAGCCTCCTCTACAATGGGTACCGGGGTCCTTTCCCGGGGGTAAAGCACAGCCGAGGCGTGATGCTGACCACTCACCCCATCTAGTGCCGAGGTCAAGGAAGAGAGGAGCTATACCTCCACTCCCCCCAAGCGCCTACATGGCGTATAGTGGGACAGCTTTACTTTTTACGTTTACTGCATAATTTGCGCTTCTCTCCAACAATTCATTGATCATCACCGTAAAACTCAAAGGTAAATAAAAAGTTAGTGCAGCTACAATGTTGTTTTACGTTCTATTAACAATATGAATAGCCTTAAAAGGTCATACACATTTTTAAAAAATATATTACAATACTTCATTTTAGGATGTAACGTTTATGTGCAGATAGGTGCATCACACCGCAAGTTCTCGTGGCCGACATATTGGTAGATTATTTGGCTATCAATGATAGGCAATTATAGTATAAATGATGACCTCTAGAGGCCAGATGTGAATACTAAGCTTGATGAAAATCTATCAGTGGATTCTGCACGTATTTGGGGGACAAACGCAAACATAGGGACATGTTACTATGATCAGCACATCTTACAAAATTAAGCCAATGGAAGCAAACTACATACTTGAAGAATTCTAAACAAGAACCAATATGTGGAAAATAAACGTGCATGTACGTGAACACCTCATCCATTATTTGTTGAATAGACATCAATCCACGGCATCACTCAGCTACTCAAGAAAATCACGCCTTTTTTTTTACCCCTCTTCACAAGAGCCCGCCACCGGTCTGTGTACTGAAATAGATTCATCCGGTCCACGTACTCAAATTTGCCTCCCCAAGGTCCACTTTAATATTATCCTCCCATCTAGGCCTAATTATTCCAAGCAGTCTCTTCCCTTTAGGTTCTCTGGGCAATATGCTATTCGCATTTTTTATATTCTTGTGTGTGCTACATTCCCCGTTCATTTCATTTTCCCTGATTTATTTAATCATCGTAGTATTATTTGCTGACGACAACAAATTACGAATTTCTCACTATAAAATTTTCTGATCCTCCTCCCCCCCCCCCCCCCCCCCGGGTCTAAACAATCTCCTTAGAACTCCGTTCTCAAAACCCCTAAGTCTGCGTTCCTCGTCAAAATGTGGGAGACAATATTTCACAACAAAAAGCAACAGGTTAACAGATAAAATTATAATTTCTATTATTAATTTCTTACATTGTCAGACAACAGAAAAGAGACATAATGTTCTCAACTGCACGGTAGCATGAATTCTCTGAGTTTTCTTTCAATTTTTTTAACATGTTTAAATTAATTTTTTAATTTAATATTTTTTCCAATATTTTTTAATTTCAATTTATTATTGTCTTTCCAAAATAGTTAACTTTTCTACATTTTCAATAGCTTCAGTAACTACTTTTTAATATATTTTCCTTTAGGCTGGTGACGAGATATAAACACACACTTAAATTGTTTTCTGCGTAAAATACTTAAAAATCAAATTATAGCTTTGACTTACCTGAAATACACAGGAGGGTGTAACGAATACTAAAATAAATCGATGATTAATTAGTAATGCGGTGCTTAAATAGAAACAAGTGAAAGTTAAAACCACCGTCCACCTACTTTGAACTGTTCTTCTAAACTGAAACCCTTACCTACTTTACGGTACCTTTGAGAAATATAAAAATACTTTGCCATATGACGTCCATGGATGGGGAAAGAAACTTCATAATGGCTGGAAGTGAAGGTCATTGGCCAAGGAAGGCAGTTTGAACTAGCAGTAAAATGTGGTAAGAACAGAACGAAAAAAAGCTTTTGAGGAAGCTAATATTGCCTTCGGAGATGTGGGTGAGGGACCTTTAAAAGACCTAATTCGCCCATCCTGAAAGTTCAGATGCGGGTGTGGTACTGATTCCATTAACGTAAACGGATCATTTCTATTCAGCGGTGTTTGAACTTGAGAACCGCTGAACTAATAACATTTTATTTTAACGTTATGCCACTGGATGTTACCCTAATTTTTTAGTTCTTAACCTACAATCGCTAATACTAACATGGCGCATGAAAGAACTTGTGAGAAGGGAGCAATTTTAGTACCACACCATACAGAGCTTTATGTAAATTTATTTCAAGAAACACAACAATTCTAATACAATTTAAGAAACAACAAGGAAACTGGGTATAACAATAAAAGAGTTTCGGCTACACCAAGATTAGACGCCATGAACACCAAGAAACAAATCTAACTCGCTACCGCAGAGCTACCTCGCACAGAACACTGAACATGGATTTATTTTGCTTAAAAATCTAACTCGCTACCGCAGAGCTACCTCACACAGAACACTGAACATAGATTTATTTTGCTTAAACGAAAATTGTAAGCACGTGATTTGTAAAGTTAGGAATTAAAAGTTGACTTTATTCTTCATGAAAACAGATTCTGAGATAACTGAAATTATGGCAGACAAATCAAATATTTCATCACCGTTAACAAAAAAGAGGTCGCCAGTGGCCATGAACATGTCAATTACATTTACCTCTTTTTGCTGTAATTTAACCCCCGACGAATCTATTTTATCTTTTTATGACATGTTTCTTTCCAGGGGACTTTTCTAAGATGTTTCCCTTCCAATACCAGTATAGTGCCTTAAAACAGGCCACAAATACTTTTTCCCGCATTCTATCCGTTAGCAATCAGTTCTATTTAAATATCCCATTAATCAGTCATCTGAGGCATGTCACAAGTTAGGAATCTTGATTTTCCGCTCCAGTATATTATCCTGGATCTCCTAGGTACTGAGTAGAACCTAGACTAGTCTATGTAGCCCGAGAGTATTTCATCAATGAGGCACTCACCTCTGAATACTTCGAAATATGGTAGACCTACTCCGACGAGCAGGCATTCAGCTGTGGGGAATTTTTCCGTACTGGCAACAAACAGAGCCATAAAGCAATTTACTTTTTGTTGAAGGAAATTTAACAATGCTTATGTTTAGGTATGTGGTGTTTCATGGATTTTAACGCAAAGGTCTGTGACCATGTTTTGCACAACTTTGCAGAAAATTACACAAAGAAATATTACAAACCTCTTCCTGCTATTCCACAAAAGTGACTTAATTCAATGCAGTTTACGAGCGGAACCTTTCTGGCTGTAAAATACGTCAATTGCTTTAGTATCAGTTGCTGAAGTGAAATGACCATGACGTTTCCCTCCATTTTGCCCTGTTGCATAACGAACATAATTTTTCCATAGGTCACCTCCAAAATAACACAAGAAGAAAGACTCCTCTTGTCATAAAAGTGAACTTTCTTGGGTGGTCAAGGCAACAAACTCCATTCTTTATACAAGCAAACCAAGTACACTCTGTATTTATGTCATTGGATGAAATTTAAGAATTGTCGCTCAAAATCGTCTCCAAAATGTTTTATCTGACGCTGTTAAAGTACTGTTAAGTGAGTAGCCATGTCGTGGCCCATCCTCAGGTTGCGGAAGAAGGAGACAGTCTCTGGATAAGAGAGTAGCCTTGGATATAATAGATAAACAGTCGCGGACAGCCGACAAGGGCTGGCCCTCCAACCTTGGATATAATAGATAAACAGTCGCGAACAGCCGACAAGGGCTGGCCTTCCAGCTTTGGGGATAGGCAGGTGGCCTCATCATGAAAGCAGAATGTTATGAAATGTCACACAGGGCCTTGGATTTGTGGGCTCTTATGAACACAGAAATAAACTTTCTGATTCCTTAAAAGCGAGGAATTCATTAATTTCTGGGCTATTACTTGCCAAGAACGATTCTATTTCACATCACTGCAGGAGCAGTCCGAGGAAAAATGAGTTGATAATATTAAAAACAAAGGAAATTATTGCTTTAATAGCAATTTTCTTTAGCAATTACGGTAATTTAGTTCTTTGGCAACCGACAGAATTAGAAAACCACTAACTTCAGCTTTATCTGCCGTTTAACTCAGAATCCACAGCATTTACATTATGCGGTCTACGTCAAGTGACTGGACGCACACTCTAGTTGATTATAAGGGGAAATATTTCTCACGTAATCATCACAATTATTCTGATTACTGAAGATGGTTATCTTCTGGCTTGTTACGATGTAGTCTGTTTGCCTTACAATGAGACGCCCTGATGACGGAGGCAGCAGGGTCCTCTGTAACGTCGGCAAAGTTTTACACGGCTCTACAACCCAGAGGACAGCTAACTTCGGACTCACCGCCTTGAAAACCGATTACTATTGTCATGTTGCTTTATGATGGCCTCTGACCTGCACGAGAGGGGGAAAGAGGAGAGTAAAGGGGGAAATCAAGACATTAGCATCGATGTAGGTCGCGAATGGAGAAGCAGCAGTAGCGGTGTAGCTAATCTGCTGGGAAACATTCACATCTAGTTACCTCGAAATTTTTAGCTTTGCATCAAATGTAAAGATTTCTTTGTATCTCTGTGCACAATATCATGACTTGTAATTTAACTTTCATTTTATAAACTCGACTTTCGATATAAGCAGCGTCGAATGTTGAAAACTGTCCAACGTTTCGGCGAACATTGCAGTTATCATCTTCAGGGTGAATATATAAATTTCGGGGGTTTTGGGGAGGGGGGCGAATTTGATTTCATGGTGCTTATTGATGGAGCACTATATAAGTCTTCCAAAAACGCACAGCCACTACATATTCACACTGAAGGAGGCAACTGCAATGTTTACCGAAACGTTGGACAATTTTCAACATTCTACGAAATAAGTTCGCAAGCTTGTTTAATAAAGTTGTTTCAGCTGCACAATTTTAATGAACTGTGAAGATAATTGTCAATAGTAAATAAGAGAAAACAAGGTAGAAAAATAAAGGTGAACTTAGCTGCGTCGTTTTCGAACAACGAAAGCCACGGGCGAATTTTACTTAGGCTTTACAGCTCTCCAGGTCAATATTCGAATACAGTACATTGTGAAAAGATGTCAGACACCTTATCGATTATATAAACTGCTTGATAATAAAGTTCAAAACGGGCTTTTAAAATATTTAAAAGTCAGTGCACTTTTACTATAATCTAAATCAATCTCCTATGAAATATTTAATCATGACATTTTAATAAAATTATTAGTATTAATCAAGCTTAATGTCATGATACCTGGCGTCGCCACGCTACCATAAGTTTATTTTTTTAAGTTATTGATTGAATATTTTCTTTATTCAGCTTTCACGGTTCTGACAATCTGGACAGTTCCGATTCTTCTGTTCGGTTTGACTACTTGGCTGGTGTTTGCTGCATCTCTAACGACACAGTAAAACAGGGCAGAAGAACGCGAATATAGGAAATACCTCGGTTGTTATCGAAACCGACTATTCCTGTATTCCAGCGATCGAAGGCTGCACGCGTGTGGAAACTCGCAACCAAAATACGTCTTATTCTAAATCAAATATGACTTCAGAATGTGATTAAAGCGATAATGTAGGAATTTGTTATAAAGGAACCTTGCGGAAATTAAAAAAAATACAGTTCGTTTTAAGAATAATGTAGGAATTTGTTATAAAGGAACTTTGCGGGGGGAAAAAATAGAGCTCGTTTTAAGGAAATGTAAAACATCAATACTCCACAATTAATAAAATTGTAATATTTGCTTCGTAACACCATAAACAGCATATTCTGCTGTGCATGCAATTATCCGATAATTGTCACACATGACACAGTCTTTGTTCACTATTATTATGTCATGGTAGCTGTAACTACGATGGAGACTGTAGTAAGAATTTGTTCTCAACTTAACTACGTTGTGTGTATATATCACGACATTATAGCAACAAGGTAGGGCGTGCTGTTTTTCAGTGTACATATTTATATAAAGGCTGGACCGAAGAGTAAACAGTGTGATCAATCTTGACTTCCCTGTGCGATGGAATAACACACTAGGAGCCGTTACGCCACTGTGTCTTCATTCAGAGACTCGTCTCTCCTTTGTCTGTTTAGCCTTCTTTCGTGTTTCATCAACTAAACACAAATATTTATTTCTACGAAGTTTCTGTTAGCTTCTCAATGCGTCGAAACCTCATGGTTGATTATAATTGAGGACCAAATAATTCATACTGAATACCTACTTCCATTTGTAAACAGAATTAATAAGCAGCAATCCAATGCAAATGATACGAGTTTTCGATCTAAAAACAGAAAGTTGGGTGATGGTTGGTGAAATCTATTTTTTAATCCAAATACAAATAGATTTAATGAGTGCAAAAGCAATTATTTCGGGACATGGAGTGAAGATAGTTAGCGGCTCTTCCGCTAGGATTAGGACACGCGGCAACAGATGCACCAATTGCGCATAACCGAAACGGCGTTTCAGCGGCACAGCCGTCAGGTATCCTCAATATACAAATTGAACCACTCCGTCCATTTATATTCATATATTAAACGTCTTCAACATAGATTCCACATAAATGGTTACCTGGAATTTTACTGTCTTTGAAATGAAACAGAAAAGATTTAGTCCTAGGATTATATTCAAACAATTTCCCAGAAACATTCATTGAACAAATATCTTAGACTTCAAGCACTTAAAAAGAATATTACAAGCTGTTTTCTTAACGTACTTTTAAAGTAGCATATATTTTCAACGTTTAAAGTTAAAATATTTATATAAAAATAAATATAAAAAAATGTTAATACAGGAGGCTCTATTTATAAGCGCTTTCGCGATCTGCTTTTTCTCATATCAGCGGTTTTATTTCAGTATTATGAGGAGCATTAGTATCCTGTCTGAGGCCAAATTTTAAAGTCTGCTTCGAACCTTCTCCAGACATATCACGGAATTTGATGAAGACGACAAGCTAAGCATCAGATATTTATGGCGTTAGTTTAACATTAAAATGGTGACAGTTTACGTTTTACATTTTACCCGTTCTTGATACACGAGGCTATCTGTAGGAACCAAACCCTCGTACGTAACGACATTCATCTGTACTTCTTCTTCTTCTTACGTTTCTTGACCATTATTTCGGTCTTCCGGTTCCTAATAATTTATTCCATTCTTCTCTATTTTCCCATCCTTCCGGAGGTAGTTTCCACTCTATCATGTTTCTTGTAATTCCGTCGTTCCATCCTGGTCTCGGTCTTCCTCTCTTCCTTCTGTCTTTTGGTTGCCATTCCATAGTCTTTTTGGTAACTTTTCCTCCTCAATCCTTTGCACGTGTCCGTACCAAATCAGTTGTCTTTCCTCTATCTCCTCAATTATATCTCGGTCCACCCTCTTCATTTCTCTAATCCTTTACTATACTTATAATTAAAAATCTATTTGGTTTCTTAACCGTTTGATTTTCAGCACTGTGCCTTTAAAATTGCAGTCACACATTAGGTTGAAAACCCATAATATTTTGGCTATTATATTAGAGTGATTTAGGCCTATGCGTATGAATATTGAGTGCAATTTTTAAACTTTATTTGTGCACCTGTATAAGATAATTGTAAGAATAATCAAAATATATATTTCTAATTGGACGGATACTGACGTAAGCAATGTCTGAAAGGACAACTATGCGTCATGCATCGTAACATAGCCTTCTGAAACGTATAACTAGAAAACTCTATGAAACAAATATCTTATTCTGAAGTGGTTCCTATTCTTAGAAGTTTCCAGACTAAAATTCTGAAAGCATTTCATTTATCCTTTATTTGTGTTGTAAATCAAGCATATTTACAGTTCATTTTATCGTCCTTGATAACACGGTGTAGAATACAGATTATGAATTGATCATTATGAAACTGAATCCAAAGTTTTGGTTAAAACATTCTCCATCTAACTTAGAGCTCATACACCTTCTATATATTTTATTACCTTAGGGCAAAGGCGGATAACAATTTTGGGAAATAATAGAGTTCAGACAAGAAAAATGAGAATTCAATAAAGAAATAAAATAAATTCCATGTAGATATGAAGAGCCAATATGTCAAGAAAACTTGATTTAGTTATTCATGTGGATACATGACACATGCTAGAGAACAGAATAAAACACGAAATAAAACATTTTTAACTAAGGGTGGGGGTGTTCCATAAGTTCGACTTCTTTGCCTGCACTTGCTCCAAGATATCAGCTATAGTTCTGACGGTTGAACAAACACCATTTCGTATTCTGAATAAATAATGCGCGCGCAAACAAACAAAAAAAACGGAGGAGACGCCGTGGTGCAGCATCCTTGAGTGATGGGCCCAAAGATCAACTAGGGTAGGGTAAGTCCTAAGAGGGCGTCGCCACCCTGACGCCACTGCGTTGACGGGTGTAATAATACCTAGCGTCTTCACCAAACAACCTAACCTCCACGAAGATTGACATCAAAACTTTGAAAGATATATTCTCCTCAGTAACATTACGTGCTAACTCGTCCTGAGGCTGAACAACTCATGACCCGTGATAACAAAATCTACTTGTATATCGGCCATGCCGTTATTAGCTGTGTAATAGTCTGCGAACCACCTTAATGGAAGAGTCTCATCCTTCATAAACTGGTGGTTTCTCGGCTGATTAGAACATTCCACATGCCATTTTTGGGACAAAATTATATATTACCGTTTACGCAAGACCCTGCTACTTGAATCAAAATGACACACTTAAATCCTGTCCATATCCTACAATCTAAATTATTACATTGCATGAAGTATGATGAAGATTATTGTTCCTCCCATCATATTAATATTTCACTGTCTCTGACGTGTGGCATGCATCGTAATCTAAGATATCACACTCAGATATTTAGATTAAATCAGCTTGCAGCGCCACACGATTATTTATGTCCAATAATTTCGTTGTTATTGTCCAATAGAAATCAATTCAAAATCTCAGTAAATGTCAAGCAGTAAATGCAACTTCGATCATAGAGGATTATACAAGATTTCGTGCAAATCCAATCAGCGATTCTCAAGTTATTTCGTGAGGCCAGACGGTTGGAAGGAAGGACGGACGGAAGCTAATAGGCGTATTTTTAATCTTTTCGTAAGAACTAACTAAAATGATTTTGCACATAACGTGGTGACCTTCAAGTTTTGCTTTTCTGGATGATTAAGTAATCTCTAATTCCGCCTCGGACCATTACTGCTTAATTAGTCAGAGTTATCAGGTAGTGACTAACAAGCAAACAAAAACATCTTTTGTTGTTGGAGAAACGATCCACTTTGAAAGATTCAAGCACAAAACTTTATTTTTTCTGGTAGTACTCTGAGTCAATAAGGGCGTGTGTCTTATTCGCTTGTTTTTATCTTCTTAAGACGGATTTTTATTCTTCTGAAGCATCTTATTTGTATCTAACAAACTTTTCTGCTAAGGATTAACGAAAGAAGTATGTACTTATCGTAAGAAAGATCAAGGATAATAGTAATTTATTCTATGGTAAAAGACGTATATGTGTCTCTTCTCAAATCTGAAGGCTGAAAAATTAATAAATAAGAAAATACATAATTAAAAGCTAATATATCTCACTTATAACAGTAATATTAATATTAAATATTTGAATATAAAAGGATTAGAGTGTAGGATGTTGCACTATAATAATATGTTTAAAGTGGAAGAAATCCTTTGGAAATTAATCGCGTAAAATGGTCAGTTCGCCTGGGAAGATTTTTGGCAATTTTACTAGTCTTCATAAGTCAGTTTAGCGCTGAAAGAAAATGCTAAGGAGAGTATTCGGACCTAAACGAAAGGAATTAGCTAAAGAATTAACAAAATGGCATAATGAAGAATGCCATCATGCGTAATCTTCACAAATAGTACTATCATACTTAAATAAAGTGCAATTAAATGTGTTGGAACATGAGAGAGATTAGAAGTGCATACGTAGGCTACTTAGTACGAGAACATTAAGGGCACCTGGTAGATCTAAACGTAAATGGAAGGATGACAGATTTAGATTACGACTGGCGTGAACACATAATGAAACTTTCGTTTCCTTAATGGTGACCATCAGCTTCTTAATAAGGATTTTACCTAATGGAGTCAATTGTTTGATTGGTTAGGATGGATATGTAGCAAGGACTGAAGGTTCAAGGCGTGTGTAGAGAATGTTTATGTATAGGTCAAACGGTTTGATAATGACTCCCTTGGCTCTGATACCCGAGACTAGCGTAATATAATTTGTCGTTTGTCTGCTCTCTCAAATGCGAAAATTTTATAGCCTTCATTAATAGTAAATGATCCGAAAACTCTTCAACATGTTGAAAGTCCTGTCGTATATTTATATACTTCATTTAAATGCCACATTTATTTTAATGGTTAAATAGATTAAATAAACTATTATAATAATCATAAACATATTTATTTATTTTTATAAAAACCGAATCTAAAACGATATAGTGGTGCTCTATAATTACAGAAAATCTTTTTTCTGGTATCTACTAATGAAAAATCGTGATTGAAGAACGAAGTGTCGGCGCTGATCGATACCTGGCACTATTAACAATTTCCTTGAAACACGACTGCTGGGCTCTGTGCAAACAATCGATTCCACAAGGGAAAAAAATCACGATTGGAATCGGAGAAAACAGTAAAACTGCAGTAACTGCCAAAAGTAATTGATAGTTATTGTTCTAATTAATTTTGTACTACTGTATGAATACTAACCATATATTTTTTCGGCAAATAATAATTTGTTCTCCCCATACTGCGTTTTATTATTGATCCATTTTCTTCTCTGTACCCATATATCAACAGCAAGCCGACACGTCACTTAATGTATCATTTCTGGTAATTACTGTTTTATGTACTGGCAGACGAAATATGACAAAAACAACATGTACTCAGAGAAATTATACATGAGAAGGTATGGAATATACACGTTTGGAATGAAACAATAATTTCAACGAAAACACCAGTAAGTCCCGGTGTATCAGAGAATATGAAGCAATATTTGTCATTTTTCACCTGTTTATATGTTTTATGCAGCGATTCATGTATTATAGTGCCCAAGAAATCAATAAAACAAGTTTAGTCCTTGCCTGTAAAGTATAGTCTATGAACATATCACTCACTTTCATTCTATGCAAACAAAATGCCCACGTAAATTAAGGCCTCAGATAGTAGAAATTGGTTTGTATGAGACATTTTGACACTTACCTAAACCAACAAGAAATCAGCAGGACGCACTAAACCTGGGTCGGCATAGTATAATCACAAAGCCTAAACCAAAACGAAAGATTGTCCCAAAAATATGTATACACACAATTAGTTAAATAAACACATTTTAATAAACAAACCATTGTATACGGCAGAACTAACACTTAGTGAATTAGCGAATGTAATGTACGTGTTCAGAATTCGTGGCACAGTTCACAGCGGTGAGCAACTAACTGACAAGCGGTAACCGAAATTTCTGTTGTGTACATAATTTTTTGGGACACTCTGTGCTTACACAGTAGGGTACATTTGAATAATCAATTTTTCATAGTACCGAGTGGTAAATTTTAGAAAATTTATCCAACTTATTGTTCGAAAGACAGTAATAATTAAACGAGATTTGTGTCATCAAACTTTAACCTTGCATCATTATTTATTAAATGATAAATATTAACCGAAAGAATTCCCGTAGAACAAACTCCTTCAGAAACTAATAGTCGCTCAGCTGCTTAAGGAATTATATGTTTTTTTATAAAATCAGAAATTTCATTACCGTATTCACACGTGCTAGCCAATGACCCCTATGATCGGCCACATGAAACAAATCCACATACTCAGACACTCCCATTTGCTGCTAGATCATCGAAGTGGTCTTCTATCTTAGGTTGTCTGACTTAAAACTCTGTCATGTTTTTCTTACCTGTCCCTTGTATGATGTATACCGTTGATGTACACTCAGCATTTGTAGTCTTTCTTCTACAGTATTCATAATTAACGCCCACTCACTCTTACTATAACTTCACGAAAGATGATTACGTTTTATTTGTATTGCTGGCATATCCGCCTATCGGAAGAATTAGGCACTACAACTGTTGTTGACAAAGCCACCTACCGACATTCACTTCGTCTTTCCAGTCTTACGATGTATGACAACGCTTTCATTAGCCAGAGAAAACATTTTGTCGGAAGCACCTACAAGAGATTTTTTAAATATCGCAGCGCTGACCCTTGTTTCGGTCAGCACATTTCCCCAATAAATTATTTATATATATACAATTACGCATATTTTTCTTCAACTAAATTATCTCAAAATGTTAAATGTATATAAATATTACCACACTTTTCACAAAATTACGATGGCAGTTAATAATAATTTATATAAATTCAGCAAAATAAAGTCTGCGTAACCTTAAATACTATTTCTCGGTTCTGGACATCATGTTTAGTACTTGCACATTTCCATTACACTTGGTACGTAATCCGTGTTGTAAAACAAATGGGACTCGCTCTTACAATTAGCTTATAAGTCGATCTTTGTTTTTATATAATGTGAAGTCAAATTAATTAGATACAATTTTTAGTGCCGTTATAATTACCACCTCAACATGTTAAGCAAATTTATTCCATCTGTTTAATTACATATCTCGAGCACCGTGAGTGAGAGAGATTTAGATTATTCCTTTTATAAAACACTTTACAATAATTGAAACATTCACTAGGTTAAATGTTCTATTTCAGCCTGTATTAAGAAAATGTTGGCAGGTTATCTAGAATGTCATTTGTCTGTCTGCGTGTTTTCATTCCATTACGATATTGTTCTCTGCTAATATTTTTCTTTGAACCGGTTCCACTTCCACTCCACACAAGAAATGAACTACGTAGTAAAACGTCATATTTATAATTGAAAATCACGCAGAGAAAGTAGGTCAGTGTGAACAGTACGAGAACATAAGAAAACAAGAACAAACCATCAAAATTTTAATTTTATCTCAAGATAATATTGTTCAGCGGCCACTGTTTAATATCCAACAACGATTAATTAATTTCCAGTGAAGATACAGGCCATGATATTATAAGTCTCTTTTGCTGGTTTTGTAGTTCCATCAAAAGGCTCCTATAAAAATTAGTTTTGTTTCGAAATAATAAAAACTATAGTGTTCGGCCTAAATTTCTCATTCCATTAGGAAAGACAACTTTACAATATTATGGTTGTGGTACGAATCTACGATGTGGCCGAACACTGACAGGCCTACATTGTGAAAAACCTGTTATTAAGAAAAATGTAAGAAGTTAATATACTCGCGGAGCAAAATCCATATTTTACTTTCATATTAATTGCGTCATAAATCATGAATATTACTTCAAATCATATTTTTATAGAATGTTTCAGGTCAATATGTTAACAGTGCGAAATCTTTATTTTTCTGTAATTTTAATTGCGTCATTAATTATAGCTACTTACCGTTATATTCAAAAAAATTTCTTTAGTAGCGACTATTTACAATTTGCGACGGCTTCTGCAACTGAAGTCAACAATCAAACACACGATTATACATTAAATGTAAACCCAATCATTTGAACACCTGCAGCTGTGAAAATTAGTAGTGGTTGCGCGTCTAATTCATTTTTTCAAACATCAAGTTTTGTTGGTCATTGTTAGTCAGTGATCATTAAATTGCGAAATGAATACACTCGCAGAACCAAAATAGTTCTTCTTAGGGACAATTGTATTCTTTCGAAAAGACAGATCTCGTATTCTTGTTTTAAATTTTTTTCTCAGAAGCGAATTTTATAGAAAATGTCCCTATCCACCTAAAACCGGATGTTTTACGTCCGAGCATTGCGACCAGACACTACGATTAATCCAAAAACCGGATTGTCGGACCAAAAGAAGGAGATTTGGTGGGGAATTTCTTGACTAATTGAGCGACTATTAGCTCATCAAGAACGACTCTGTTATATGGAGTTAGTTTCTACGTCAAGTATCACGAATGAATTTGAGTCAACCATTAAAACTTCCTGTTATTAACGTAAACATATCGCTATAGAATTATCAGTAAAAATATCACATCTACACAACCTGCCGTCTCTCGACATTTGAAGCGAATCATTTTTAACTAAATTTATATGTAACCATGGAAACAGAATTTCTCACCGTGTGAGTGATTACACAGTGTACGAACGACCGAAAAGGCACTTAATCCCTTCCTCCTTGCAAGACAAAAATTAAAGATAAGCAACTCATCTGCGGCTTGCCCAAAACCAAAGTGTCGTGTCGAGTGCATAATGGATCGAAAAGGCCGTGGTAAGTACAGTAATGCTAAAAGTATGTAGTCATTCTTGCAACAATGCTCAGGTCATACACAGACCACCAGAGTATTCACAGGTCGCCCCACTGAAAACAAAAGTGATACACGCGTCATTAATATCACGTTCCAACGTCCCCAGTACTCAAAAAAATGAAGAAAATAAATCAGCAATTTCTTGTAAACTACGCTCGGCACTCACAACTTAGAATGCTACAGCCTCGATAGCTCAGTCAGAAAAGTAACTGCCTACACAGTGGTCATCGACTTATTCTACACTTACATTCATCCCTTATTATCCACTCGCGTGTCTCAAAGTTTTCCCTGAGGATAGTTTATTGAACTTCCATCACTACCTGTTACAAATGGGTCTTTACGAAGATCTGTAAGGCTATAGTTGCGCTTGCAAATAACCTTACGCAACAAACGCGGACAACAAACGGACTCTGAAAATTTCCTTTCAACGGCTTAGTCGGTGGATGTTTCCTGTCGTCGCTCGTGTTATTGACGAATTCTGTAAAAGTGTTCTAGTAATTAACTTATTATTACTCAAAAAAGAACAACAAAAGGGAGGGAAAAGTTAGAAGTGAGAACCGTCGAGAAACGAACAGGTGAACGAAAAATCCAGCGATAAATTGCACAGATATATCTATTGATCAAATGTGTACATATTTATTTCCTTAAGTTTTTTCCCCCTTAGAACCCACGCATTAATATGTATGAAGCACGTGCATGTTTTATTAAAGTATCATCGCTATTGTAATGCTTGTTTTTTCTGATGCTGTCTTGTTCCTATGCTCCTCAGACACTTCAATGTCAGTAGATTTTCCTTGTCTCTCCCCACAAGGGCATCATGCCAGAAGGGCGTATCAACATATTTGCATAATCGGAGATATTTGGCCAGCGCCTTACTTATTTGCTCCATGGCGAAATGTAATTCCTAAAAAGCCGACACTCTAATTCTACTTAAGAAATTACCAACATTTTATGGAAAATGGTACATATCCTAAGCCGGTTAAATTCAATCCACACAAGCAACACATTTTCAAGGCTTTCACCAGTTTTAAATTACGGAACTAAATTTGCCCCACGTCACTTCGACACTTCACGATTCTTGTCTGGCAATATATAGCCCGCGATCCGCAAGCAGTCCCTCAAATATTTTCTTTGGCTCAGGGGCGGAGGGCTCAACCGCACCCGGGCCCCTGAAAAATCATCTTTAAAAATGAATGAAGTATAATAAAATTTTATTCCAATTTTTTATTTATTTTCTACCTACGTTCTTGAAAGTCGCCAGTCCTATTATAAAAGTTTGTACTTTCTAATAACCAAATGTTAATAACAATTTGTTACTTACTGGATTTCTCGCAATTACGAATTGAAATAATCAAATAATGAACCGGTATTTAAATTTAATTTACGCAAAAATTAATATAACATATTAATGTACTTTTTTACACATAATAAGTGCATAAGTTTCACACACTTTTATACGATGCATTAACCATACAGGAAATACGAGACTGGGGACCGAAGCAATTCTGTAGTTCACATTTTGACCCACATGAACTTTCAAGTTTTGCAGGCCTGATAAAATCAGTATTAAGGGTTAAACTTCAAAATTAATACTGATTGTTTATATTGATTGTTATAACCATTATTATAACATCTTTGGAAGGATTCACAGCACAGCGACGTGTGTTAAGTGCCTTGAGACCGACCAATCATGTAAAAGCGTGCTACAATATTCCTAAGCAACGAAGTGCATGTAAAGCTATCGCAGTAATCTGCCTTGCCTTCCTCCTCTATTTACCCTAATGGTCCACTATAAAAGCCACTTTCCTATCTAATGCTTATGTCACGTGTGGCTAGCCAATAATATTACAGAGAAACAAGAATCAGGGCCCCGTCATGCTTTGCGGCGTCAGTCTAAATGAGACTTTAACAACCGGAGGTTTTTAGAGTAAAATAATACGTCCCATCTCTTTTACCACATAAACCCGTCCCCCTTACACCCGGTTTCTAAACCCTTCATCAGAGACCCAGGGCGTACTCAGGCCTATATCGCTTATACACAAGAGAGACAAAAATATCTCTCGTGACAGAATATGCCGAATCAATCAGTGAGGGCAGCTCTTATACAAAATAATATGAACAGAGGAGAACATAATTTAATTCATACGATTTAAGGACACAAATAATGTCGCCATTTTTTAATATAATTCACAACATGTTCATTTTTGCTTTTCTACAATAGAAACATACTCTAGTCCGTGTCTATGATTATCGATGTAATACTAAGAGCCTATTAATGATACAGATCTGTCATCTTATGGTATCAAACATTTATTATTAATTTGTTCTACTTTACTGTGCCCTTACCCTCAACTTTAATATGCACTTCGTCCGCAAATTAATTATAAGTAGTCCTATAGGCCTAAGTAAGTACAACAGAATTTCTTCAGAAAGTGACGAGTCTTTTATGGGACCCGAGATTTTATTGGAGCTGCCGTGTTTATAGGATCCAGCTGGTATACAGTGTTTTTAATCAGCTGAATCCATCCACATCTCTACGTATTAATGTTTAATATCCATTGTAATATCTCTATTTCTACGTATAGGTTTCCCAAATTTAGGTTTTACGACTAAAATTGTGTATGCATTTCATATCTCCAAATTCGTGCTCTTCGTGTATATTTCGGTTTTATCAATCGTCTAAGTGTTTCTTAATTAAGACCACAGTGTTTCGGAAGCTGGTTCTATTTCCATTTTCAGGTGACTGGCGGGATAAACAAATCCTACTCCTAATTACGTAACTTTCTCTGTTCTCTTATTAGGCATACTTTATGCCTCGTAAGTTACAAGATTCTGCTTTGCGCCATATTCTGTGGCACTAACATTAATTTAAGCACTTATACCTTTATTAGTTAATTCTATATCTACTTTCGCCACAGACATTTGAAGTGCTTTGACACACAAACGTGTTTATATGTAAAGTGTACTCCACTTAAATGTTAATTACTAATGCAAATTCCAATAAGTTTTTATGGTTCTTAAAACCAAGGAGGCAAATTCAAATCTGAACTGCTAAAATTAAGAAACTTTCCTACCCAATATTTCTTATGCAGGCCTATATATCACTTTAAGTTGCTGATAGGTAAATCAAATTTCGGAATATGTTATTTGACGACGCCCCATGCTGTTCACATGCAGAACGCACGTCTGCCCGTGGCTAGAGGAACTCTGTAATAACCATCACATACTCCGGACCTGACTTCCCCTTCGGACATAGACCTCTCCGCAGCACATCACTTCCCTCAATAGTAGTAGCAGGAGGTTTTTTGAAATATTGCTCGATCACGTCCACATTCAAGATGAACCGAATCCATCATTTTGATGTCTTTGTTCTATTCTGTTCGGATTGAGAGGGTGAGGCAGTACAGGGGGGAGGGGGGTATGGTTGCACGGTCAGACAGTCTGGTCGGTAAGTCGTAAGAGGCTGGAGGAGAAAGAGATAACGCAAGCATTCAAGAAATAAAATAAGAAATAAAAATATGTAAAAAAATCTCATACAGGTCTGTAGCAATCTATCACGTGTCACGAGAATCCACTGTCTTTGTTCAACAGCTCATTGCTTCATGCAGGGACCTATATGTTTGGCAAATTATGTTCTCTTTTATTTCAGTTACGAAATATTTCAACGGTATGCTGAATCTGTTAAATCTAAATTCGTTGCTGAAGGCGCGGCTTTAAGTAGCCTACAGTAGTTCAACGTTATTTGTAAACGGTAATACTTGTGACAGTATTTACACGTGTTTGCTAAAACGTTGCGTTTGCATTACTATCCGCTTCATATATAAGAACATAATATATAATTGAAAGCTTACATACATTTCTACATTATTCAGAGGAATAACCTAAATAATTTATTTAATTCTTACTCTTAATTTTTTTTAGTTTTCTATTTGTTTTCTATGTGAGTGATGAATGACGATTTACTTTGAGAAAAGAACATAAATCACATATTTGTAAAGACCTGCGCAACAAATTATTTAACCTATAAAATATGTACTAATTAAAATATATAACGAGGAAATTTGTGGTTTATGCAGTCACCTATGAAATGAAATGAGCTAGGGTACGATATGCTGGTCGCTTGGTTAGGTTGTGCAGTTAAGCTTTGCATAGATAATTATGGTATAGAAACTCTTGAAAAACGTCCACTTGGAAGATCGAGAAAGAGAAGTGAGGATAAGGCGACCTTTCTTGTTAGTAGTGTAACGTCCACTTGGAAGATCGAGAAAGAGTAGTGAGGATAAGACAACCTTTCTTGTTAGTAGTGTCGACCTTCGAGTTACGTCATCACAGGCCATGTATATAAATCCTCAATTTCTGTACATCTAGTGCCGGAAACAGGCGATATTTAATATCTTCGTATCGGAATTGCTAATAATTTTTGCGCGTCATAGCTAATCAATAATCGGTAATCAGATGAGCAGATGTTTTCTCTCGTAAAAATAAATTAGGTATGGTTACCAACAGACGGTGTTAGAAAGACATGAACTGAGAAGAAATAACTGCCGGTAATCTAACCTCTCTTTGTGAGTTCTGTCCACAGATTCTAGAACATCGCCTCGAAATTGGCAGCATTTTATGCAGAAAAAAGGAAGATTAGGCCATTACTTGGTATGTAAACTGCGTTAGGACATCAGGGGGCAGCATGTTCCTGACACACAGCAATTTGTAGATTTAACAGTCAAAGAACAAGCCTCAGCTACTTGTCATGCTTTATGCACTAAATATGCTTCCGCCTTGTAATCGAAAAAACACCAAATTACTAAGAATTTAAAGTCCGTAGTTTTCATGGGCCATGCCAGATGCGTAATAAAGATAATTTACCATTACCAAGACAGCCTTCTTCATTACATTCATAACAAAAATTGGTTATTTATAACTTCAAATGTTGTCAATAAACCGTGAAGCAGAACGTGGAATGAATGTACTGTAGATCAGTCATTATCATATCTGGAATGAGCCTGATAAAACTGTTTAATAAATTAGACATTTATATATATATATATGAACGACTATGTAATCAATAAATCTGGTTATAGAGCACTTGCCGCATTGGAATAGTCTAAAGACACTGATAGTAAGGCATTACATAACGTCACAGCCTGCCGAGTCGTTAGTACTAAGTGAGGCAGCGTTTATCCAACATTTTTAAAGACACTCTAGTCCACCGCAGTTTATTCAAATTTATTCAAAATAACGTGAATTAAAAGACAAGCGTTTGTCATTATTGAAGAACATTATAACAAAGTTACGTCTTATGACACCCATCAGATGTCGTCAAAGATTGAAGCACTAAAGCCCTCCAGTCATAACACTCCCCATTACGCGCAGTAACGGGACAGGTGATCTGGCATTAATTTAATCATTAACTACTTAGTAGTCATCGAAGTGTGCTCAGTGTGTTCGAACTCTGATTCATTTCGACGAAAATAGTTTCGAAATTAAAATATTATATCCTTAATATTTTAAAACACAGTTGTTATCTAAAAATCAAATTCTCCGCTTTTAATTCATCTTTCTTTCTTTCTTATTTTATTGTTTTTTGTGTATTTCTTTTTGTCTTCAGTTCTATTTCTCTCATTATTCCTTTCTGCTCTTTTACACTTTATTTCTTCCTCAGTTTCTATTCGTTTCATGAGTCATTTTTTCTAAGTTCTGCATGATTGATTAACAAACCACGAAAGATGGAGAACAAACTAGGATCGATGTAGAAATATCTTCCAATAATAAAAGATAGCAATAGATTAAAGTAACAAAATACTATCATCAGCTTCCGGAACTCAAGAAAGAGTTTCTTAAATTATGAGGCACATTGTACTCAGAAGAAATGAAGTGAAGCAGAAGGGTAAAACGAGATAAAGGAACAGAAAGGTAACACAAAAAAGAAGATGAAAAATCCCATTAGATCGCCATCATACGTCGGCAATCTGAACAAAGACAGATCACCAAGTCAAGAACCGGAGTCGAACTAAAATTACTTCATTTCTATGGCTGTCATTCTTGATAAATTCGTGAAACCCGTGCCATTGGTCTGCGCATTCGCCAGTTTCTTCATTGACATTACTACCAACCCACTCCCTCACGTCATTTCCTTCACAAAACTACTACCTGCATGTTTGTCTTCTCCTCATCCTCCTTAAGTCAAAATAAATGTATTTCCTCTTTATACTCTCCAGGATTCGTCTTCCACGGTTTTCAAATGTCAGCCACCCACGCTGCTGGACTTCGAATACTTGACATTGAGACATATTGACATAGGCAGACGTCCCAGTTTTGTTTTAAACGTATTACCACACTCCTTTAGCAGGTCTTGTTGTGTCAGTAAGATAAGTGCACTATGAACTATATTCATATTAATCTTCGAGTTGTTACAAAAGACAAATGTGTCACTATGTAATAGGCCTGCTGACAAATCTCTAAACTTAGGATTTGAGGTTTTCACGGCGGTGAGTCGGAAGATTTCTGTCTTTTGGGTTGTTGCGCCGTGTGGTGGACATCTACCAGACTACACGGCGCAACAACCCAAAAGAAAGCAATCTTAAAATTTCTAAAACTTTTAAATATTACCCTTCGGACTTAGAATACTCATACTATTGAATTTCGAATTCAGCGTCTTGATTTTTAGTGTTTTATCTTAGTTTAATGACTAAATTTAAAAATATATCAGATGTGCTGAGAGTAGAAAAAACTGTTAAGATCTACACGCACCAATTTTAATTACGTGTTGTTTCATATAGGAAGCTTTCACACTAACTTACATCAAACGGCTTTTCGTATTTTCATCACCTCTGACAACTTAAATGTGTGTAATAATTACTAAGTGGCTAATCTGACGATTTATCTTGCCATTAACGAAGTCCAACACCAGAAGCCATGTTCTGGCAGCCTAGACCATAATACCTGCTATTGCCCCCTACCCTGTCTTTCTTTCCAAACTCCTCTTTGTGTGATTTTCCAATAATATTGTGCACATTTCGTTTGCTTCTACCATCCCTGTCGCATGTCTATGGTCTACCTTCCTTGTTTTAATCACTGCTACCTACAATATGGGCACATATTTATTTTAACTAGTTTCATTCTCTAATAAACGTCTTACCTCCATAATCTTCTTTCTTAAAATCGTGTTTTAAACGAAAGTTACCTTGGAACAAAATTATGTAAAGTTATAAAGAAAGAAAAATAATTTACATAAATCTACATATAATGCTTAAGTTCTTATTTAATCATTCCCACTCGTATGAGGGTTCACATATTTTAAACACACGGCTAAAGTAATAAAATTCAAGATCAAATAAGCGTTTGTTTCAAAGTAATTGAAAAGGAAAAATCAGTTATATACATATTTACATAATCCACGAACATATAAAATAAAATCTATCATTACTATTATTACAAAATGTAATAATACTTTCCTTATACTGCCAGATTTTTAACAACGAATTTATTAAAACAGGCAAGCCTTAAGTAATGTGCCCAGGATATTTTGAAACTATTAAAAAAATTCTAATTTAAATAAAATATACCTATTAGCAGACAGCTGCTACAGCCTACGGACGAGAAAACTGTCAGTTCCATGTGCACTGTTAGAGGCACAATGCTAATGCCGTAATAATTATTAATTCTCTAACGGTTTGTGACAGTGACCGATTCATTACACAGTTATTATTTTGAACAGTGTCCATTGTTTGAGGTATATTTCACATAAATAGCGTTTCAGAACAATGTAATTGCTATAATTGCTTTCATCGGATTGTCTGAGAGGCGGTTACGAAGATGAAAGTGACGTAGTCCGTTTCATCTGGATAGACTATATAAGTTCGTATTAGAAAGTACCCCGTTAAATGCATAGCTGCATATTGATCACAATGCGCACACTGTTTGTCCTTGCGGCGTAAGTATTTAAGACTGATGAAATTTCAGGTTCTCAAGGTGTCAAGTATAAAGATGGCTGTCTTCTGGGTTGTTGTCCTTATAGTCTGTTAGAAGGTTTACAGAAATTTCAAAGGTGCATCGCCCTGATGATGGAGGCTGTAAGGACCGAAACGTCGGTAAACTTCTACCAGATCACAGCGCGCAACAGCACAGAAGATAGCGATCTTCGTATGTAGGGTTTGTTAAATGCAAGGCAGTCACAACATTTAATCAGTGCATCGTTTAAAATGTGAACATTTATATTTTTGATGTTAAGCATGATTATTTTCATACCACAAAATATTAAATTGTAATTGTTAAAATAACCGAGAAAAACCGTAAATCGGATTTTAATTTATACAATATATCTACCAAAGGAAATATTGTGTTGTCAAAGATTCATTCTTGTGATAATGAAAAGGGTTTTTTAAATAAAATATCAGAATTTCGTAATAATACAGCTAACTATGGGTGCATAAAATTAGTATGAAACGTACTATACTTAGACTAGGCGACTAAGTCTCACTAGCGATACACAGGGATTAACTCGGTAACTCAAGAGAAATACGGATGTCCGAACTAACGTAAACGTAATTATAGGGTAGTATGTAACTGTGGCTGCGTGAGAACATTTAAATTTTTCTGTTGAGTAAGGATTAGAAGTTTTTATTGTGAGTTTTACCACACACTGTATATTTTTACGTCTGCTCCAGTCTTTCACTGTGGGAGGGGAGATAACTTTTATTTGATGTTCGACTTCATTATCACCAAGAAAAACAAACTTTTGCATAATGCACCACTTCACAAGAAATACATAAAATTTCCAGAAAATCTTATTAAGGTTTCTTGCAATACATTTTCAGAAAGAAATTTTTGGTATTCTTAATGAAGTAACTTAAAACTGAGTAATTTTTATTAATAGGGCTTTAATACTTAAAAGTGTCAGTATGATGTTAATAAAGTTAAAATCGTCTTATTGATCCAATTTTACACAATAAATACAAAAATCGGTTTTGTATCGTCGTTAAATATTACCGTCTATCAGCAGTTCACCCCCCTCCCCCGGCCGCAGTGGCCAGGCATTGACCTCGTGCGCCTGGCCGCTGGGACCGTGGGTTCGAGTCCCACTCAAGGTATGGATGTTTGTCCGCGTCTTTCTGTGTTTGTGCTAATTGAACAACTAATACACTTAAACATTAATATCCTGCACACATACTTGGCTATATTATTAAGAAGTTTTGATAAAGTTGTTTTATTAGCTCAGTAAAATTGTTAACTAAAGAATATTTTGTTGCGTTAATACAATCCACAGAGCAAAACAAACTAATCATAGTAAGGGCTGCACACCGATCATGTCAAATGTGTGTCTGTTTGCTTGTGCGAGTGTGTGCATGTGAGTGTGAGATATATCCATAGTGAGGAGGGGACCAGCATACACATGCAATACTAGTAATCCATCTTATTCTCAACTGACAAGAAAACATTTCTCTTGCGAAAACTTCTCTCGGAGAACAGACAAGTCCCAACAAAACTTCCAAGTCATGCCGTTATCGGTTAGAAGGTACCAAGCGATGACGTAACAGTGGAGCAACACACCTAACTTTCAGCACCCATCTCCCAAAATAAGGCGAAATAGAATAAAATCCCCTCAGAAACAGACAGAATTCTTCAAAGAATTTCTATGCCAACGTCAAGCCCAAATGTCACACAAGGGGGTATAAGAAACGGAAAGTTGGAAAAGGAATCAGCAACTGAGGAGGGATACAGCACCAAAAAACAAGAGCTGTAAAAAGTCTAAGAAAGAATGAAAAAGTCCTGGAAGTTTGACGAACCTAGAGGGACCCACCAAAAGCAACAAGAAGCTTCTGGAAGGTGTAACTTTGGACAAAAAAGAAGAGGGGATTCAGGGAGAAGAAAAGGGAGTTGGAGAGACATGGGAAGTGATAAGAAAGCTTGACTGATGTCCGTGATAATGCTCTATCGTCAATCCATGTCTTCTTCTTCCACCTATTCTCCTCTCTTGTCCTTCTCAAACCCTCATTTCATCCTCCGCACTCACTAAATACTTCCACAACACCACTTCCTGCACATCGAAGTAAAATAAAGTCTCTTTAGGACAGGTACCGGAACGTGTACTAAATTAGCAGCTGTAGACATTACACAAAGAAGTGCTGACTAGGATTGCATAAACTTTAAGCATGATTAACATTGTCTCTTAATTACCGTGCATTCGACAAAAACATTTCAGTCATGTACGGTAGGTCATTACGATTGCGCCAAGTACTGTGTTAAAGTTAGCAAAGCTCTTCCAGCCTAAGGCATTGAATATCAGTAAAGCAGGCAGGCAAGCAAAATGGAATGCTATTTAAGTAAACATTGTTTCGCGTTTATTATAACAAAATAATAGTCTTATATTTATTAAAACACACTTTAATGCGTTATATATGCATATATCTGTGATCAGTTATATATTTTCATTAGATAACAGTCTTATAATATGTTACAAAAATCGCATTGACTTGTTGCATCCGGAAATGCTTTTAAAATTTTAGTGTTATTACACTAGACTGACACTTTATAGCCGTCAATCAGTATCACGCCATTTGTAATAAAGTGGACTTTATGACGAGTAAAGGAAACTTTTGTGATGAATCATCAAAACGTGTGGTCCTGAGGAAAGAAACATTCAAATAATACGATAATCAAAGCAAGAAAATTGATGCAATTTCGTTCCTTGATGTACTTCATAATTAAAGTTTGCACTTTCAAACGGATAAGTCTGCATATTATCGGATACTGCAGGTAAGTACATATTTAATTCGGTTCAGGTAATTGTAGCTACTAAGAATTGCTCTAAAAATATACATTTTGAGTAAAGTTCTTTAGTAAAGGTAAAGAATGCTTATATTTTAAATGTTCTTTATACTTTAACATAAATACAGGATTCATTAGTATGTTTAGGTGAGTGTTTTACTTTAATCAAAACGTATTTTTAGATATATCATCTTAAGGCTTATGATTTACACGCGAACTGTAGTAAATAATTCAAGAAACATTTAGCCTTTTAAATTTGACTAGATGTCATGTAATTTGTTTTTCTTAACACTTAAAATTTTTTCCTGGAAAATGAACAATCGATCACACGAGAGATGTGGTCTTTCTACATACGTATTTTTCACTTCAATATGCACGAGTACTGGCTGCATTAATCACCTGTTAAACAATTTGTCTACCAACAGATTCAGGGAACACAGCAAAAGAATTATATATCGTGAGAAGCAGATAGCAGATTAGTTAAGTAATTAGACAGTAATGCAAGCTGCAACTGCAGTTAATCAACGTATCTATCTATGATTTGAGGTTTTCACAGCAGTGAATATGAAGATTTCTGTCTTCTGGGTTGTTGCGCTGTGTAGTCTGGTCGATGTTAACCAACATTTTAGTGGTCATACTGCCTCCATCATCAGAGTATGAAAATTTCTGTCTTCTGAGTCGTTGCGCTGTGTAGTCTGGTCGATGTTAACCAACGTTTCAGAGATCATACTGCCTCCGTGCTACCTCTGAAACGTTCGTAAACATCGACCAGACTACACAGCGCAACAACCCAGAAGACGGAAATCTTCAACGTACCTATCGTTTAGGTTTATTCTAGTTTGTTCCACCAGACGGTTCCAATTCATAAATATTTTGGCGTCACTGCTGTTCCCAGTCTTTACAAATAGTCTATTCGTAGTTGCATGTGAAAAGGTGTTTTGTCCTTAAGAGTGACAAATATGAACTACAAACTAACATCACTTCAGCTAAGACGGAAAAAAAGATGATGAATTAGGTGGAAAAAGCTCCACTCTTCATCATGAAGATAGGACACACGTTATAGACACGTAGACATACATATACGTATATGCTGTATCTCGGTGAGACTCTGGTTCATATTTTCTGATCAAAACAAGGAAGAAGAAATGTACGGGGCATGTAGCATACATGGGAAAACGAGAACTTTATAGGAACTGAACGTGGATGGTTTTTGTTTCTTTTGAATTCTGTATTTATTTTTTTATCTTCTAGTATTGGTAGTTTTCTTTTCGCGCTGTTAAATCTATTTCATTTCAGTATATTTTGACACGATCTCTGTGTCTATGCATGATTCTATTAGGGACTATCCATTTAGATATGTTACACAATTAAGTACCCTGAAGTGATTATCTTCAAATTTGGAATGCGTTATTTATTTTCAACGCTTGAATATATACGTGCATAATGTAAATGAAAATTTTATATCTATGATGTCAATATAAACTATTAACACATTTAATTATTTACCAGAAGATGCATTTTCCTATTATATAGTAGGATGGAATCGAAATTGGAGATCTCAAAGGTTCTAATTATCTCAAAGTTTCAATGGTTAAATTGGAGATCTCAAAGGTTCTAATTATTTCAAAGTTTCAATCTGGTTGATTAGCACACGCTTGCTATAAATAAACAATAATGTAGCCCTCTTACGCAAGGTGGACGTGGTTCCTTAGTCTCGCAAGAGATGGCAATAGCTGTCAATAGTTTAAACAAGAAATGAACGGAACCCTAATTTCAGGGATGATTTAAGTGAACACTACCAGCTGTCAGTAAATGAAGGTCGTCCCAGGTAAAATTTTACGTGCTTAAAATTTGAGGCGTGCCAAACATTTATTCCTTTACTTTCAACTCATTACACGCGTGACTGATAATGATTGCACTCAGTGTGAAAGGATTTCTCACTGCTTTCATGTTGCTATTTCTCTATAAAATTGAATATTGAAGGGGTCTGTGCTTAGGTTGGTGTCAGATGAGAAGCTGAATATGAAGTTGCTGGGATTTGAAATCCTGGCAATGTCGTGCACACAAAACCACCCACACACACCCAAACCTCCCCCTTTCTCCCCCATTTCGGTTTTGCGTCTCCTGCAATCCCTTCAACCCCCCTCTCAAGGGTTTTATATACGACGTTGCCACTCCTCCGTACGTTCTCTCTCCTTTCGTAACCCCCTCTTCTCCTCAATCCAACCCCCTCCTGCTTCGTCCCCAATGAATAGGCTGTTGTAATCCATCAAGCGATGCCATGCGTAGCTTCAGCTTTGCGTTCGTCTCGTTCTCTCTCTCTCTCTCTCTCTCTCTCTCTTCTGTCCCGGTCGCCCTCTGCCACTCTCATTTTTCTCTGAAGTACTCTCCATCATTCCACGTCACAAACGTCCGCCCTTTTAAGCGACCGCCCCAACTACGTTGCCAAATTTCATGGGTGCCACTCAATAGAACTGTACCAAACCTCTGTTTTAGATTACATTGGTGATGATGATAATTATGATAAGTTGCTGGGACAGGGTTCTTATTGAAGAGTTTATAGGAAATTCGGTGGTCAAGGAACATTCTCTTTTATGAAACTAGGGTTTATTACCGTGATTAAAACAAGTCACAAATGGGCGATATTCTTAGACGTTAGATTACGATAATTGTAAATTAAATATAGCTACAAAAACGTCTGGTTGAATATGAAAGATAAGCATAATTTTCATACAAGACTGTTTAACGATTTGTATTTTTCACTGTAATAAATTAAGAGTTCTTCACCACATTAACCTCGATTCTAGGACCTACAAGACTTTCTGTTTCCAATGTGCGTAACGGAAGTTCGTTCCCCAGAAGTAAAAGACTATTTAGGTCTACGAGTTTTCACTCCGCTGTAAGTATTCATAGCTTAGTAAATAAAGCACAGATTTAGGTTATTTTTATATTTGCAATTACCTTCTATCTTGTTGTCATACGTAATTTAAATGTAGACAGCACTAACAATAAGAAGTCCACACGGCGTCAGAACCACATACAACTCAAATCTGAGTTCTGCAATCGCTGCTTTCAAAAAACTACGAATGCATATTGTATTCTCTTTTCATCACATACCCACACGGCTCCTGATAGGCCTTCTTCGTTTAACTAACAATTACAGGTTTACATATTTTGTATTACAACTTTGGTTGATGGTGTGAAGCGAAAAATTCCATAGTTAAATGTATAATCAAATACTCATTTGCACTGTTGTTGCGTGCGAAATGTAAAAGTACAAAACATGTTGATAATTTGCCGTATCGAAATAGAGAATGGTGTTGACCCCCTTTGTTCTAAATCACCGCCTCGCTTGTTATTAAACTGCTTTCAAAATTGTACTTCTCAAAGCCAAAGCCAAGATTACAAGATCAAATAAACGCATTTATGAGCTTGAAACGAGAACCCAACTCTCATTTTTATTTCGTATTAAATATAAGTTAATCTATTTATCAACCCAATAAATTTCAAAGATTTTATGTTTACAATTAACGTAATCCAACTGTTTAAATTAATAAAGTTAAATCAGACATCAGAACATGTAAGTATGTGCTTTAGAACACGTTTAAATTTTACCCAACCACATATTTGTACAATTATATAATCATACATCCTTATGAAGATGTTTCCGAATGGAATATTCAAATTGGCCCCCTACTGTTAAGTAAATAATAGAAAACAAAAGGGGATATATTCTCTGTGCCCAAGCATCTCTCTATGAAAGCATATCATAGGGAAACATGGATATGTATCTCCCCGCATTCCAGACGTCTGAGCATATTAGAGAATACGTGTGGGTCTAATGGCCTACGCCATAGATCACATAAATTGCGGCATAACGTTACGAGAAGCTACGCGATGCATGCATGTCAACTGATACTATTACGATAGACATCTAGGCGGCTACAATTGGATGGGTATCTGACAAGGATGGAGGTGGGATTCTGTTTGGAGAATGTCCACTTGGAAGACCAAGAAGATGACATAAAGAACCAATACGATTAATGTTACAGAGACAGGTTTTGTGAACGGTAGGCGAATGAACTGGTGTTTAATTATGGGTTTTGATGAAAGAGTTAATAGAGCTTAGTTACAGACCAAAAGTTAGAATCAGTTTCAGGAAAAATAGCTGTATGGTGATATAAGTATATTTATCATAAATGCGTGAAGATATTAAGACTACAAATCTTATTGGCTGCTCATGATTATCATTAAAGAACTAAATCAGTAAAATCATAAATATTATGACAGTAATATTAAAGATAATTCAGTTAATTTACTTAACTACTGAAACAACAGTACGAAAAAAGAATATATTATAATAAAAACTAGTAATTTTAGTTGGAAAACGCAAATCTATTGATTTCGTTCTGGTTGTGAACATTGTGAACTGAGGAAAATTGAGCAAGGTTACTTGTTTTAATATTTCTGAAGTTTTCTAAAGACAAGAGCAGAGAATTTAGTGAAACAAGCACAGAATTATTTACAGTTTTAAATATGATAATTTATACACTTTAAAACCTAAAGGGTGGATAATGATGGTAGCGATTATCAGCAAGTCTATATTTGTGTTTATCTCTTCTAATTCTCTCATCTCCATCCATCTTTATTTTCACATTTTCCTGATGGTGAAACAAGTCAATGTCCATGGGACTTCAGTGGCACTCCCGCACCTTACACACTCCCCCCTTCCCGCGCACCAACGTTTCTGACTAAGTGGACTTGCTTGTTCTTCAGACAAAGAAAAATGATGATTTCGCGACACGCTGGAAGCTCAGCTCTAGCAGAATAGTAACCCTCACGCAGTTTCCACTTGCCGTATGCTCACGTTCGTCTCCCTGCACTTATCTGTCTGAAATCAGTTTCCATGGGAAGAATTAAGAGTAACGCGGGTAATACACAGAAGAAGCCAGCTGCGTGAAATCGTTTAATAAATCCGGAAACCACAGGTTAATTAAAATATTCCATTGTTTTATATCGGAGGTCATACAAAGACAAATGAAACGATTGTCTGACAACTCTTGAAACACAATTCTGAGTGAAGTGAGTTTTTATAGAACTTTACTTTCGTTGAAAACATTCCCGTACATTAAAATCCTGATTCTAATAACAATTGTGGAATACGAAGATGTCCCACACAGCCTGAAGGCCCTTTACCGCCCTAACTGATCTTGTTTCTCCTTAAGTTGGCTTTGTCTCAACTAGAAGCACGAAGTCCTGAAAGAAGATTCACTCATTACGTAGAAACAACTTATTGTCTCTCATCCACATTTAATTCATTAACAAAATGCGTAAACTAGCGATAAATTCAGAGTGCTGACGTGGTTTATGCAATATCGTCTTCTTCTTCGTTGACGTGAGTATCATCACATGAACAAATTATTATTTTCCTTGTCTGGTGATGTGATGAAGGCTGAATCAAAGCAGTTAACGTAAGTGTGTTGGTCAACAACAGACTACTTGCATGAATCTTGCTACTTGAAAATTGTTTATATAATGTAAGTAGTTGCCTCTGTTTACGATCGGCTACCCTCAACTTCTCGACTCGGTTCAAATACTGAAGAATATAAAATGTAGGTCTAATCGCCCTGATGGTGGAGACAGAACGACTTCTGAAAACGTCGGTAAACTTCTTTCAGTCTATATGGCACAAAAATCCAGAAGACAGTCATCTTCAGACTCACCGCAGTGAAAACCTCAAATCCTATAAGATAGACTCTGCTAGATCTGTGTTAACTACAGGCGTCAGAAAAACGTCACGAGTATCAATGTTCATTCTATACCATATTGCTATGAAATAAAATATCTATAGGCGTACAGTTTCTGAATATAATGGTTTAAATATTTTAAATATTTAAAGGAAATGTAAAAAAAGAAAATACAGTTCTTGGCGCATAGCTGTAAGTCCGGAATATTTTCAAATGGAGCTTTGCATTTAGTATTGTTATCTATAGTTTTCACGGAGACGAGACTAAAGATGGCCGTCATCTGGCATTTAGCACTTTGTAGTTCGGCAGATGCTGACTGACTTTTCAGAGGAATTTACTGCCTCCATCATCAGTATAGCAGTACAATGCCCTCCCTAATGCTTGGATAGCAAACGCTCTTAAAACTTTAAAGTTGAGCGAAAGAGAGTGTTAGGAGGGTTAGTATAAGAATAGAAGCAAAGAGAAAAGTTTGAGGGAGAAATGTGCGACTCTTTATTTCAAGGGAGGAGTGAATCTTGTTGATAGAAGGTTACAAGGCAATGCCCGCTCATCAGTCTGATGAGGATAGAAAGAAAGTGAAGACGTTAAAGTGGTAAGTGGTGGAACTTGATGACAGACATGGTTGAATTTTGATTTTCTTATTGATGTGTTTTGAGATTTGTAAAGTTAAATAAGAAGCTCGTATAATATTTAAAAATTTAGACCGTACCAAATGGAAGACAACTATTACCAATGCACAACTCAGCTGGTTAAGGCAGTTTTAGGATATAATCGCTGTTTACAGTGAGAATCATACGAAACCTATGAATATAAAATGCAGAGTTAGTGACTGTGGAAGCAGCTGGGACATACAGTTACTATCACTGAGGTTTAGAGGGTTAAGACAACATTTTTATCCATTAGTGAGTATAAAAGCAAACATGTTTCCCCTTCTCTTAAATAGCGAAAACAATCTCGCATCTCAAAAGCGCATTGCTTCAATGTCAGTACAATTAATGTAAGTCATTACCTCAAGAATTACTTAGTTGTTGGGTGAATAAGACCTTATATATAATTAAACATGCTGGAATGGCGAACAGAGGGCTCTAGCTAGCTGTTTAGTCAGACGTTACTCGTGTAGACAGTAAGATTTTCAGCTACACAAGCTCTGCTATCCTATCCTCCAGCAGACATATGCGTGATGCTTATAAAATCTTGCATGTAGCTGTCTCAACGACTGAAAACAACAGCTTCCCTATTTGAGTATAACCAGGTTGCAGGAAAATAGATAAATAAATTTCTCTCGTTATGTTTGTTATGCAACATAATACAAAGAATTGGAAAATTCAGGCAGTATAGTATTAGAATAAATAAAGACATGCATCATATCTGAAACGTTTGAACAAGTTCGTAATGCATTTTCGTAACAGATAATTGCCTAGTTTCAATAAAAAATATAAACAATTTTCAGTTAATAATTATCTAACACACTTACTAATTTCAAATACCAGAGCAGGAAACTTCAGAAATACTTTACAGGTGCACAAGTCCTCAACACCTTCCTTCTCATTCCGAAAATGAAGTAAAATTATTGTCCATTTAAATAAGTAGCAAGTCTACAATACACACACTTTGCAATCAGTTAAACAGTATTTTACGTTTACTACAAGATTTTACTACAACAATGTTATTATAATAACTTTAAAATCTGTTTCTGGCAAATAATGATGGCTTTTTATCTGTAGGTAACAAACTATATTTTAGACGCTCCTAAATTAGTCAAGTGCAATGATAATATATTTTTTATTTATAAAAAGGTAAAGTTAAATTGATCCTAATGCTAAATTACGAACAAAGCCATACCGACATACGGGAAAGAGGAGGTATAGCTCCACACATAACCTTCGAACTAGTTGGAGGTGAGTGGTTAGTTCGCTCCTGCCTTTGTAAGGCCCGGAAGGAACCCGATAACTAAATAACAGGGGGTCGATTTGACCCCAAAGTTGACTAAACGTTTAGGCGATGATAAAAATCCAGGCCCACTGGGAATCGAATCCCAATCTTCCACATAGTAGTCTGGTCACTATATTGACTGTCTTGTCCTTTTGATTATCATGAAGCAAAATTTTATAAATTAAAATTTATTTTATGTGAATATTTAGAGGCTATGTGAAAATATTACAACAATGTCTTACAATTCCTCTCAAACATTGTGTGCCGATCCAAAGCTAATATGTTACATTGAACGTCGAATCTTTGTAGACTACCTGAGGCATCATTTTTCCTTCTTCCTGCTAATGACTGCCTGATTCTTTTATGATTTGAGAAAATAAGTGATATCTTAAAAAATACGGAATGTAGTTTATGATCAACGACTGTTGTAAATTCGGAGCTTGCTTCTAGCGTGCATCTAATTTATAAGTCAGACGAAAATATATGTAAGCAAGACTACACCTACATGTATATTTAAATCATTCTGTGAGTGTACTTGGTGTTCTTTCCACCATTACATGTTTTGCCAGTCCATCCAAGATGTGGTAGTCATATCTTTTCATCTAACCTTCGCTTGTTCCGCCTTTCATTTCAAAACATTTCTTCCTTAACCAAACATCCATATTGTTTCGTACTAATCACGAATATTTCTTTTTCCCTGTCATGTGCTTAACGTTATATTATAGTACACATCGTACTAATCACGAATATTTCTTTTTCCTTGTCATATGCTTAACGTTATATTATAGTACACACTATACTGAAATGGGAGTGGTGCATGTATACTGTGTCCTCTGACATGGTATGATAATTCAAGTTCTACGATATTCAAACTGAACATTAGGTCGACTGGGCATGAAGTCCCCCCCCCCCACAGAATTGCAATAACAATTTATGTATTTCGAAAATTAACTGAAGCAAACCTAACCTGTTGTTATTAATTTATTAATGTAACGAAGCTACAGAGAATACGAAATTACTATACACCAACACTCGTCGAAAGGCCTATGATGTTATAATTTCATATCGCAGACTTATTAATTTTCAGGTTACTTAGTGACGTGAACAATCCTAACTTACAGTAATTTTTATTTTACTTGAATAATTTAACTTGCTACATGTTACTAACCTATATTATTTCCTTGAATAAAAAGTTGTCAGTGGAACCACGGTTCCGGAGAATTTGACGTAAATACGTCTATACGGAAAGGAAGTTTATATTGGCTTTATTCTAAATATTTTCTTTATACATGCTTTACAATTGAGATAAGTTTGATTAAGACATTGATTATTCAACTTCAATTAGTTACGCTTAAAATGGGTCTGTGGTAGCTGAATGTAAAATAATGTAATTAAATTTAATGTAATGTAATGTAAGGTAAGGTAAGGTAATGTAATGTTTTATAGGTAATAACAATGCTAAGTAAACAGATGACGTTTCTTAGGTAACATAACAATGAAGTTACACTTTTTCGTTTCCCTTTTTCGTTTCCCATTTTCGTTTCCCTTTTTCGTAACACATTTTTGCCGAATGACCCTTCCTTATAGACGTATTTACGTCAAAAGTAAAGCTGTCTCTCTAAACGCCGTGTAGGCCTTTTGGGGGGAGAGGCGGTATAGCTCCTACTTATTCTCAACCTCGGCACTAGGAAGGGATGAGTAGTCAGCATCCCGCCACGATAGCTTTTTACTCCCCACTCCCGGATAGGACCACGGTACCCAGTAGACGCAGATGTTAGAAGAAGAATCCCCTGCCGCTATCGGGATTGAACCCCGGTCGTCTAGTCCGTAGGCATTCACTGAACTGACTCAGCAAATCCGGCTGACTTTATGTACTTGCAGTCATTACAGTTTTATAAAATCTGTTAAAGGATATCTTAAAATATAGCCAGTGGTAAAGGTTTTCTGACTTTACTTTAAATATGATTAACAATTTTATTAGATTCTACGGTTATTACAGGTATTTGAAAGTGTTAATGTCCAAGATAATATAGTATATCCATATCAATATTGTAAGTTTTATATTACGAAGTCAATATTTTCTTTACTAATTTCTCCCTCGACAACATTACAAGTCAATCATTAATTTTTTGTCTTACATTCTCTCTCCCTTCTATTGCATCCTATCTACAAATTTTCATATTATTCTTAAAGCTCCTTACTTCAGATTCATTTTTGTCTTTCGCTGTATTTCATCCTCGCTTTCTCTTTATCCATTTGACAAGTTTGCTACGTCACCGCTGCATTATCGCGATCTGCCACCACGCAATGTGTGAGATACATGGAAGTTATAATCCTTAATGTCCATGTGCCAATAATCACATTTGGAACTTCAAAAGTAACCCAGTCGCTCCAAAGAATGCCCCCAGTCCCAAAACCTTCGTAAAATGTTTGTGACGCGGAACATTCTTCGGTTAAACAGATTAAACCTGTATGGAACCCGCAAACAGAAACCTCTTGAAAAGTGACACTTTTACGACTGAAATTGGGATGTGATCACAAATATTAGCGTTGATCTTAGGTAGAGTAGTTTCAAGTATCAGAGATTGCCGAAACTGTCTCAGATCCATAAGGCAGGGAAGCCTGCAACTTCAGTGGTACTATTGTAGCGATGGCTGTAGAAAAAAATAAATAGTAATCGATATCTCCATCACTATATCTTTCGTATTCTTCCTTTAGTAAAATAAATATGATCTTAACTTTATCACAAATTTTGCCATCTTAACGCCACCACGTCCTCAAGTGTCTCATTGCATTACAGATGTGAGTGACTTATGTAAGCCTTCTGGTATGCTGAGTTTGAGTCTCTGGATACAGGGAAATAAAGTAACTTATAAGTCATTCAAAATTATTTTCGAACTGTATATTATGAATAGGAACTATCGTGACCTATTTTATCTCATTACAACAGATTTTATAGTATTTTAATTAAACTATCAGGTTTCTAAAACAAAATAATTATGCATCATATGACCACAATCACAGAAACAGAAGTGAAACAAAATTTGCAACTGTCATATGAACACTAATGACTTTATTCTGTTGAAGAGACTCTTGATGCTAAATAGTCCTATGGTTTTTACCTATATCAGTTGAGACAGGTTCTGCCATAAGATTCCAAGACCTCTCGTTTCTTAACGTATAAAGACAGAGGTAAGACAGACCTCCCTCCAACCTACGCTATGAGACAATATTAATCTGTTGTCAAGTAAGAACAAGCAAGCCACGGAAAAGGGTGAGAGGGTTGAGAAAAGACACACTCCCGCCCCTCCCTCTTAGTCTTGTTACTGTCTTGTGATGGAGACATTGACAGACCGAACAGGCAGACTTACTTGCCTGGTATCTTAGGCAACACACATAACAGCCACATAGTATTATAAAGACGTCACCGCTAAAGTAATGGAAATGAGGCTCTACCTCTGCACTCTAAAGGATTGTTTGTGCCTTATATGCGTGATACGGGGAGATAGTTCGAGAAGGCTGTTACTTCAAGCCCCTCGAAGAACAAAGAGAATCTTTGCAACAAAGCTAAGATTGGTCCGCTTTTGAACCATGACTGTGAAATAAATCAAGACGAAGTTTCGTATCAGCAAGGGCATTTTCTTCAGTAGCAGTTCTATAAAAATATGGTTTCACTCAATTTCGAACTTTGTACTGCAGTAAAAGAAATTAAATAAAAATGTGTTACGTTTTGCTTTGAAACTTACTGTATACGTAAATGGTTGTCTTCTGGTTCGTTGCGCCGTGTAGTCTAGTAATCGATGAGTCATGGCCCTGATAATGGAGGCAGCAAGGACCTCTTTTATCAGTTAAATATCGGAAAGCAAAATTTCTGTAGTTAGTCACTCATATAAAACAATTAACATTGACCAGCGTTATTATATTTATTTTAAAAATAATTGAATTCTGTATAAAATTAGATGCAAAACTTTGTAATCCACTGGCTGTTACCCTGACTAAGAGTCGCAAGGGTAAGACGTCTCTTCTCTTTTAACACCTAGGAAGATGCTAAATCTACCTAACAAGTATCTAAAATTAATACTTGTTTGTATTCCGTTCCCAAATTTTTTGCTATTTTCGAAAGCTGTAATTAAATTCAGATACAAATTTATCCATAAATTATTTCATGACGTGGCAAATTTTAAATACTGTACATATAAACAATAGTAACAATAGAAATTACACTTAGAAAAACGTAAGATCACATTAAATCCGGAAAATGCTTCTTAACTTTCAGTTCAGAATAATTTGTATTTCTATTTACGGTCGAAAATAAGACATACAGAACTATAATTTTGCCTGTTATTTTGTGTAAAATAAAATTTGAGTTTTTCTATTACAGGAAAAATAGAGATTAAAAATGTTGATTGTGGTCGTCTACTGGGTTGTGACGCCGTGAATTTCTGTGCGCGCTAAAACGATATTTGAAATAAAGAGATAGAAGGCAACTGGGAATTTAATAAAACTGTACAACGCACACTTCATGAAATCAACATAAGGAAAATGTGATGGATGAAAGATGTAGCACAAATGGAAGCAATGAGAAATTAGTACTAAATTTTAGTCAAAAATACTGAAAGGGAGAGACCACTTTAAAAACATTGACACAAATGGAAAGACAATATTACTTCGGGTTTTCATTAGATGAGATGGGAGGTTGTAGATTGGGCTTATCTGGCTCTAGATAAGTGCCAGTGATAGACGCTTAAGGGAACTGAAGGGAACATTCCGGTTCTCTGGGAAGGTTTTTTTAAGTGAGGGATTATTAACATTTCAAGGACACTGCTCCATGGAGTTTGTTAATTATTTTGTCTTCACGCGTAGAAATTATATTTCAGATGCTGTTATCGATGCTGACAGCACACAAGCTTCTACATAAATTCCAACATGTATTCGAATAGGGGGCACAATTATTAACACAGGCCAATCACGGAATTAAGACAAGAGACGTCAGTCTACAAATTATGATTATATGAACCTTATCTGATAACAGCGTGATTTATTACGGAAACAGCCTTGCTTTTAGAATCATATGTACATCTTGACACATGGAAATTAATCTGTAATCCAGAAATACATTTGTAAAATGGATGAGAGAATAAATTATGGTTTTGTTTATTCCTAAATGTACTCGTTATGAATCAGACTTCTTGTTTACTGAAGCCTGAAATAGATTCAAGGTATTCACAGGTATTTCTATTTCTGCATTTAGCAACTCCACCCTATATTTAACCAACGTTAATTATCGGAAAAACAACACCTTAATCATGTCAGGGGATATAAAAATAATAATAGGGAAGAATGTTAATGAGCACAAAATATATGTATTTTTATACGAGGGACGTTACGATTGTGTAGGTCTACGAATGCGGTTTTAGTCAAAGCTGGGAAATGTGGGGCACTGTAGAAATTTGGGGTTTGAAATTGACGGTGAATGATTGGGACACGAGTACTAAAAAAAACAGACATATATGTTATGTGTAGACCGACCTACCAGCCGTCTGTGTGTAGTGGAACAAGACTTCGCGGCAAAGAATCTTGGACGAAGAGAAATCATTTCTAACTCTCACAGGAAACCTCTCGGACCGGAGTGAACAGCAACGTTTAGTGCTAAAATGGCTCATGGTAATTGCATAGGTCCTTTCCAGTAACTCAATAATTGTAAAGTGTAATTATAGCGCAGGAAATCACCGTCGAAATACCAACAAATTGCAATAAACGCGTGGAGTATTTCCTCCAGGAATTTTACACATACCCCGTAATTGTATACTCATGAAAGTTGTGAACTAAAAGTAAATATTCGTATCTGAACTTCTGTTGTTTATGAAACTGGTAATTTACTAAATGTTTTAAGCAGAAAATGGGTTATTTTGGATAAAATCCTAATTCCGTCACACAACAGAAACTAGGGTGTCTCATTGCACACGCCCGGGTGACCGGTTCCTTCCATATCCTTTATAATTCATTATGTATTCATCATTAAATTATTTAACACTGTATAGACCGAGCCAATGATTTGACAGACTGGGTTTTCCGAGAGGCGATGACAAAGAGAAAAATTTCTGCCCCTGCATGGAAATCGAACCCAATCGTCCTGCCCGTAGTCAACACAGACTTAGATAGGATTTGTATCCGAAATCATTTGTTTCTTGATACCATTTAGCACGTAACTTCTGGGGCGGCTTGCCAAAGAACAGATGTTTAACTCATTTCTTTACGCCTTCAGGATTACTAGTTCTCTATCTGCTTTTATGAAGTACGTTCATTCGTTTGGTGACTTCGATTCAAAACATCCACCGGTTGCCCACTCAATGCTTACGCGTCAGACAAATGCGTCGTTTTGAATTCCTGTCTGGCAGAAACATCGTGTGTTTAACCATTCCTCCTTTAACCTTCCAGTCGAGTACAACATACACACATTTTATGACGACAAAAGATGAAGTCAATTCTTAAAAACTTTCAACATTTCCGTTAAATACTCAGCTACCCAGAAGTATCTCAACTAGAAATGTATAAATATTCTGCAGACATTTGCCTGTATATAATTCTTATTTGTTTTAGACATTAAGGGCGATGATGGAGGTAGCAAGGACCCCTGAAACGTCGGTAAACTTCTACCGGACCACACGGCGAAACAACCCAAAAGACAGCCATCTTCAGACTTACCGCCGTGAAAACTCCAAATCGTGCAAGGTTGCGTATAATTTTTGGAAAAAAATGTGTCACCTTCCATTACAAAAACTAACACAGCCTCGTAATCGCAGGTTGATAAAGCTTTGAGGTTTCTACACTTATTTCAAATTAATCATTTCTTACTCATGGCTTACCCCTATATTTCCTGTTACTAAATTAGACGGAGTCACGCCCACGTCCATTCATAAATTTAACTGCAATTTTACAACTTAACATTTACTACCTTCGCTCATTAACGAAGCATTTAACACGTCTCAGTATGTTCAAATCACGCACTAGAATCCATCACACCGACAACTACCGCCTGTGCTCCTCGGTAATATATTTCCCATAAATCTGGTCCATGCATTTTCCCACACACAGAAAAGTAAATTAATATCACCAGCAAAACAATAACATATGGAGTGAACATCAAATTAATAACTTCTGTGATGAAGTACTTTGACCTCTCCTGATGGTTTCTTTCCTCTATGGCGGCAGAACTTGGCGGCATTATGTTACTTAACAAAAAGAAAAATAAAAAATCTTGGGGGAAGTGCAAGGTCGGCCATAATTTGTAGTTCGTAATCCGTGAGGCGTTAATTTTTGTGATGGCGCGTTCACTTCAGTGTTCACAACACTGTGGGTGGTTCCTTATGCCCTCTTTCTTTCCGTGTAGCTTGTCCATCTGTCTGTCTTGCCCTCCACTCGTCGCACGCATCATATGGCAGCTAATATTGTGCCGGTACTACAATGGAATTAAAGCTAAATTAGAATTGTATTAAAGTACAGGGTGTAAGAAAACTGAAGCACAACTTCAGTCTTCTTTCAAGGGCGCAGAAAATATTATAATTCAGGATAGGTCAATTTATTTACCGCATAACTAACTTAAAATGTTATAGAAAACACCTAACAGAAGTGATAATTCTCCAGCAGTAATAAAGGAAGAATAAGTATCACATAAATAAATTGAGTGAATCAGATGGTGGGTTAATATTGTCACTGGTAGTGTCCATCGAGTTTTTTTGAACCGTTCATAACGAAAAGTTGCTAAAAGTGTGGCCATTTGCTTTGCCAATTCTGTCCGTCTGCATTTAATAACTCGAGAACCACTGAACAGATTTCCTTGAATTTTTATATTGCAGAGTTTTAATAAAATGTTTACATATATTCAAAATTTATTAAAAACTGGACAAAACAGACTTGCATAAGTTTCTCTGTGCTTCTCGAGCTTAGCTCACTAAATATTTATCTGAGCGAAAAATGTTTCGAACAAAAGCTGTAAAGAGAAATTAAGCTCATATTTTATACTCACTAAACTCTAACCGTAATTATAACGGTTTACTACAAAATTCAACTAAATTACTATTTTCCTTATTAAAATAAGAGAACTGCCGGGCTGATTTTGATCACATGTCTCCTGTCTCCTTCACGGTCTTCCAAATCTACATTATCCAACAGGTTTCCTCATCAGGATTCGTCGTGTAATCCTTGTTTCACCTATCTTATACACGTGCTCAACATTTCGTTGTCTGCTGTAATTCACTATCACGCCATCATCAGGTAAAATTTAAACCTGTTTATGAATTACGTAGGACCACGCCTTGTAACGCCGTTATGCTAACTTGGTCATCGGCTTCATCCTTCACATGTCCGAATAATTTTCCTCTTCTGTTGTCCAAAACTTGTAATTTATGTTTTCTCAAAGTATGACACAATGTTTTACACTCACACATTACAACTAGCAGACCTCTTTCAAATGTATTCTGATGATCAGTTTTGTACAATATACAAGATGATAACAGATTTCATTCTAAATAATAATAAAAAGGTAAAATATAGAATATGTGTCCGTGAGTCTTTAATAAGCGCGTTTGTGTGTGTATTTTAGTTAAAGTATAAGAAATGTTTCAATTTGAAATACCTCCATAAAGTCAGAGATTTGTGTAAAACGTCTGAGAAGTCAAATCTTATTCATGGGCATTTACTTATGCTACGTATTTTGTTTAAGTCTTGCGTATGTGTGTAGCTTACACATCTTGTTAGTAGTCTACATTCTTTGAAACATAATGATCTACAAAGACCCAATACAAATTTTCACAGGTCACTCCATAAATAAGAAAATTATGGGGGCGCTTTGGAAAACCTTTCCCAGACTCCTACAACTCCAATACCTTCAAACCTGCAGATGGAAACAGTATGTTCCCCCGAAACTTTTGTATGTACTTACAAGTACCCACGTCAGAACCCAGAAGTCCAATATTACTACAGTACTCCAATTATTAAAAAACAAAAATACCTGTTATTTATGCAATACAATTCAACAATATTTGTGACAATTCAATATATCAAAACTTGTTTTATCTTATTCTTCTTGCTATAGGGGAGCTACTTATGAGAAATTTGATTTCTGCTTCACTGCGTGTTTCTTCGTCAGTACTGAATTGGAAGCCATTAAATCGTCAGTGTTTTGATTTATAGGATAGCATACGTACGTATTACACCCAGGAGCTGCTACATTTTCTTATATACCTCTTTTCACTTGCGTTAGAATAAACTGAATGACTTAAGCCACTTTTCTTCATACAAAAATATGAACATGTACAAAGGAAACAAAGCGCACTTAATAGTCGTGTATTACGTCTATTCATTATGTTTTAAAATGAGCCTTGCGCCATATTACAAGGTTCGGTCACCTCGCTTTGAAAGCAATTTTCTTCCAAATTTGAATTTAATTATGGTTCACGTTGCTAATGCTAAATTTTCTGTACATAAGCTTAGACTAAAACAGAAAATTGAGTTTTTATTTTCTGTATATTCTCTAATTACTTTAAATTACATAAATTTATTGCTGCACAAAAAGTACAAGTTTATGTACTTAACCTCACATACGCAAAAATATGTAGAACAAAGGCTTGTTTGAACATCGTTAATTCTTTAAGCGAGAAATGGCATTGCTTTAATGCAGACCTACGCTAAATAACATAGAAAACGTGTTTGTGATCTGCTTTCCAGTTTCTTCTGGCCGTAATTAAGTTTCTAAAAACTAAAATAAAACTAATGTTAATTCATATTAGGGATACATATAGTGAAATAGTACGTATATTTAAACGAACAAACTTTTTTGTCAGAGTAGGATTAAACGCCTAAAGAAGGACTTGAAAGTTACTAAATATACTCTTAGTCATCCCAGGAGCGTAACAGTGCCTTGGATTAACGTCATAAATTCGTTTAACTCTTGTTGCCTTTTCGCGATGTGTCCTCCGAAACATTGGCATCTACACAGAGACACACACGGAGTTAGAACACAGGTCAACAGAAACCTCTTCACAGCAATGGGGACCTCAAATCTTATATCGGTAATTACATTTGCGCATTAACTTGTTCAGATTATGAGCTGATAGGTCGAATTCATTATCTGAATTTAACATCATAAATTTTTTGTCTTGCAAACTTTAAATAAGAAAGCTGGACGAAACTTTTGGTGACTAAATATATAACACCTATGGATACTAAACGCTACTTCGTAGTGTGGCTTTACAACTACGGAAAACAAACATTAACCTTATGGGACTTAGCTGGAAGACAGAATATCTGTCAGAATATGGATACACAACTTGTTCGTTGCATTTTCGGTTAGACGGAGAGTGTTTCAGAACAAGGTTTTAAAAAGGGTATTTCGACCTAATAGGGGGGAAATTACAGTAGAGTGGAGAAAATTGTGTAATGGGAAGGTCTATACAATTTACTCTTTACCAGATATTATTGGGATCATCAAATAAAATAGGAGGAGATGGGCGGAGCGTGTAGCGCATATAGGAAGATGGGATATTATATTCCGATTGGATATTTTGAATTGCAGAAACCATTCCGAAAACCTAAGCGTTAGTAAGTTCATAATATTCAAATTAATGTCGGGATTCGGGAGGTGTGGGCTGGATTTATCTGGCTCAGAATTTTGACCAGTGTGCCACGTTTTTGTGTACACAGAAATTAACTTTAAAGTTTTATAAAATGTGGGGGTAGTTCTTGACTAGTCAGCGGTTTTTCAAGGACTATATTCCATGAAGTTAGTTGGAGAAATTGGCAAAATAACTCCATCGGAATAATAATTTGATATCCTTTTCGATATTTAAATGACCGTGAAAGAGAGGTGGCTGTTTAGTAATAAGTAAAGGTATTTTATGATATATAAAATATTAAACTAAATCCATCGGTTGGAATTCGAAGATTCATCTTCAAAGGAAAAGTTTAAATTTCTCTGCGTATACAAATTATACAAACACTAAAAATTATTACGAACATGATACTAAGCTCTTTTCTGGCTTTATAAAATAATGAATTTAATGATTAAGTTAATTTATAATTAATTCAAAATGTTCTCATAAATAGTCCATGTGTAACTAATAATCCAATAAAAATCATAGCAGAATGTATTATTACCCATATAATAAATTACAAATTGTCCATTCTTACCATAGATGTATTGTGTATTGTAGATATATTGTTGTAAGAGGGTCAGATTAGGGTACTGCCTTTAATAGCATTTCTATTCTTTTTTTGCGACGTCTTACATGAAGTTTACTACCAGTGAATGTGGCAGTGTCTTGCGGACACATAACAGTAGGAGTTCCACATGGTGGTGGGTGGGTTAGCGATGGTGTCTGTGTGAAAGAGGAGCCATTCGTCACGGGGGGAACGGGAGGGGTTTGAACACCGGGAACACAATATCCTGGATATAACAGGATCATATCCTGATGCCAGATGAATGCTTCAAGTTCTCAATTCAACTCCCACATCCAACCTCATCTCCTGCACATCACACAGAACTGTGGAAAGAGCCAAACTACGATGTGTAAAACATGACATTACGAAAATAAATATGTGATGGTGTGTGCCATTTATAATTCTGTATATTAAACGCTATGACAAACGGAGACTGGAAATTATAAACTTAATACATACGAATGAATTGTTGTGTAATGTTTCTATAATTGAAGCCACGCTATTTTGAGACTAAGGTCATGAAACAGCGACGTCTTTGCATAACGAAAGATTATCAATGAATAAGATAGTGTTCTCAGTCGTGTAACGTGTATGTCACGCTATTAAAGCACGCGGGCAAATTCAGACCAATAGTGTGATAGTGCATACCAAATTTATGTTGCATAATCTGAAAAGTGGATACCTCTTTTCAGATGCATACGTAAGTTCGAAAATGATACTAAAATGGACCTTAGAAAAATATGATTGGATGGTGCGAATTGAATTTATGTGCCTCAGGAGAGGAATCATTTTAAACCTCTTTTTCAAACAGTAGTTAACCTTTGGACTTCGTAAGAGGCTGGGAATTTGATTAGCAGAGCGACTTTAACTTTTCAACAAAGACTCTTCTCCGTGGAGTATCGAGCATGAAACTGCTCATGTTAGCAGAGAAGATCTAAGATAGATCTATTTTCTAACTGGGTATTTCTGATCTTACTTTTCTGTAACATATAAAAAAGTTTTGTTTATAATTTCTTTATCACCAATTGCCATATACCGTCGAATGGCAGATTGGTGATAAATTATACAGTGGAAAAGATATGAAAGGAAGAGATCTTGGTCTGTTTTACGATACCGATTGAGAGTTCTTATGGACGAATTGAGATCGCTTAAATTTCTGTGAGTTTAACGAACTTAGGAAAGAAAATCAAATTTGTGATCTTTTGAATACGAAACAGCATACCTAAACATTCAATACAATACTTTTATTTTCCGTCGTTTACACAAGCTTATTGTTAAAATCATATAAAATTTCACATAAAATTGTTACATTTTAAAATTGACGACATGTTTCGATATACAATCTTATCATCGTCAGGTCTATCAAAATTAAAATTAAAATCTGGTGTATCTGTTGCTCTGCTTATATTGTTTTTGTTTTTACTCGTTTTTACTACATCTCCAGGCTTCTTCGCTTTTATTTTTGGAGACGCGCCTGGGTGCCTATATCTGCAAAATCAATTTTAATTTTCATATCGTGATAAGGCTACCGAAATAGGAAATGGAATAATATTACTCTAATTTATAATATTTTAAGGAATTATTCAAATATATCGTATTACAAACAAAATAAATGTAATCACAAAATATAAAGTATTATATAAGCTAAACATTCAAACTCGACCGTCGAATTTTTTTCATACAGTTCATTCAATTTGAAAGTCGCAGTAACAATGGCGAAATTTAGATTTATCGTTTTCAAAATGGCTGTCTTGGAATATAGAACTCTGGTTCAGATCCAGAGGAGGGGGACGTCTCTGAAGGTGTGATTTTGGATGGTGAAGAGGGGGGTAGCGGGAGATTTACGTAAGTGGAGCTACGATTAAAAACGCATCAAAGATGGTGGCTGCTCGCCTGTAGCTGCGGTCCAGCTTTAAAAATAAACATCAGAATGCGGTAGACCCAAAAGGCACAAGCTTCAGGCGCTTGAAGCATCTAATGAACTGCCAAGATTATTCTCAGAGCTTTAACTTAAAATAACATCCATAAGAAAATTATATATAATCACAAGCACCGTATGTGCAAACGTGTAATAGAGAGAGTAACGGAATGTGTACAAACGATGCCTAGGGGTTGAAGGAAATATAAGAGTAAAAATTACAAAACTGCGAAATACGAAATGGAAATTCTTCTCAATTATCGCAGAAGATATCTGAGCCCTCATCAAAATTACATTATCTTACGTTAATTTTTTCTTAAAATTTTTGGAGTCAACTCAATTTTATTCCTCTTAAATGATTTTAGAAATTTACTGATGAAGATATAAATCCCAAACAGATCATTTACATGCTGATGGTCTGATGACTCGCACCACAGTCACAGTTGGCTGTTCGAATTTTTCCTTATTTGGTAAGAAAGTCTGTGCATACACCATGGCCGGTGCGGATCCTGTGTGAGGGTTTTCCATGTTTGTCGAGGAAGGTCTTGTCCTTTTGGTAATTTATGAGGCTTTATATGGCTGTTCACATCAGGAGGAGTTAGTTCAGCCCAGTTTGTTTCCTAGGCAATTTTGCTTTTAAAATTACCAGCTTGAGAGCGTTCTGCAGTAACTAGTGGGAGTCGCCTGGATCATAGTCTTTCGAGATTAAGATGAAGGATGTCGTCATGAACTGGGAGGTTAGGATTTGCTTGCAGTTTCTTAAATTCTCGTAACAAGGCTTCTTGTCTACGTATTGCTGGTGGTAGAATTCTGCTCAGTATAGGTAGCCAGTGGGTGAGAGTTGTTCTGAGGTACCCTGTTATAGTCCTCATTGTATTTTTGAGTTGGACATGTGGAGTATTAAGCCATACTGGAGCACAGTATTCCACTGTCGGGAAAACCGGGCCTAATGCAGAGATCCGTAGGGTAGATGTTGAAGAGCCCCAGGTTGTGCTGTATAGTTTCTGTAGAATGTTGTTCATGGTTGTTATTTTTTCAGCAGTATTATGTAGGTGTTTCTTGAAGGATAGTGTTCTATCAAGAGTGACACCCAAGTATTTTGGATAAGCATTGTACCGAACGAGTGTGTTGTTAAAATAGACTTTGAGCTCTCTGTTGGCCATCCTATTATTAAGGTGAAAACATGTGGTTTCTGTTTTGGAAGGGCTAGGGATCAATCGCCACTTCTTGAGGTATTTGCCAAGCGTTGTAAGGTCTCTTAAGAGAATTGTCTCCGTACTGTCAAAATGATTGTGTTGGGTTGTCAGTGCCAGGTCGTCAGCATATCCGAATTTTCTCTATACTGTGTGTTGTATGTCCGAAAATTACAGGTTAAACAGCGTAGGAGCCAGTCCCTTACAACGGAGATAGATATCGAATAATGAACAGGCCAAGTATAAAATAATGTTGTCTGTAGGTCTACTTACATGACGGAAATTAATGCAATATCATACACATAAGGCAGGTGGCCAGATGGTTCACTGTACTGTTATGACAATGTTTTAGACACACTTCAGCAAAGGTTATAAGTTTTTTTTAATGATGATCGAGGGGAAGACCATCGTTTTTAAGCTGGGGGAATAAAATCAAAGCGCTGCTGTGGTTAATGAACAAAAAGCTGTGTGTGTGTGATACACTCAAGTTCAAATACCAGTCGGCAGTCAGCTGAATATTAAAAATAACACAAGCCAGTGATACTAGGTTTCTTGCTTGAAAATTCTGGCGATAATTAAAGTCTGGTATTCATGATACGCTTACAGAGATACAGAAAACAATTATGGATAAAGCTTATAGTCGTTTATAGTCGACCGGTTGAGAAATTTTCACTCGAAAGCTCATGGAAGATAGTAGTTTCTCAAGAGGTCAACAAAGTTACCGCCCTTTAGGTAATCGAATGTTCAGTACCGTGTTTACAGAAGCCTGCCATTTGACACCGTCCTGAGACAGTTGAATCGAATCTACACACTCACTCCCTATGTCGTTAAGATCCTGTTTGATGATTTCCTGTCAAGAAGACTAGATATCCTAAGCGATTTCTTTGTTTCTGTTTTTGCTATTAATATTTTGGACCCATTCTTATCCATTCCACACGTGCTGCGTAGCACGTCCAGGTAATTTTCGTTTAATTTAACACTCTTATAATACTTAGGAAAGGAAATGAATTACGTTAAAATATGTCAAAGATCCAGAATCTGTGCGACATTTCGTAACATGACAATTTGTTTTGGTTAGGTGTTACTAGTTCCCTGCTCACACGCGAGGACTGAGAACCACCCTTTGTCGACTGTTCGCAAGTACTCATTCAGTATATCTGCAGTTACGGTCCACGTCTGGTGGCTATTCCTTTAACATGCAACCTACAAACGTGACAATGGGACCAGTTAACTTATGACTATGAAATTTAAAACCATCTATTTGTCTGTCCTAAATAACATGACATTTTTTTAATGGAAAACAAATTACTTTCTTGCGCGAGCATGATCACAGACGAATGAGAAATCATGTTAGTAACAATTGCGCCGTTTTGAAAACACACACGAACTCTTAACGGAAATAACATTTTCCATTCTTGAATACAGAAGCGAAGACAGCTGCTTAACACGCCAATTAAGAATTAAGAAGCAAAGTAACTCAAGATAAAGAGGGTAAAAAATAGTGGAGAACAGCCAAATACAGTTGAACATACAAGTAAAACATAAATCACAGCCGCTAAACAACAAACGACGCAATATTTTAAAATCCCGGGTCTAAACAAACACATAGGCAATTATTCAGCTTTTAGATTTAAAGAGAAAATTAATGTTTACATGTCTGTTACGTTACAATCATAGAGGTTTCCTTCTGCTTACATTATTTTAGCAAAGGATGACAACTACGTATGGGTTTCTGGATGGTGTTCTTACAAAGGGAGAGTTAAAAGGAGTAGAGAAAAATAGAGATGATGAAGTGAACACCGAAGCGGAATGCGTTATGCATTTTTCTTGGTCTAGCAGAAGAATAGGAAAGATATAAAAAGTAACCGCTGTAGTTTATAAGAAATGCTACCAGTACGTAACATCTACAGTGGCAACAGCAATGCTAGTGAAAAAGAAAATAAGGAAAGCTTTTTTTGGAGGACATTGACGTAAGACAAGAAATTTATATCAAGAAGTGCAAGCTGAAGTTGGATTGGTAGTGCTTTAGCCAATGTGAAGTTTCTTGTAAATCTCGGGCCAATCCATTAAAAACCTTCCAGGCTAACGTCGGGGTAATAAAAGTGCACTTACAACTGATTTTTAAAGTATAGGCCTACTAATATCAATACAAATAAGTAAGCATTAGCTGTCACATTCTAAACAAACAGCGCAATACGTCATCGTTATTTATAGTTTATTTAACAATTCTTTCTCAGTAGCTCATACTACACAGCGTCGATGCAGTATGTCATAATGTTAATTCTAACAATAAACTTAAATACTAGGCTATTCAACGTAGACAAACAAGACATTGGATTTTTGTAATAGCAAACAGAGTTGCTTCTATTACATTCAAGTAATCAACAGAATTTTGAAAATATCCTACTTTAACTGTAATGTAGTATAGCGTGCTGGTGAGGATAATAACTAGTGAACTTCATGTATGAATATATATAAACATTTAAAATAAAATTTCCTATACACGTAGAAAAAACTTTTCATTCCTGAATATTGTTGCTGAATGTTTAGCAATCCTGATGTTTGCCAGAAACTTTCAGGGTTCATATCTTTACATGAAGACTAGCTGTTATTACAGATTTCGGCTGTAATTTCCCTCAGCATCTTCACAAAAATACCTGTTAGTACCTCAAACTAAATACTTCCAAACTCAAAATTCATCTAAACATTCTACGCTATATCAATTAAATAGTTGATATAGCACCGTTAAATAAAAAAAGAAATAAAAGTTGTTAATTAATAAAGCCTCTGTGTATTTACACTTCTTCTAATAAGGTAGACCATATATCTGTCTCCCCTTTTCACTCAAGAAGCTAATTTTAGTCACAAAACAGTAATACTTTTGCCTATTTAATTTTGAACCAAGCGTATACGTGTTTCAATTACGCAGCAAAGCTCTGAAGGTTACAAGAATAAGAGAAAACGTAAAGCATACAAATATCGTGTGCACGTTCTTATAAAATGTGTGACCTACAAGAGCCCTTTGGTGTTCTGGGGACTTAATTTGTAATAAAATAAAATAATGCGAAACATACATAAAATTTCATAGCCTTCGTTGATTACATATTAGTATTAAATGCTACCGAAATTGTAAGCAATGGAAGTTAGTTAATAATGGTTGTATTCTCCAAATAATGCAAATAAACTGTTATTAATACTACCTCAAAGAATCAATCGTAATCTTAAAAGTTATATTTTAAGTAATTTCTTTCAAGTTCTGTTTCCTTGCCTCTTCTTTTTACGTCAAACTAAACTGACGAACTGACTCTGCAGTAGCGATATTGAAAAGCTCAACACTACTACTAAAGCCTATTATTGAAAGTGATCCTAGATCCATATACCTGCTATGCTCGCAAATTCTTTTTCAAAGAGCCATCTTAATGTTATCTCCCAAATCATTCGGGTCTTAAAAAATAACTTGAGGTTCCCCATTTAAATTCTACATACATTTCCGTTTCTAATATACTATGCTAATTTTTTATCCTATTGTATGGCAACTGAAGGTGTCTTGTATAAAGCACGAAGTTCTTCATTATACAATATTGGGGCATATCATGTTTATAGATCTTTATATACCTATTAGTTTTATCTATATTTATTTCTTCACCAATTTCTTTGTTAGTCTGAAGAACAAATTCGCTAATATTTAGAGCGCTTATATCCTCCCAACAATGTTACGTAATTAATAAAAACAAATACTCATATACACCAAAGAATTCCACCTCTTCTTGACTCTCTCTGCGTATTTATTACGAAATCTCTTAACTATGTCCCTTTGTACAGTAAGCATTAAATAATCACGTATAGGGCTGAAAATGTATCTTTGTCCGTCCGTTCATCTGTCTGTCGCCACGATTCACTTGACGGATTTTGATAAATCCTGGTATGATGCTACGTCATTGGGGTATAACCTAAAATCTTAGTTTTCAATTTCCTACAATTGATAATAACAACATAGCGGAAGAACGAATTTATAATTTGGGGTCTGCACTAGCGCCACTTATATTACGGCCATACAACGATGTATCGTTGTATATTTTCGGAAAAAAACAAATATTTGATACAGTAATTCTTTGTACAAAGTAAAATAAAATAGCAGCTCGAAAAAAAATATTTGACTAGGTTTCGATCCATGCGTATGAATCCAGTATGATTCCAAAGAGCCACCTCACATAATTCAGTCTTGGCACTAATTGTCATTATTTAAATAAGATTAAAATCGGCCTAAGTGTAAAACCGACAGTGTACACATTATTTTTATAATTTCAAAAATGAATTTGTTTCTTAAGTAATGCGAACCAGTCTAAACTTAGCATGATGTGTTACTCAGGCGTAACGACGTAATAAGTCTGGTGCACGTCATAAGCTGGAAACGCATTCCTAGCTATATGATCTTTTAGAGTAAAAACTAAGTCGAACACACCTCACGCAGAAGGTCCGCGTCTTTTTCTTGCAGACATCATGATTGCGAGTAGGATCTGGTGGCTTTCAACTTTTTGTCAAGTCTCTACACCACGGCGCTCTCTGCAGTTGCTTCTTTGCAACCAAAAGAGGCCTAATATAAATGGCAGCAGAAGACGCTTGCGCATCTATGCAGAGATTTGCTTGCCACATCAGGATTCTGGAAGCTCGGATGAAAGTCAGTCGTTCCTAGTGATGATGCTACCAAATCCGTAGCCATTTCTCTTTAGCGTCACTCAGACTGGTGGAGAAACGTACTTCCCTCCCCCTTTTTTTCCCAAACATTCTACTGCTTTAACCCTTTTCCACTTCCACGTGAAACCGACCCTCAGTATCAACGCATCCTCCTCAAAAAGATTATTTTACTTCTTACATATCTCAGTAATGGAATTTGCAGGAAACATTTCAGAGCATAGGCACTGTAATAAGATGTTACATAAAACACTGCATTAAATTTACATGATTATTAAAGTTAGTCAAATGTTAATCTGAATATACGTCAATTTTTCATGCGATAAATTAACAGAAACCTATTAAATGCCCTGGAACCGAAATGAGCATATGATTTGCAGTTCGTAATATGAAATAATAGAAGTAAGAACTTCCCCCACCTAAAAATGTCATTTTTCTTTTTAATGTCTTCAAATTCATCTACTGAGACAACTGAGACAGAAACAGTTTAATTTGTTGGTAAATTTAGAACTGATGAGATGTTTGGTAGTAGCTGATTTATATCCGTTTGGCAGCAACCATGGACAAAAGACTTAATTAAACATTACTTAAATGCCATAAAATCAGAAGATATATTTTCTACTTTTCACAAAATACAAAGCTGTAAGAGAAGACTAAAGGTTTTGACGATGGTGTGTTTTAGTAAAGATCGAATGTTATTTTAAACGTTGTCCATCGTCCTGATTATTTGTTAAAACCCACAGTGATGGATACTAGGTCTGTCTGAGGGACACAGAGCAGACTCTTCTACGTTCAATTGATGGCGGAAACGGATCCAGTTTCTAAAACGTTATGTGTTTTTAACGGATTACCAAGAAGCTGGACAATGTCCAAAATAACATTCCAGATTATTAGATATGTGTCAGCCTTCTCTTTTCCATAAAACAATTTTATTAATGCACTCAACAACACTAAAACTAGTTATTTTCCTCATGCTGTAAAAAAATTGTTTTAGTGTACGTTTTTAACACATGGTAGTACTGAAAAATGAAGCAAGGAAGATCCAGGAACTCTGTATTCGCTACTGTGATCACTCAGAAACACAACTTTTATATTCTTCTAATTGTTTTAAACTGATTTCATCCGATGTGTATCATATGATAGTTGGAGGTGATTTAAATGTTTCTGAGGACGTTTCTGCTGTATGTAACGTAACAAAAATCTATGTTTTTCTTTCTATACCAATTCATGCTTTCGCTACGTATTTTAAGATCTACATGGTTATATTCACAACTTACAATCAGTTAACAACAACATTATGAAATATTTGTCTGAAATTAGAATGAAATGAATGTCCGCTAGTAGGGAAAATGTTATTGTCAATTCAAATAAACTATCATTGAATAGTGCTCTATTATGGATCCAACGTCATTCACATATGAATTTCCTACAAGATTCCAATCGATACATTTTAGACAAGAAAACTTTCATACTTGCCTGCAAGAAGTCATTGTGAGCTGTTATAATGACTACAAAATCTAATGGAATCATCTTACCTTAGTTCTCTTAACGGCCCTTGAAAAATAATATTCATAGAGATTGTCTCGATGAAAGTTATATTCCAGGTAAGTGCTTCCATGTAGCGGTAACTGAAAACAGTTTAAATATAAAAGATGTAAACGTATAAATGTCTGGATTTCAGACGTATCCGAGAAATTTGCTGCCATCATAACATTATTTTCTTTAATTTCGTAGCGTCATAAATCGATCAGCGGTCCACCACAATGTTTCTAGATAGATAAGTGCGTTTGAATGCAATAAATAGAGTACAAGCCGCAAACGTAAACCTCAAGTAATTGGTTAACAACGCATGGTTAAATGAAATTGGCTAGCGTTTAAATTTATCTGATAGATTATACTGTGTTATAATATATGGAGTAAGACAGTAAGAAAGGATGAGTTTTCTTTCATTTTTCAAAGTGTAAGCCGGGCTATATAAGTAACACGGTTAACATGAAAGCTCTGCCCCCAGTATTTGGAAATGGCAAAGTTGTAGGAATGTGACAACGGAAGAATTACATAATTTCCTTGCACAGCTTATCAAAAGACCCGCTTAAACGTATAAGTAAGAATCTTAAGTAAACAGGCTAAATTTACTCTACTAATAACAACCAATATCCTCTTTGATTATGATTTTAATCTTTTTTATATTATGCACAATACGACTAAGGAAAATCTGTAGTGTATCGTAAAAATTACCATATTTCGCTCACTTTATCATATCTGAACTTGGCGGAGGATTCTTTTACGATGCAGACAATTAAAGTCCGAGGTTTACTTGTAATAGCTTCGGTAGCTGTATAAAGCAATTAACAATAATTCGCTTTTTAATCTTAAATTTTTTGGGAACGTATTCAAAATGTGTTCTAATATATCATGCGGAACAAATAATATAAATCACGCACTTTTTGAAATTAATTTAAAAATAACCCAAAAAGTAGGTATACATTTACATCAACAAACATGGGTTATCTATTAAAGTTTTCTTCTAGCGTAAACCTCATCGATAATATCGTGAAGTCATTGGCAGAATACTAATTCTTTCATTAAAACATGATCATTAAACATTTCATACCACCACAAAGGTCATAAGAGCTCATAAGAACTTAAATCGACCATGAAAATAAATATGTTTCTCAGCCAAAATGATAATGGCTTTATTTTAACGTTATTTCGGTATTAAAAAATTATGCCCAATCATAGTCTATCGTGATGGATTTTTGTAAAGGATATTATTATGATTTTAAATATAAACGTATTAAAATTAATTTTTTAAATCTGTTAGGTATTGTGGAAAATTTACAAACAACAATAAACAACAATAGGAACGGAATGTGCTATAAACGTTAATTATCTCCACACACGTGTCTAGTGGAAGTAAAGAGAGGAACGTTGATATATATTTCTATTACAATAGACTTCATAGCACGGTGCAAATACAATAGAGGTCATAGTTTTTATTTCCGGTGAGTGTATGTAATTTCCTATAGGCTAAGCCCCCCCTTACCAGGCCCCACGGCCCCAAGCTTTCTCTCCATCCAATTCCAGCAGAGCAGTGTTCGTGGCAGTGACGGATTGAGAAGCATACGTCATCAGCGAGCCGCCATATTTCTCCTTCTGTAGCCGTCACACCAGCCGACCTACACCGTCACAGCGAGCGCCAATCCAATCCCGCGACCAGACAGACACACAGTCCTTTTTTTTATTTCACACAAATTAAACTTCACTTGCCTGTTTTTTCAACGTCAGTCTATACTACAGAACGCGCATTCCATATGGACCCTACAATTGAACGAAACTTATTGCAAACACATTTCTTTGTGGTATTATTTTTACCCATCATCCGGAGTCATCAAAATGTCATAAGCACATCATAAAAATGGCTACCGAGGGCACTCTTATAACATTTATGTGAATTTACGCCTCAGTTTAATGAAATACACAGTTGTGTACAAAGTGTTTCCTCTTTCACATAATTTGTAAAATTATCATGTCGCTTGTTGAACTGTCTATTTTGTTCCGTAGAATTTTATACAAAATATTATCCTTGTTGAACAGTATATTATTACTGCGCTGATTACTGTTATCCAGTTCGTTTTTTCCGGGTTTCAGAAATTTAGGTTTCCTCTCGAGTTACATTAATTTTTATAAACACATCTTTCGTGCAGAACGTTATACATCTACTTGGTTTGAAACTAATTCGGCCTTCATCTTCAAGTGTAAATGGGTTGGGGAAATGCCTACTTACTCAGCACCTACCATATTGTGGATAATGTCCAAAATAATAGTCGTCTTTACTATAACAGTAATAGTCAGACACTTTAAATTTAGCTTCTATTATAAAATCTGATCATCTATATTTTGGTCTTCCTTTTAATATACACTGAATATATTTAGACCATACAATGTTAAACACTGTTTTGCGGTGGACTACAAAAATGTGTATATTTTATTTACATATAGCAATAAAGTTTTGAAAAACTTTTGTTCTCAAATATTGTTTTCGTTTAACTGACATTTTAGTCTTTGTGTTTTTTTGCACGAAATGTATTAAAGAAACGTACAATGGAGTTGTTATGTCTGTCTGTCTGTCATAAAGTTAAACGACAACGGAATTCAGTTAAAACTGAAATTTCGTGTGGGTGTACATCACAAATATATGTTCAAATTTTATTTAAAGCATTTTTATATTCCGTGTGTGATTAATGCTCATGTAAAAATATTTCTTACAATACACAGCGATTACATATTAGACGAAATTTTTGACATGAAGCTTTCTTTCTTCTCTGAATACGGCTTTTCACTTCCCTTCGGAAAAGGCTGTTTAATGAAATGAATAATTCTAGAGGTATAATGCGGCATTCGATAAAATAGTCCACGATTCCCAGAGGGTCTGAAACCACCGATTGATTAAAATAACAAAGAAAAAATTGCAGTCTCGCTGCACGCCATGCTGTAATACCATAATATTTAAAACATCAGCAGCAACAGAATAAAAATAGCTTATTTAATATGTTAATAGAAGAACATTTACTACAATATAAGCTTGCTGTTAGGATAAATAAAGCATCTGACTTATAATTTACGATTAATATTAATGCAATTTAATGTTACAAACAGATGATTCCTAGCAAATCTAAAAGTTCTTGACGATGGTGATGAGTCATTTGAATAAAAATTTTCTTGGATATTATGCATCGTCTAGTAAAATATAAAACGTAAAACGACGTTTCGGAGATGGGGCCGCCCC
>NW_019060818.1:182120-206531 GCF_000696155.1 Zootermopsis nevadensis | reverse complement strand
TATATATATATATATATATATTCCGGGACTTTCACTTTTTTACTTTGTCCGGAGATAGGGATTAGCTCTATCTAGTGGGCCCAACTGAGTAGGAACCTGAAGACGGAGATAGAGCCCATATCCGAAACGTCGTATTACGTTTTATATTTTACTAGACGATGGATAATATCGAAGAAAATTTTTATTCAAATGATGATTCCTAGATTTAATCTACTTTACATATTCTTATTGAACTTTAGTTTGACGTAACAACAGGAATACGACTGATGCTGAAGTGCAAAGATAACTAACTAACAACGCAGCAAAGTATATTTTGAGTAGTTGACAATCTTAAAGATTTCAAACTAAAATGTTAGTCTACATGTATGTCGCGACTCCCGTATTGGTATTAGACCCTTCAAACTCGCGAGTTATAACAATCAAATATCAAAAATGTCAGTAAAATTTTTAAGGATTATTCCACACTGTCCATCAAAACACCACGCATTTTAATAAGTATATGTTTTTTAATCTATCAAATGTTCAGTTCATGATTTCTAGTCGCATTCAGCACGTTACATTATGTCATTTCTCGGATGCGTTTTGTTGTGATGAACCGATCTCCTAGTTCACTGAATAATTTAAATAATCTAAATACTGTTAGCTTTAAATCTTATTCTGGATCGGTACAGAAGAAAGATATGTTAATATTTCTAACGCACAAAAATATTGAATTTGAGTTTCTTTCGGCAGAGTACAAAGATAACTGTCCGGTATAGTCTACCTCCATCGTCAGGGCGATCATACTGATGGTGGAGCAGTAAGAAACTCTGAAACGTTGGTAAACGTCTACAAGAATATACCACCATTACATTTCATCATGTGATGGCACTATTAAGTGCAGAAGAAGAAAGAATGAAGGAAGGAAAAAAATATGAAAGCAAAGAAGGAACGAAAAATGGAGACAGAAAAGCGATCAATGTTGTTTTCACTTTGTGGCAACTGTTTTGGACAGTGTAGCGGCGGAGCTCAGGTGCAGTGCAACCCATGGAAAGTGGCCGAGGATGTACACTGGTCGGTCACTGAAATGATACACAAACCACTGTACGCTAGAGGTCACCACTGGCGTAATCCCGAGTGATCATTGCGCGGCGGATTGCCACTTAATGAGTCTCCTCAATGATAAATTAGTTTGTTCCTGCAACCACATCCATATCCCATCTGTTTCCTTGGGTCCTCCGCCTCGCTCCACTGAGATTCTCACAGAACTCAAGAACGGATTTAAGTTCTTGACTTCTTGAGGAACTGGTTTAACTACGCGTTTGTGTAAAACTTAGCTCTTTATGTCAGGGCTCCCCAGGCCTATACACCTGCGTTTACGCTCTATACTCGCAGATTCTATTTATGAGTTTCATATTTTTCTCAGACATAAATGCAAACATTGCGAAATGTAAAGATTATCATATTTTTAATTTGCAAAGTTAATTTAGCTTTTTTTCTTGGGGGAGGCAGTAGTAGCATTTTAACTTTATTTAGGCAAACTGCTTATTTAAATTGTTAATGCATTTTCACTTTTTAATTTACTTAATCTTTATTTCGGATTACTACTAGACTCCTGCCGTAAATAGATCTTATGACCTATTAAACTAAAATAACTATCGGTTTCTTAGCCAGTAAAATGAATTATTTGTAATTTTTGTAGAAAATATGTATATAATTCTTAAATTATTGCATCCAGGTGCGTCATTGCTGCAAATGACGTATGTAAATCTTTGGACGTACTTGTCATAAACATTTTCTCTTTTGAGGGCATGTTCTCAATAAGGGAAATGATCTAGATAGGTTGTCATGATAGATGCTCTAGCTCGGTTATTCTTTCCTTGTATTTCCTTAGCGTTTTACGTATATATATTAGTGTTTACCTAGGTAGATTATTTGATTTTATTTGTAATATTTCACTTATTTTTTTTGTGTGTAATATTGTTTTTATTTTGTGTTTGCTTGTATTTGGCTGTTATATTTAATATTGCACATGTATACATTTTGTTAATCTGTTTGTGTAATATTTTTAATTATTATTTTATTATTATTATATGTATATATTATCAGTGTTTGCTTGTTCTTGGCTTCTTGCTGTTGGCAAATACTTAAATAAATAAATTTAATTGAATTTATTTATTAAATGTAGTAGTATGGTAATTATAGAAACAATAATATTCAACGTCTAATAATTTCATTTAGAAGTGACACCGTTAAAAATATTGCGTTATGTTGCACAAGCCAGGCAATTCTGGGGGCTGTTAAGGCCTTCATATGTGGGAACTGAGTCTTTCGAAGTGATAGCTATGGAAGATAGTCTAAGACCGGATTATAACTTAAAAACGTAAAATAATAAATTAAGTTATTGATAATTATAATAACACAAACTATAAAATCGAAATAACCATAACATGTAAAACCTTATTTAGGGTAAATATTTTTAAATAATCTTTGGGTGTAATATTTTATACATTAAGGCTTTGACCGGGATGTTCTTTTGTTAAATCTTATGTGGTACCGCCTGATTCGACTTCTAATGGTTAAGTGAAGTGTTTTCTTCGCGGTACGGTCTGGATTCATAAATAATATTCAGACGAGCTTCGGCTTCAAAGGGTTAACCAGCTGATTTTCGTAATGGTGAGGTGTAGTGTTTTCTTCGCGGTACGGACTGAATTCATAAATAATATTCAGACGTTCTTCGGCTTCAAAGGGTTAAGAACATTATCATAGTAAAACGTTACCATATTCTAATGCGACGCAAGAAAATAACCTTCAAAAATATATGCAGGAATATATGCACAGCAGTTTATAAAACCATGGCTACCTCTGCCCTGAATATCACTAATAACTAAAAATATAAATTTGAATCAAGTTGAATCTCAAACATATGCCAGATATTACCAACGATAGAATCCGGAAATCAGAAACTACCACATGTCACAAGTCATAAAAATCAAACTAATTCAAGCCGTAAAATACCAACAATATAAGTGGAGTGCGCGCACGGATATCAAAGTAGGGTTTTCCCCGGTTACAATTTATTGCGGTGTTATGAGAAAAGTACAGATACAATTACATATCAGAATATTACAACCAAAGCTTGAAAGACGCTCTAAACTCGGAAGCAGATAAAACGTGATGAAACCCTGAATGGGATGGAAGACTCAAGATCTTAAAATGTAATAAACGGTCTTGATACTCAAATCGCTAAGTTCATGAAGAAATGCTTGTTCTGTTAAAATGATTATTCAGATTAAAGTGTAAAATTGTAAAGCTCTACCAACTCTGAAAAAGGGCACACTTGTTTCTCAAAGACGTAATCAACTTTCTCAAAATAGTGTATGGAAACGTAATACCAGTATTACAGGAGACAGCTAATGAACATCGTTTGGTGTTAATTTAGTTTGGCTTACATCCTCACAGAGCACATCGCTGTCGAAATTCATTTAGAGCGCAAATCTAAACATTGCAACTCGAGAAAAAACAAGGATAAGCTAGTCTAACAGACGAAAATAGTTCGTACTTACTTCTTAACGCATTGTTTTACAAAATGGGAAAACAGCAACCTGTTGACAGCAGAATAGGTTCAGTTACGGAAATCGCCTAAACCACCGAGTGTATAAGGAAACCAATAAAACTGAAATCTGAATGGCACTATTTCAGAAAAGGAATTATATAACGCAAAATACAAAACAAAAAACAAAACATGGTGATAATGGAGGCAGCAGGGACCTCTGAAACGTCGTTAAACTTCTACCAAACTACATTGTGCAGCAACCCAGCAGACATCCATCTTCAACTTTCAGAATAGCGCAACTGATATGGTGTCAAGTAACAAACTGGCTTCTGGGTACAGAACTGTTTTTGAAAATACGAGAGTCGCTCAGCTAATCAATATATCCTCCACATTTTATGGCGCAACATTTGAATCAAGTAACAAAAAAAATTATGCACATTTTCCCAAATAATGCAGCTATGAGAGATATGATAAAGCATTTCAATGTAAACTGAAATAATAATTGTTAAATGCACAGTTTGGTTATAACAACAGCCCGACGAAAAACCAACAGCCACGACGAAAAACCAACAACAATAAAATGAAATTTACAGTAAGATTATCCGTCAAGATTAATCTTACTGAAAAGTGAATTCAGACAATTCACCCAAATGAACATACGATCTTTGTACTGATATTACTTACTTACTCTTCACCATTTGGTAATGTACGGTGAACTTGAGACATCAAAGAGACATTTAATTTGTTTAAGAAAATATTAAACAAACTATGTTATAGATTATTGCATGAATTACGTATAAGTTTAGATTTTAAACTTATATAGATCACAATATGGCATTAGAATTAAAGAATAATCGGTTACACGGTGTTTTTAAATAAAGTTACTCTTACAAAGGCAATGTGTGACAACACCCTCCATTCTATGAGGGGCGTGATAATGGTATGTTAATGCCCAGCTGTGGCATAACAGGGGCTAAGATTCAGTCATGTAAATAAAGTTATTTGCTTGCCACGAGAATATTAATACCTTGCACTAGAGCGCCTTGAGGGCATGCCTTCATCTTAACACTTGAAAAATAATGTATGAAGAAGGTCATTAAAGTACAGGCTAATAAATTCACTCCATGCTCGTTTTTATAAAGCGTGGGTTACAAAAATGTCGTCTTCAGGTAGATTAATGTCTGTTTGTTCAGTTAATAAGTGCTACTTAAATACATTACTCCTACAGTGCATGAACATTAAAAATGACAGTTTTACGTTCTGCCTACTAGGGATATACAAACATTAGAATAGTGGGTTGCATACGCCCCTTTTCTAAAACTAATTAATTTTTAAGGAATTGAAATATAAGTACGTAGCCTAAATTTTGAAATGAATGTCACACACCTTGGGGTTTGAAAAGGTGGATATGCACAGGGATCGCTTTTGCTCTGAAAACAGTACAGGAAATTTTGTTAGCATTTGAAGATCTTGTAATGTAGAGCTACTATGATCGTAGCAACGGACTCAGATGTAAGGTAAAAAATTAAATAGGAATAAATATTAAGATTCCATGTATTATTTTCTACACACAGATAATCTTTTTATTTGGTTTTTGATGTGTAAAATACTTGTAATCTGTAGTTTGTGGATTTGATTATCGTCACGGGTTGTAAAATGTTCATTCAGCATCCAGACACCCCGGGAACAAAATTCGTACACAAATTAACGATTTATATCTTGATTACTGACTCCGAGATACATGTAATAGACTATATGTTTATAAAGTAAATACTGATACCTATTTAATTAAACAAACTGTCTTGTTGTTTCTTAGTTTTTGTATCTGGTAAATTTACAGAGCGTCGAATAAATAATTAAATAATACTTATAAGTACCAAGTAGAAATCAATCGTGGCCTCTTTCAAGAAAATATAATTTCTATTCAAAAGGTAATTATGAAGTATATTTCAGCCAGGATCCTTGGTTTCATGGCCAGGACTTAAGCCTAGAACACTGTGATAATTCCGTGATAAAATTTAAATATCGCCTATGCTAAACATAACATTTTTGTGGCACTTATAATGTACAGTTGAAAGTGTATGTTTAGTACAAGTGGTGCATTCTCTTAAATAAAATGTTCATTATATTTTGCTAGAAATAATATACGTATCTGGAGAAACTGAAAAGAAACAACGATGCTATTAACATATTTCTTAAAATTGGATCTATCACTCTTCTGAAAACTCTTAGAGTTTATTGCGTATTATTTGTAAGATGTTCACGAAATTATCTCATGTATAGCTGGTCATGTCTTTTTGTCCGTCCGTCTGTCGATAGAATTCAACTAGAGAACCGCTGGAAGGATGTTGAAGAAATTTGGTACAGACATTATGCAAATGTAGGCTACCTTGAACTCGTATCAGTACTTCTCAATACCCTACAATAGGTAATACCAACATGGTGGGCGCACGAACATCTGAGGTGAGGCGACACTAAGCCATTTAATATAGGGTCATACAATGATGCGTGGTAATACGTCTTCAAGAAACACACAACTTTTGTACAGCAATCCCTTGTTTAGTGTAAAATAGCAACAAGGCGGCTGTATGAAACAAACATTTTGTGAGCCGACAGTATTCTACCCCATTCCCACCTGCATCCGATTGCAATCTGTACGGCAGCACTGACTCGCATTGAGTGCTGTTAAGAATTTGCTTTATTTAAGGAAGACATTCAAAATACTCGATTTGTAAAAATTAAAGTTGATTAAGATGACAGATTTTCATTTTTGTGAATAATTTTTTATCCTTAACAATCAACGGATTAAGAGCTATTTCGACATATTTCGCAGGCTTCATATTTGCTGTTACTGATCAGTTTGTAATATGTACAGGGACAGAATAAAGGAAACTGGACCACCTTGGCCAATCCAACGGTCTGGAAAGTACTTATTCAGAAATGCAGCCATCTGCGTACTGAAATTTTGATGTAAGCCATCTTGCTGCTTCCACATTTCTTGAACGGTTAGTAGAGAAACATCTTCCAGCGTCAATGGGAGCTTTTCCAGTAGGAAATGCAAGTAGCGACAAGATGTGAAGCGGTCTCCGAGCACAACCAGTCCGATGAGTAGGCCTCGGATAATATCAAACCAAATATTTACCGAGAAACAGGTTTGGAAATGTGTCTCCTTGGTCGCATGAGAAATGTCGTAGGACCGATTATGTATATTTCTTGTTTTTGTGACATCATCTCTGCTGAAAATAGCTTCTTCATCCGTGAATAAAATAATTTTCACAGCTCCTGGTATCGAAACAGCCAATTGCAGAAGTTTTCACGTGCAAAGTTATCATTCGGTTGCAGAGCCTGTTCAGTTTTGACCTTAAATGGGTATAAATCATAGTCACACACGGTTCTTCAAAGTATCATCCGGCTGATTCGGTTTTAAACTCTTCGGACATTAGTACTTGAACTGCGCTGTACCGTCTTAGTCGTCGGGATTGCGTCGTAGTGGTCTTTCGCATTTTGCTTGAGGTTTACTACCAGTTTCTCTGATAAACAGGTGCTTATCACTGAAGACTCGCCTATCTGAGTGTCTACAGTCACGAAACCGCCGTTGATATTCCTGGACAGCTGCTCTAGAGTTACCACCACAGTAACCATACACGAAAGGAATATCTGTGTACTCTTCGGTATAAAATGTAGCCCTTGTTACGTAGTTGTTGTCTTTAACACTCAGAGACACATTTGCCGAAAAGATTAGTAAGCAAAATTGAACTACTCTCAGTGTACAGCTGACAATCGCCGATTGTCCTCTGTGTCTTTCCTTCCTGCGTCATGTGCGCAGCTTAGTGAACTAATTTCCCAAACGCAGCCAATGAATAGTGAGTGCGGAACATTTTATTGACTAACTGTTGCCGTTAGGACCTGTTACCTTATTTCCAGAGTGTACCAAAAATTACAAGTGTTTCAAGGAAACGGTATCGAAAAATTATAAGCAATTTAGGATCTTCAATACCGAGAAACTCAGGTCAGGCGGAAACATGTCTGTTGTTTGAATAGTCAACGGATGCAGTGGAGTACTGTTTGGGAGGCCTCTTGAGAAATATCCTTCCGAACGACTAATGATGAGTAAAGCAGTAGATACATCAAGCCGAATGTTACGAAGGTAATTGCGAGGAATGGAAGTGGATGAAACTGGTCCTATCGAAATACGCTTTTAGATGTTAGAAGCTCTGAAATTCCGGGATGTGCCACAATATTAGTTGCAGATGGTCATACATACACAGACTATAGACCTACAAATATAGATCGTCTTAAATCCTGAATGGTAAATCATATGTAGTTCCATATACTTCAACTGCTGCAGGTATAAAGTACTTAAACAAAAACCCAAATATAACCTTTTTAGAAATGCTCATATAACTTCTTCGGTAGTATGAGATACACCGAACATACGGTGTTTATTTGTTGTTTATGGTCTTTCTTGCAAATCGGATACCATATTTTTAATTATTAACTGTGGATAATTAACTAATAAAACCAAGAAAGAATAAATATGATCATTGTAAATAGTAAATTAATAAAAGATTGTGTCAAGGAAGAAGACGAAAAACAGCTGTTCTGAGAGATGTAACAGAATTATATCCCTAAATAAATTAAGATTAGAACACAAAAGGATTCCAGATAAGAAAGGCAGGAGAACAGAATTAAAATTAGTTTGTAGCGGGGTGTCTCGGTCTTGTCATGAAGAGGATTTCAAATCTAATTTCCATCACACAGCTTGCCAATCAGATGTAACGGAGCAGCCTACCGACTGCTGGGACAGCGGCTACGAATAAGCTGACGTTGAAAATCGAAACTTGATTATCCTGAATTTACTGTATGTAGACCGTGTCATAGCTCAGACAGATGGCGGTTTATCAGCAAATTTCAAATCTCAGAGGAGGATATGTGGTTAATAAAGTGGAAATGGTGGTAAATTTCCTTCTGAGAATTTCATTCCACGGATGATATATTCCCATTTGTAATCTCCTCTACGATATGAAACATATCTGACAGCTTCCGAGCTCATTACAATTTTGATCTAACGATTCACGGTTTATATATCGCTCAGTAATCAGCTAGACTAAGATCGGAATCAAGAGATTTCAGGTTCTCATGGCGCCGAGAATTAAGATGGCTGTTTCCTGGGTTGTTGTGCCGTGTAGTCTGGTAGACGTTTACCGACGTTTCAGAGGTGTTTGCTGTCTCCATCATCAGCGGCTTGATGATGGAGGCAGAAAGCAGGAAATGAACGACAGATGACAGTTGTTAATGAAAGGCCAACGTTCTTACATAGAGGTAGGTGTGAATTGTCGGTATGTGTTTTAACTGCTGGTACAGGCAAACACTTATCTTTTATTTATGAAACCTGTGTTTTGAAAACCGATATTAATTACAGCTGTTAAAATTACTAACTATATACATTTCTGGCATTAGAAGCCTATCAGATTTTGCTATATCTGATAAAATTACATTATGACATGTTTCCTTCGATTCTAGCATAATTAGCATCAATGAAGTTTAAAATGGTGGCCTGGAAAGATATAAAATACAAATAACGACAGAAAATTAAATTGAATTAAACACATGTCAGAAAGACGAACCTGTAAGCGCCTTGAAAATAATTTTCTACATTATTTACTGAAAACATTAATACGTATCAAAATTACAAGAAAGAGATAATATACATAAAAGCAACTCTGCCTGAGATAAAAAGAGAAGATGTAGGAGAACGTAAGAGGCAAGACATGTGGAATGAAAGTAACAAAAATAAAGACAGAAAACTTATATACATGTGGAAACCGGGGGCAGAACGGGGCCACGGAGTAGAACGGGGTATAGGCTTTATTTCGTCTGCAATGCGTTACGATCTATCGGGACCGGATGAAATACCATTAGCATACAGCACAGGGTTATGCCATGTCAGTCAGCGCCACTTTGTAGTTACAGTTTCTGAAATAATCACCCGTGCTGAATTTTGCTCCTACATTTTACAAATTTTTCTCAACCTCCGGTGAAGGTAAGATCTATTCATTATTCGTATCCACTTCGTTGAATGATGCATGCTAAAAGGTGTTTTCTTGAAAGTACTAAACACAATATTTTAATTTATTTTCATGATGTCAGTTTTTGATGGGAAAATCCTACTTTGAAATAGTATACTCGGGGCAGAATGGGATACCTCGTTTTGCCCCTAGTGAAAGTAGAGAAGGAACAAGATGACGAGTGCCTGCATTGAGGCGATGTCTATTGGCAGTCTATTGAAGGGTGAAACCGGTGTTCGTCTTGCTTGAAATGGGCCCATAACTCATGGGCAAGTGATGATACTGACTATGATGAAGCGGTACACATATGTGAAGTCTGTGTCAGGCCAAAGTAGATTTCAAATGTGTAAATTTTCGACATTTTACGTGGTATACTTTATCATTTTTATATCCTATGTCATAATTCTTATATAATCTGTGTATTCTTACAACTTTCTCAAACATATATATCAACCGTACCCCGTCTTGCCCCGGGTACGGGGCAAAATGGGTCAAGATACATTTTTGTAAAGAAATTAATATTTAAAAAACTATAAATCTTACAACTAAACTAATAAGTCATTATAACTTTCAAATAGACAATAAATCCACACAAGGTTCCTCCATGTGTTTGTCTTTGTTATTGTCCCTTCCACATGCCTCAAAAGATTAAGTTCCCCGTTCTGCCCTGGGCTCCCCTAATTGCAAAATCTTACAAAGCTTTTCAAATACCGAAAACAAATGGGAAATAATTTTGACAAACAGTTTCTAAGTATCTTTAAATATACTACTCGCATGTCATGTAAATCTGGTAGGCGTCATTAAATAATTTAAGACACAAACTACAGTTTTCAATAGCTCTCTGGTTACAGTAGTAACTGAAGAATCCGACAATTCACATGTTCCTGAGTAATTTACTTATAAATTAGACCCTCACAATTCTATTTTCCCAAGATTAATATTAATGTTATCCTCCAAAATTTAACGTATTTTAAGTTGAAGCTTTTCAAGAGATTCCGGCGCCAAACTTTTAAAATTACAACACATTTAATTTAACACATGGAATTGTATCTATACAATATTGACAAATTCTGAGGAAAAAATTCTACAATACAGTTCATGAGGAAGAGCAGGCTACGGTCGAAGAACTAAGGTAATAAAAAGTGTGATTCAGTCAATCGGTGCTGCTGCTCATGGTTATGTTGGCATTATCACGTTTGATCTGAAGTAAATGCATTCATAACTTCGAAGTCGATTAATTGACAATGCAAATTTTGACAACTGATGAACGGTATTAAATACAAGACATGATTCATTTGTTTCGGTGCCAATAATCTGTAGTTTTTTAAATTAATTGCCATAATTATCCGCAGAAACAGAAGGTCGTAAGAGTCAACTAGTACAACCAAACTTTGAGTCGCCACTGCTGTGGCGTTATCTTTATAAGGATCCACGTCAATAACTCACAACAGTCAGTCGCCTTACATTTAGTCAGCTATTACATATGACTTTACTATTAAAACTTTCTTATTTTTCTTTCAACCGGTGTGGTCTTACAGTGGCAGGCGGTCCGCAAAAACTGAAGTCATAAGCCGCCAGCACAAGAATAAAAAAGGAGCAGAGAATTCTCCTTCAGAAGCTGATTGTCGCTCAATCGGATAAGAAATTCTACGTCATTCGTAAAGAAAGACATGTTCATTACCTATTCACAAGAGCACGCCACATGACCATACTCTGATCCAAAGAAATTCAGTGTACACTCTCACATGATGTTTATTTATGATACATTCCATCTAAGCCAAGGTTTAACAAACTGTTTCTTTCTTAGTATTTTATCAAAACAATTTATTTTACTGTATTTCTCACCTTCTCACATGTGCTACATTTCAAGCCATCTCATCCTTCAGGATTTTGTTAATCTAATAATATTTAGTGGAGAGTATAAATTAAGAACCTTGTAGTTGTGTATCTTTCTCCAGACTCCCGTTACTTTATCCTTTCTAGGATCAAACATTACCCGCAACGTCCTGGTTTCAAACCACCTTAAACTAAGTTATTTCCTTAGTGAAAGAATTTAATTTTAATACGAAACTTAAACCGTCCCACAGCATATGCACATTGCATTAACAAACAAATAATAAACGCATAACGAAAGCTTCTAAAGTGCACAACCGAACTTTTGTATGTTGGTTTCAATTTTGTGTTGTAGAATTAAACAGAACTGAATTCAACAAGATTAAGGTGGCATACAAAGTACATGAGGAAACTCGCTAGAATATGTAATTCTACTCACTTGTAAAACTAAATATATAGACCAAGGCGGCGATGTAAGTTTTTATTTGGTTATTTTAGTAAATTACCCTTGCCTTACTAATAATGTAGAGATCGTGTAAGGTGTTACAGCCATGCATGAAAAACGCAATTAGATGGGGTTAATATACAACGGAGACCAATTCATGAAGATTGTGTGTCTTGACCTCATACCGGCGTCCGTAGGGGGCTTGGTGTCTAATCAATCACAGTCCAAGAAAACATCTCAATCAGAAAGTCTGTCGTCAGAAGTCCAACAGCGTTGTTTCAAACAATAAAACTACACTTTTCATTATATAGGATTAATTACACGTCATCATGACACGTACAGAATAAACGAAACTTACATTACATGTAACCATATCTTCAAACTCTGAGATGTTTCTATAGGCATGCAATACTTCTGAATTAAAGAAATCGAGAAAGAGTCTCCCAAAAGACTTTTGAATCACAGTCACATTCTTACACACACACACACATTCTTTTAAACTGGCACACTGCAACTTTTAATCAATTTCAGCCATCTAGAAATAGTGTGCGTTAATAGAAACATTATATTATGAATTGCGTCGATCCAGGAATGAAGAATTTTAAAATAAAATGTTCAAATTATAGATGAATGCCAGGCAACAACAATATCGTAATATTCATATTTAGTTTCGGGGAAATTTTACTCCGCTACAGCTAATCCTTATTTGAGAAGCTGATAATCGCTCAGCTTTTTAAGAAATGCCACACCTTTTTTGGAACCAAAAGATTTGTAGTCATGTTTACAAGATCCCACCAAATATCCGTATGCTGAAACAGCTGAATAGATTATAAATCCTCACACACTGATTTCCAACGATGTTTTTTATTAATATTACGTACATTTTATAAAAAAATTCAAGACACGTAGGCATAAAATTGCCAAAATTTTACTGAATTTCCCGACTGTAAAAGCCATAGACATTTCGGAGACTAAGCTATTTTAAACAACACCTTGTCATACAAACAGTCGAAGTATGACGGCAGTATTTAGATCCGATTTTTTTTAGCTTTAAATTCAAATAACATCAGCGAACGAGTGTATGTCTGTATTGACAAAATAAAAGAATATCAGAAGCGAATTACAAATATTCTCAATCAAATAATTAAAAGTGCATATAATGATTTGGTAAACACCTGGACAGAATGCAGGACACAAAAATTTCAAAATAGGTTCTTCAATACTAACCAACAGAGAAAGATGACACCGATAACGGCAGATATTTTGAAGCCGAAACATGCCATTGGCCAGAGGAGTGTAGAAGTAGAAGATATCCCAAGAAAGATGGAAACGTATAGCTTCCACCTAACAACTGAAAGAATGGCAAATGTGGAGAATGTCTGAACAGAAAGATGATTATGCAGGCATACCTTTTCGCTGGAACCAGTTTTGTCTTAGTGGGTCTTTTAGTACATGATAATGCCATATTATCGCAAAGAATCTTATTCTTGTTTACAAAACCAGATGTATGAAAAATGATTTCAGGTCGCCTAATTAATTGCACTAGTCAGGTACATTGAGGTCACAGAGAAATACTGACATAATATAAATTTAAACATGCATTCCTATCGGACAGCTAGAAAAATAGTGAGCATGAAAGTAGATAGGAATTACCAACTTGACTAAACAAACAAAGAAGCAAACAAACACTCACTTGTCTAAATATACGAAAGTAGAACAAAAAACACAAAAAGTAATTTGTAGAAATTTTTATAAAATTAAAGGATAAAAGATTGTAAAGAGAGATAAAATAAATATTAGAAAAACAGAATTAGGCCCAAAAAAATAAAAGTCATAAAAAGCAATATTCTTTATTTGGCAATGCTTGTTAAATGCAAGACTGTAGGATACAAGGACATCGAAATTAATGACAGATATCAAGACAATTAATGAACAACAAGAATCGAGAATTTCAGTCGACGGAAGCAAAGCAAGATAGAATCTCTAGACTCACCAAGAAGTCTCCTAATGAGAATTAGATTCAAAGGATATAAATTCTCGCAATGTCGATGTTGTTTTGGGTTCTGAAGCCCTGTAAACTCTTATGTACAATACCAACGTTTCGGAGAAAAATACCTCAGGTTTGAGGACAGAAACAGGATGTCTCTCGGAATCCGTTGTGTTCCTACGAGTCCACGGCGTCACAACGCCTAAGAGCAACAATTAAATCTTCACAGCCACAAAGAAGCTTTCCGTACCGCATTTCCTAGATACAAAACCTCACAGTAAATGTGAGATTTCAGGTTCTCACGGTGGCAGCTCATAGCCCTCATGATAGAGGCAGCAAGCACCTCTGAAACTTCGACAAACCACAGCGCTACAACCCAAAAGAAAGTCAGCAAACTTTATATGCAGCAGGTGTTATACAACAAGCGCCATCTGACATTTGGTTTTCGAGATACAGGTCACCTTCAAATTAGGCAACATGCGTGCAGTACACAAGCAGACAGATTTGTTGCGACAGAAGGGTTAAGGAATGCACGTGCGACGAACACCGTGGCATGCTTCAAATTTTGGGTACCTGTTCCAGCTAAGCTGGAACTATAAAGCGACAACACACATTACATTATTCCAGATGACATCATCCACACTCCAAAATATTCAGACTATTAGAGCACCGTCTTCGGGATGCAGAAATGTTAGACCTCTTTTAAGTGTTCATGCAGGTCGTCGAGAAAGTGTACAGACGACAGTCACTAATGATGGAACAACTACTGCTGTAGAACGAGAATCTTCGAGAAGTTCATAAGCTGTCGCAATGGAATAGGAACTCCACAAGCGAAGGTCCTTAAAATACTTCTAAAGGATAGAACACTTCCACATTACTATTCACACACCTAGCATCAGGTTCCTTGCGGGGTGGTGATAGATTAATGTAGGGCATTGGTTGGATGTTGATGATTACGAGGATATAATCACTACGTCCACCACAAACCTCACTTGAAATCTTCCGAAAATAAACCAAGGTCTCTGGGATGAGAAGTATCATCTAGGCAATTTTAATATTTTCCAACATTCATGAAAGTCTTGATCGTGTGATTGACATAATTGCTTCGTAAATGGAAGTCCAGTGCCCATATCTGACTCCAAAGGCGTATATTCTTACTAAAATCCTTCGTTACATTTGTCAATTTCTCACATAATTACAGGTTCAGAGTCATTGTCTCTGCCGCTAATGCGTGATGCTGAAAAAGCGTCCTTAAATCAAGAAACTAATAGATGAAATTGTCCACGTTCTATACGAGAATGTGGAACGAGTCTAGTCGTAAGAATCACTGCAACGCGCCTTCAGCACAAGCCGCTGCTGCGACAGGAGACAAACGCGTGTGTAGGACATGTGGGCAGATGCCTCTATCTGTTTCATTCTGAGGTTGGATGTTCAAGATAAAATTATTTTACCCACTGGCATATTTCGACGGTTGCAGAAGTCCACCTTCATTTAGTGACGAAAGTCATGCTTTTAAACTTGAAACATAACGGCGCAAACTGAGCGAGCAGTAAAATGAGAAGGTTAGAGAAGTGAGAAGCTTCCTTTTTATTGATACAGGCTGGGTTGCTTACTCCAACGTAATAGATAGATCGGGAATGAAGGGAGTTGTACCACTTTTATGGCGTAGAAAACCTAAAAGCTGTGAAGTAGCTTGATACACATTGATTGGATTTCTGACTGGGGCGAGGATATTATTTCCACTCGTATTCTATCTGCTCGAAAATTCAATAATGCAGAATATTAAAGGAGCCGAGAAATATGTGTAGAATTTTAGTCAGGAAGCTTAAAACCCAGGCAGGGGGGAGGAATAATATTACAGTGGATCTTGCGCAACAACCGAGAGAGAGCGTGGGCTGGATTAAAGTGGCTAAGGACAGGGATTAACAGCGGGCGCTTGTACACATGTTGACGACCGTTGGCTTCCATAAAAGTCTGGAATTAGTCTTACCCAGATGTGCTTCTGGAAACAGAGATATTTAATTAGGAAGGGGACGAGGTAACAATGGAGTAGATCTTAACAATGCAAACAGACCTTCGTAATGCAACACTGGTAAGTTTGTTTTGACGTTGATATGGAAACGTTACTTCAGAATACGAACAAAACAGACGACAGTGAATTTTGTTTCAAGAATGTAAACATAAACCATTCTAACGCTACACAATTATGTTTGTTCTTTCATTTCTGCGGAACCTCTTTAAAACAGGAAAAAAGGTGAACATGGCTACTGTGCCAATTAATCAACATGCTTTTGATTTCTGTACGATAGAAGAAACTGGCGACTTCCAATCTCAGAATTTTGAAGAAAACGGCAATTTTGAAAAGGTAAGCAGCGCAATGGATCTGACTAAATCTATAGGCAACACTTTCTCTTGACATTCTTGTCTGGGCACGGTATCTGTAATACTAAATTTGTGTTTCTTTTTGTGATGTCACGCAAATATTGTAGTAGAACACGACTTTAACCAGTGATAGAAGTAGCTTACGTCACACAACTCCCGCGTTTGAGCGAACACGTCATGTCTCATCCCTACAACATTATAATAGCTTTTATAATAAAGAATTGAATTGAATTGAATTTATTGTAAGTTAAATATGCCTATCTCTTAGTTATTAGAAAAACTCCATGAGCTTTACTCAAAGGCTGCAACCAATGTAACAACGCAAGGATTGTTTTCTTGATATTGCGTTCAGTGGGAGATTGAATCTTGAAATATGATAAGAAAATAAACAAAGGCAACGAACCAAAATTACATTATAGAAGAAAATAAAAGCAGGTTTTGAAGACGACAGTGCTTTGGATCGTTGGGCCGTATAGTCTAGAAATGTTTGCCGACGTTTCGGAGGTGCTTACAAACTTCGTAGCTGAGTACTGATTGCCATAATGGTGGGGAGTAAGCACTGCTGACACGTCGATAAACTTCTACCCAACTATACAGCGTAAAAGAGAGATGGCCATATTTATACTTCCCGCTGTGAGAAGCAAAAATCCCACTAAAAGGATTAATTAAATAATTGAATTAAATATTCGGTTCAGAATTCCGTCTTCCCGTCTGCTATACAAAAACGTAACAATGACAGCTACAATTCTGTCTGTTGTTTCGCAAGTTCTTGACATTTATCCTGGCGACATCCAGGGAATACAACAGACTGTGGGTATTTCAGAGAGCATTCTGGGGATGTAATATGTTTTTCGTTTTGCTTCGAATGAGGATGATTAATGCATAATGAATTGGAATGATTATAAAATAGAGCGGTGGTGGGTTTATTTTAGTCCTATCCCAGCATTTAACTATGATTGCTATGAAAAACAACAAATGCCCTAACCACGGTAGCTGGTCTCCGAGCCGAGATTTGGACCCGTGGACCTAACAGGAAGTAACAGGAGGGTGATCGAGATTGAACAATGGGAGATTACATAATTCCCAGTTTTTACCTGATGTTGAAAGGGAGATTAAATCAAACGATGGCGAGATGGGTGAGGCATTCAGCACGAATTGGATAAATGGCATTTTCAAGGATAATCTTGTTCCGAATACCTGCAGAGAACAGACCTCTTGGAAGAAAGGCGTAGACAAGAGTATAATATTAAACTGAAATATTAATTAAATATTGAGTGTGTGACTTGTATGTAACTCGTTTACAATGGGGTCCAATGTAGAGCGCTTTTATCCTCCAGATTCCAAAAAACGCAGGGAAGTTGTTAACCAAATGAGCGACTATTAGTGTATCAGGAAAGACTTTGTAACATGAGTTAAACAGTGTTTTAATCTTTATTGTTGCTTTGTAATGGTTTTAAAAGTAAACAAATGTTTGAGAATGAATGTAATTGTTTTCCTGTTACTATGGATAATTCGTGCTAACAATTGTAGTTTTATGATTCAGTTAGATTGCGGATAATTATGCCAAGTTTAGTGTTTTTGTCTTCATCCTTTTAATGTTTTTCAGACCTCCGCTGATCAGACAGCCTGCAACACAGAGAGCGTGAATAGGTATGTGATCTACAGATTTTGCTACGGCAACTTTTATGCCAATATCTGAATTTAAGTACTTGCAGTGTATTAACCACATAGTTTGTTTCTCATACATGCTGAAGTCGCCCTGTGCAAGATTTGCGATGAAAGAGATCATTTTGCAAGTTTAGTGGTAAACTTGCATCTTGTGTATGCGTACACAAACATATTTTGTTTTTAGATATCGGTTATTAGGCATTATTTGCACGAGCGAGACCGAATTATGGGCTGGTCGTGTCTGTCCGTCCGTCTGTATATCGAGTCTATTCAACTCGACAACCAGTAGACGGGTTTGGATAAAATTGGAGTGGACGTTGTGTCATTGTACACAATCTCATAATCGTATTTTTTACAATCTACGAGTGGTGATAACTAAACTACAGCAAGGAAATTCGTGAGATGGACTAAGAGGTGCTGCAATCTAGTGGTAACAGAGGAAATATATTTGCTTACAATGGTTGCCATTGTGACCACTGCCATGCGCTTTTCGAAAGCTTACTGTGGTTACTATGATATTCGTGGTTCATACTGATGTAAGTGGGAATCAGAAGAAGCGTTTGTGTATGTTACGATTGTATTTTGTTGGAACAGGTTAGGTTAGAACAGCTTAGGACACGTTAGGTTAGGTTAAGTTAGGTCCCTTAGGGTAAGTAAAGATGTTTTCTAATGTTAGGTTAGGCTTGTTCAGTTTCTGTTAAGGAAGTTAGGATATGATAGATGTTTAAATATGAATTTCAAATGTTGACATTTGGAATGTGGGAATTATAAATTTTTTTATTATGAATTTTGAAATTTCAAAAAAAATTTCGAGTTCATTTTGTTAAAATTTAATAACTTATTTCATTTTGAAGGCGGATGTAATACCTGTTAATTTACATTGCAGATTAATCGTAGAGGACACATGTGTACTCGGTACAGAGAACACTTTCCTGGTATCTTACATAACAATTAAGATCCAGAAATATGTGCATATACAGTATACATATTAGATTATGTAACATTTTTACTAAAAGATAGTGAGGTCTTATTTTTGGGAAATCTAACAAATTATAGAAGCCTTTTGAAACCACAACCTTCCTTTCTTCACTGAGGTTTTTGTAGTTCTAGGAATGTTGACACAGAATATTTAAATAAACCACAATCATTTTCTGCTTGAATAAATCGATATGATATTGAAATCCGAACTCGTTGTGTAGGATCAATAATTGAAAGTCTATCTTTATTTCTAATAGCTAAATAAAACAAGTATCAGATCATACGACACTACAGTTACGGATTCAAATTCCTCCATTACCAATAACCACTTTATTCGTTAACATAGTATCCAATAGTGAGAATCTGTGCCATATAATACCTTTATCTAATGATGGAGAGCGATTTATAGACATAAAGTTAATGCTATAACTCTTGATTGATTGTAGGAAATTGGCTCAAAACGGAAGTACTTTTGACAAAGCTGGAAGTATGAAAGAAGAGAGAAACAATGGAACGAATAATGCACATTCAGCGGTTACATTAGAGGACACGAAATATTTTAAGTTAGTACCTAATACCAGAACACCTACCACTGATGATGAAAAAATACAAACGGAACAAGTAAAATCGTCTGCCACATTAACACTGGAAGAATTAGAAGACGCTGAATCAACTACTCAACCACGCACAGAAGTCAACACTAGTAGTGCAGAGATGTTGACCAAAGACGTACATCACAAAGACAAGCCAGGCGAAACTGATACTCAACATTTGGCCTCAGAAACCAGTGCGATCCGTAAACTTCCAGGGGAAGAAATTGGTTCAGATGGAAAAGCACCTGTGAATGAAGGACAGCTGACCGCAAAAGAGAGAAGACTGTTATACAAAAATCATTTCGGTTCACAAATTATGAAGCCTGAGGAGTTAAACGAGGCACGGAAATTTTTTGGATTAACAACATTTAAATCAAACGACTCTACAGATTTGGCTGACACTCAGTCAAATAGCAAACTAGATGCAGAAATCATATCCAATTATGAAGATATACATGCAGATAACACACATGAAATACAAGTGGTAAGCGACGTTGATACCCCTAATTCGCACTCTAACGTTTGTGCGATTATGGAACTATCAGGCCAGGAGACTAGCCCAAAAGAAAATATTCCAGCGGAACAGAAACCTTCGACTGCCAAACAGAAGTGTGAGCTGAACGAAGGGCGTCTCAAAACATACTCCATTTCTCGTGAGGAGATAAAAGAAGTACTGCAACCTGTTGGATTAGCAATAAATTTGGCAGACACTCAGTCAAACAGGAAATTATGTGCAGAAAACACGCCTGAAATGCAAATCGTAGGCGTAGTTGATGCTCAGAATTTGCACTCAAACGTTAGTTCGATCCCAGAACTTTCAGGCCAGGCGATTAGCCCAAAAAATAACGTACCTAAGGAACAGAGACGGTTGACTGTCAAACAGAAGAGCGAGTTCAACGAGGAGCGTTTAGGAACATACACCATTTCTCGTGAGGAGACAAAACAGGCAGTGAAAGATGTTGGATCAATAACTTACATAGTCAAGAAGCCTACAGATTTGGCACATCCTCAGTCAAAAAGGAAAGTATGCAGAGAGACAATTGCGATTAAAGCCCCAATTACTACTGAACTGCTAAAATATTTTAGGTCAAGGTCCTTTGTAAAGCATAATTCTGGTAATAAAACTCCGAATACAACTAATGCAGGCACTGATGTGCTACCCAAAAGAAAGCCTTTTTCAAGGCCGTACATAGGGAATAACAATCAAATTCCAAATTCAACAAACTCTAATGCGCAATCCACAACATTATTTGTTTCAAGGCAGAACATCGGGCGTAAGATTGAGATTCCAACTGGAGCAAACACTAACGAGCTATCCTCAAAAACGTCTTGCTTGAGTCAAAACTTTGGGAAGAAGACCCCGATTCCAACTCGAAAACACACTAATGTGCGAACCATAAGAAAATTACCTTTAAGAGAGAACGTTGGGTGTAAACACACGATTCTAACCGGAGCAGTCGCTGATGAGCCACCCAGAGGATCATCTGGCTTGAGGCAGAAATTTGGGAAAAATACCCCTATTCAAACAGGAAAATACACTAATGTGCGGCCCACAAAAGCATTTGTTCTAAGGCAGAGATTTAGCAGTAAGAACATGAACAGAAGTGGATCAGGCACTGATATGCAATCGAGAATAACATCCGGTTTAATGGAGAACATTCGGTGCAAAGGTACTGGAACAACCAGTGATGAGCGGTCCAAACGAATATCTGGCTTAAAACAGAACTTTGGGAGGAAGACACCAATTATTACTGGAGGATATACTAATGTGCAGCCCACAAGAAAATTAATTTTGGGGCAGAACTTCAGAAGTAAGATTCTCATTCGAAATGATTTAGGCACTGATGGTCAATCCAAAAGAACATCTGGTTTAAAGAAGAACGTTAGATGTAAAGGTAGGATTCTAATTGGAGCAGGCACTAATAAGCCACCCATAAAATCATCTTGCTTGAAGCAAAACTTTGTGAGGAAGACCCCGATTCTAACTGAAAGATACACTAATGTGCGACCCACAAGAACACACCTTTTGAGAACGAGCCTTCACAGTAAAAACATGATTCGAAATGGTTTAGGGTCTAATGTGCAGTCTAGTAGAACATCTGGTTTCAAGAAGAACGTTAGATGTAAAGGTAGGATTCTAATTGGAGCAGGCACTAATAAGCCACCCACAAAATCATCTTGCTTGAAGCAAAACTTTGTGAGGAAGATCCCGATTCCAACTGGAAGATACACTAATGTGCGACCCACAAGAACACACCTTTTGAGAAAGAGTCGTAGCAATAAGATTCTGATTCGAAATGAATTAGGCACTAATGTGCAATCCAAAAGAACATCTGGTTTAAGGCAGAAAATTGGATGTAAGGTGACGAAAATAACTTGAATAGGTGCTGATGAGCCATCCACACAAACATATGGCTTGAGACTGAACTTTGGGAGGAAGACCCCGATTCTAACACGAGGATGCAATAATCTGCCATTTGCAAGAGTGTCTGTTTTAAGGCACATCTTTCGCAGTGAGATCTTGATTATAGGCGGATCAGGCACTAATGTGCAACCCACAAGTCCATCTGGTTTAAGAGAGAATACTGGATTAAGATTCCTGAAAGAGACGTGTGGTATTACAAGCGTGACATGAAGGAAGGGAGGAAGGAAGTCTTCACACACAGTGCATTGTGAAAATACATTATTGTATCGACTAAATGAACTGAATATGTTAATGGACTGATTTTAACACATCACTGATGTTGACCTCACGAGGTTGAAACGCGTCTGGCACGATATACTTGTGTAAAAATGTTGTTTGTTCATGTGATTTTCTATAGTAACTGGAGCAGACACTGATGTGTGATACACAATAGCATTTGTTTTAAAGCAGAACTTTTGTAATAAGTTTCTGATCTTAACTGAAGTAGACACAAGATCTTCTGTTTGAAGGCAGAGCTTTGAAAATAAAATACCAGTTCTTACTCATAAGGGAAGAGATCCTTCAAGTATGGTGTATTTGACAAATACTTTAAGTTTTTTTAATAAAATTTAATCTACAGTGTAGAGCTAAATTTTATTTGAGAGTCATGTTGCAGATATAATTAAAGCACAGATTTTGGAACGAGTATGTGCCAATTTTACGCATGCTACTCTGAGAGATCGGACAACAAATTAAGCAAAAATTGTTTAGGAATAATTAGCATAATGTTTGGAGTATTATATCCGTAGAAGTAAACTGTTTTCTGGTTATTATTCATTGTCCAATAAAATCAGTAAAAAGTACGACATTTCAGAGATGGAAGTCTATCTCCGTCTTCAGGTAAAACCTACTCTGTTGGGTCCAATCGATAGAGATAGTCCCTATCTCCGGAGATAGTGATTTTCATTGATTGTATTTAATTTTGAACGATGGATAATGTCCAGAAAACAGTTTTGCTTCTATAACGCACCATCGTCACAAACTTTCAGAATTGCTTTTTGTCCATAGTATGGTGGCTTCCATGACATTAGACTTACTGCCGTAGTCTTTGCCTGAAGTTCTGCATAACTCGGTGCATTAAAACACTACTAATTGTTGTAATTACTTCATAATGCAGTCTTTCAGTTCTTGGATGGACTGGGGCTGAGTAGAATACATCGCAAACTTAAAATACCTTACAGAAAAGTAAGGGGTTGTCAAGTCCAGGAACGTTCTGGGCAAGGAATGCTGCCAAATCGTGAAATAAAGCGTTCTGAAAACAGTCCTGTAAGACAAGTTATCTTTTCCTGCCTTGCCGTGTGGGCCTTTGCAGTATCCTGTTGAAACCAAACGCAGCTTCATAAGAGATTTCTCAATAGCGAAGAAGTTACCGTTTGGTGCTGTGTTTCCATGTTTGGTGTGACCTTGCCTTATTTCTTAGGGGAAGATAACTAAGTTGTTACATAGCGTGGATTTTGATGGCTGTTGTACTGTGCTGGAGACATTTTTGGTTATTAAACTGCGAAGAATAAGGCAATGGGTGAAAAATAAATTTCAGCAGAATGAAGTACACCAAGTCTAAAATATGTGCTAATCGCCCTTAATCCAACCAAGAAGTGAAAGACCACATTACCGACTGAATTAATAGTGCTTTTATCCAACAAGTTATGCATAAATTTAGGCAGCGATTGTTGCAATATATGGAATGTCATCTACAACAAGTATTATGCTAGTTATTCCTAAAATAGTTTCTCTTCATTTGTTGCTCGGTCCCTCACAGTAGTCTTAAGGAAACCGTCTCAACCTCGCGCATCACACTGTACGACTGAAGGTACAAATAAAAATTTGCTATGTACTCATACACTTGTTTTGTTCTTGTCATTAATCACTCGCCGACATGTTTCAACCTATTACTTCTTATTCTGCTCCCTTCCTTTTGTCGCAACTACACTATTATACTGATTAATAGAACACGCACTAAAAGCAGGTAATTTGGAAATCGAAAAATATTTGCAGATGATAAAGTTTGCATACGCTGTGACCTTGTGCAAATTATATTGCTGTCTTAGTTAATATACTTAATGCAATTATAGTTTAATTGATGTATTAAAACATTATTGTTATATATGAATAAATTTTACACACAGCTGTAACAGGCAGTCTCGAATGGTTGTGTCGTTTGTGTTTCTTTTGGTTTGAGTAAGCTTTTGCCGTGGACCTTTTCAGCAGCAATTTTTATTATATTGTATCTCTTCCTGTCGATGTTTATAAGACTTTTTTTGTGAAGTGCAAACAGTAACACTGGCTATAGAAATCTCAATAAGTACTGGTAAGTGCCATTGTTGCATCGTCCGCTGTTCGAAAAAGCACGCCGTAAGTAACCGAGGCGACGAAGCATGATTTTTGTAACCGTGCATTAGATGAAGCTGAGTGATCATCTTTAAACTCGAACTCCTTTACGTACAGCTAAAGGGGCGTG
>NW_019060818.1:157746-182064 GCF_000696155.1 Zootermopsis nevadensis | reverse complement strand
GAAGTTTGTCAGCGTAATATCTCCGGTGCCACCAAGAATGGTGGAATGTTGTACTGGAAGGCAGGGTCCACAACGGACTGTAGCAGTTGTGGAGAAGAAGAAGATTATATCCCGTATTATGAATGTCTCGGGTAGTATATCATTAAGGACACACATTTTTGTCCTGGACAGAAGACTTGCGCAGAGTAGAATGGTAGAGTTATTTGAGAAGACGTAATTGAACAATACGTGGATGGAAGTGACCTTGGTTTCAATCTAGTATCGTAGTATAGAGCGAGTAAAGAAAATCACGGAAAAATTTAGGAACAGTAACACATTTCCCGGCCGACACAGCCCCTACAAAGTACGCAACCGGGTGTTGACTACTAGAATGTCAGTTTCGATCTCAAGCAAACAAATGTGGTGCTTTGAATTACCAGTCAAGAAGTGTTCCAACTGCTAATCAATGCTTATTTCCGACTTAATGTCTTTGGTAGACAAATTGCTGTCGAGGGTAAATGGATAACTTTTTTTGAGCAAGGATTTCAAATCTCTGATGTAAGACAAGATTCGCTAGCTACTGCAAATTTACATACCGAATGAAATTTATTTTAGTGTTTAGTGACGTTGCAGAACATACCCGAAAGAAGTAAGTCAAAAGTTGTTTATCATGTTTTAACAACTATTAAATACGTCCTAAAAAAATCCAAGGTTTCTAGACAATCTGCCTGTATAACCAATAACAGAAGTTCCTGAATTTGTGGTTCATACTTTTGGGCTGTCTCTCTCTCTCACTCACTCACTAGTACTGTCATATTAGTTGTTTCATGAAAATTACTGTAGCAGAATTGAACTTCGTCAGAACGTAGCGGGCATAAATCGAGAAAGAGTTCCAGAAGGAAAAAGAGTTAATGTGAAGAAGAATAAGTAAATCAAAGCAAAAATACACGGCCTCCTTTTAGGATTTGACAAATGAGAACTTTTCTCACAGCTCGGATTGGTCAGTTTGACTGATGTCTAGCCACTCCCTAAGATCATTAAGAAAGAAAAAGGCTACAAAAAGAAATAAAAATTTCAGAAACGGTCCAGCCATGTCTGTGGTAAACATGCCTGACTATAGTTGAATAAAAACCAATCCTTAGCGAAGCATATCAACTGTGTCACGCTGGTTGTCATAGAGATGAGTTGCTACAAGATGACGATGCATCCGCTGACGGTGAGCTGCAAATGAGTCACTGGTGAACAAAATATGGCACAAACCAATTGCATTCCAGTGAGCTTCAATCCGTGAGCCGCAGGCATCTCCTGACATAATTTGGAACGTAAACAAAAGGAATCAATGGAGTCTGAGTCCATAATCCCTCTAGTCTAAATTTTAGAAAGTGACAAATTCGTATTTCTGCAAAGCAAATGTCTGACTCTGTATCTTTAAGACCCATTTGAGCATTACTTTGCAACCTACGGATTAATAAATTCTAGCGATAAAATAATTCACAGGCTTAATTGTAGCCTAGCCTACTTTTAAGTACGTTTTAAAAATAAAGACAAATTATTTAAGAACTGGGAATCATGTGGACAAATGATTTAAATCTGATGAGTTTCTCCGTGAAAATGTTTTTTTTCAGCAGTCAGCGAATTTAAAACTTGCACGAGAAATTAAGGTCATTAAAATTTGTAGATATAAAAGTGACGTACGTGAATGTTGAGCAAAGGGATGTATGTCCAATGCACTGAAAGGACACTGACAATTCACCCACTGGCCTTGAATTTATATACACAAATGTAAATTAAACGGATGATCCTACATTGATCAACCTGTACACACAGGACAGTACACGCCGAAATTAATGTAATCAAACAACAAAAATTCTACCACATCTGCACAGGTACCGAAATTTTGTGCAGACTGATTAGCCCTTCCGGTTCTTATAAAGAAGGTTCCAGTTTCAAATCACTGCTTGAAAATCGGATATCTATTTTATGAGTATTTTCGTGGTTTTAATCAGTCAATTCAGGTAATTACCAGGATATTACCGGAAAGTCAGTCACTGAAGTAAATTCCTTACCACGAACCTACAAATCTTAGTTTATTATTGTGTTTATATAAACTAAAATTAGTGAGGTTTATGATATCAAACTTCTTCGCTTTTAAAATAAACTTGTGATCCTGTATTTGGAAACAGAGCTAATAAAAATATATATAGCTACTTTGTGTAAAGAAAGTAACGTGTTAACGCTAATATTAATATTTTGCCCTTCCAAAAGAAATAACAAATCTTATTTGAAGGCATTTACAGTTATAGGAAAGCTGGAATTATTTGCGGAAAAATTGTCATGAACAGGTAATCCGATTTGTAAGACAAAAATATTTCTGAACATGGTTGTCTTCTGGGTTGTCGCGTAGGTTGTCTATCAGACTACAGAAGACAGCCATCTTCCTACTCATCGCCATGAGAACATCAGATTCTACAAAAATGATAATTATTTACACTGATTATCAAGCAAGTAAAGAATTCAATATCAACAGTAGCCACAACATTTATTTGTTTTATTCCTCAGTAAGGAGCAGGTATTATTTATAATTCAGTATGTTTTATACGAAAGAAAGAGATTAAAGCAATGGCAAAATAAATCAAATGTTGTTTATTAAAGTTTTCGTATTCCGGTACAGTCAACAAATTCATTATTCATCTTCAGTGCGTCAAATTAACTGTAATAATAAACGGAAGGCTAGTCACAAAGAGTAAAAGGAAAATATTTGCATCTCCAAATAATTTGGTAATTATTAATGCTATACCAGTGCACTCTTTTGGGAGGATCCGGCAGCACTTCCTGGCGCCTGACCCAAGCAACACTTTCTTCTAAGCTCAACATTGATGGATAAGGCGCCATATTTCTTTTCGTATCCCCCTTCCGTCTCCTCCACGTATGGGATGAAGCAACGTTCTCTGTTACTTATTAGGTTTGCCTACTCTCCTCCCGGGGGTGTCTGACACCCCCATCAACTCCTGAGGTACACTCACTTTATGAAAATCATAAGAAGAAAAACCGAATCCTGAAGACATTTGTCTTGTTCCCAAGCAACTCAAAACACGTTTTAGGCTAATTAATGTCACAAGACATTTAATTTAGATTAATACTTGGAAGTTTCACTAAATTTTTAAGCTGATATAAAATAGAATTTGAAATGCAGTAAACAATTAATGATAAACACTGAACATCTCGAAGTTAATTTCTTTACACGACAATTTGAAATCAATATACCGCCATCAAAATGTAAAGGACATGCAGTGTCGTCCTTAGGGCGGGGTGAGGGGTTTGTAACCCGGGCACTGAGCTTCAGAATGCCCCTACCATGGACATTACATGCTATGGAATATTTATTTATTCCACGTCACCTTAAGCGTCCAAAAAATAAAATTGCAACACAAATATACAAAATTGGAACGGAAAGAAAATCACATCCAAGTTACACACGGAGCCTTCAGAACAACATCCATGTTCAGTAAATTTTTCTGCACCCAGCACATATTATTTGAGAACTGATCTAAACAGAGGGCTTGTACCCGTTAAGGTTCTGTTAGAAGAAAGCATTGTTTCATCAAGTTGTTTTATGATTAGAGAGAGATTAGTTTTCTGTATATAAGCATATCTATCATGCAGCCAATTTAGATTTTTTTTTTAAAATATCAAACTAAAGATAAGCTTCTTCTCTATACTGTTTGAACTTTTATTCACTTCTGATGTAAGCATGCGACAAGCGAATTTTTGTAATTTTGAAGCATTGTTTAAACTTCGTTGTGATTGACAATAATTGCACCGGGAATCGAACCCGAGACCCCAGGATTACAAGGCCAGCGTTCTAACCGCTAGACCGCCGTGGCTATTAATTGTTAAGTACAGTTTGTTAATTCGATAATCACCTAAACATGTTTTAAAAACAATACTGAGAGTTTTACGACTTTAAACAATGAAGCAAATATAAGCAAAAACCAAGTTAGAGATAATCAATTTAACAAGTGCCATTCAAAATTAATTCGTCTGCAGAGGTGGGTCTCCCCGTTCTCTTGCTACAGTGCTCTAAAATTTCAGCTGCGGTACTTTTGCCTGGCGAACTACGTGACTTTGAAACAAAAACCCCCTCCCCCCGACCAAACAATGTTTTACTTATCAGCGAGGTAACTCACATTACCCCTCACAGCCCAATTCCATAACAGCGTGGCGTCTGAGCATTACAAATATGATTTTATAACATACATCCTATCTCTAAGATTTCCGGAATAAACAAGCAGTACTTGATTGTTATAGGCCAATTATAAAATTAACAGTTATTCTTCAATCTATTATGCCCCATTCTTTTTAAAAGTTGTGAGATGGATGTTCTGTGAGATGTGGGAGGCGCTTTAGCTTAGAACGAAGATGGGAGGAACCGAAACAAATGAAGAATTACCGGCTAGACGAATGCGACCGGTTCGTTGGTTGGTTAATAACGTGGGTCACGTGATACAAATAACTTGACAAATGAATAATGGACCAAGTACAGGATTCACTTCTACATTAAAAATAAAGTTCTCTGCGTATTTTGTACTCGGAGACCATACTTCCTTGCATAAAGACTGCAGTCATTTGTATTCGGTTCTCAGAGTGCAATTGAGACGAACGGAAAATAACCTGTAAATGCATTCTTCATTTTGTAGCATCTGTCTGGTGTGGCAGGGAACCATTAGAAAGTATTTCATACGGCCTATCATTACCATTATCATTATTATTACTATTATTATTATTTACTTTAATTACAAATTGTGTAACAACCTGGTGGCACGCTCCCATTGTGTTAAAGATCTCGGTGTTCTATTGGACTGTAAACTTTATTTTCATCAGCACATTAACTACATATTTTCACAAAGCTTAAAAATGCTTGGCTTGATTCGGTACATTACTTCTTCCTTCTCCACTGTTGATAGCCTTTTGGTTTTGTACAGTACCTTAGTCCATTTCAAAATTGAGTATGCTTCCGTTGTTTGGAATTCTATTACTAATACTGACTCCTTTAAACTGGAAAGGATTCAAAGGAAATTTGTAGCTCTATGTTACACTAGATTCTTTAATGGCGTTTGTGCATATAATTATGATGATATATTAGTTAGATTAAATTTTTTATTGTTGCATTTAAGGAGGAGGCTTTTGGATGCGCTTTTCCTCGTTAATGTTTTTAAAGGCAAAATTAGTTGCTCATCTGTTTTTGATACAGTTAGTCTCTGCGTACCCACTAGGTCTATCAGAGACTACTCTACCTTTACTGTACAACGTAATTTCAAGGCTAGTCCCTCAGCCAGATGCGTTTCTGCTGCCAATGCAGTCTGTAGGAGCATCGACATATTTAACAAAGATCGTATTTTGCTTACTGATGTCAGTCAGGTTTTTAAAGAATAATCATCTTTTTTTGTTTATTCACTTGCTGTGCTGACTGCATTTTATTGTGTGGTTTTAATTTTATAAGTTTTTCTGTTTTGTTTTATTTAGTATTATTAATTGAAATATATTACTTAGGTATATTTAGCTCATTTACTTATTAATTATTTTGCAATAAATTAATATTGCACATTTATATATTTAGTTTATTGTTTGTTTGTTTTTGTATTGTAATGTTTGTATTGTTAGTGTTTGGCTGTTATTGGCCTTTTTGGCTGTTGTTAAGCACTTTAATAAATGAATTGAATTGAATTGAATTAAAGGTAAAAGTAAATGTAAAGTGGCAAAAGTATGAAGATGGCTGTCTTCTGAGTTGCTGCGCCTCGCAGGTGCAGAAAACCAGAAGACAGCCATTTTTATGAAAATCTATACGTGCAATGATACCTGAAGAAGGCAGTAGAATCTAATCCAGAAATTCATGCAGGCCTATATCAATCTTGCCTTAGGTAATCGACAATGTCTACCACAACACTGGCATGAAATTATTTGAGATATACTATTTCGATATATTCTCTCACTGGCATGAAATTATTTGAGATATACATTTTGATACATTCTCAGAACATTCGATTATTAACCGTGCGTGTATTTTTGGACCTTTGTTGAGTTTTAGCGTTTTTCTGGTTCGTTCCGTACTCTATTTGTATGTCGGCTACATTATTTAAAATGCAATAGCCAGAAACACACCTTAAAATTTAATTTATTCTGTTTCAGCCATCCATATATCAGCATTAATTAAAAGGCCAGTTTTTCACGCCCATTTGATAAAACCAGAGCTGCCGTAACTTTTTAATATGTTCCTATGCTGTTCTTGTTTCTTAATTATATATTGATATTGCTGTACACGTATTCAGATTAATACAATGTATTAACCAGGTTCTTCTCATGACCGTACGACACGCAGTAAACCAAATAATTAAAGATTAAAGAGTGCCACGTGTTCTAGCTTAATATCAGTATATTCCCTTGAAGAAAATTACATTCGATTTTTTTAAATTATTGTGTATTTATTATGCTATTTATTTCTGAATATTAATTTTTACATTACCTTTCAATTATACTAATCGAACTTTTTCAACTTCTAATCATTTCAAACTAAATTAAATACTCAGTTGAATGAGGTAACAGTTTAGCCAAAAACGAACTTAAGCCTCAAAAAACTGAAGTGTCTGAAAGCGTACAGAAAGTGAAATGGCAAAAGTGAAAGAGATGACTCCAAACTCATAATGCTGCCAAGTCGACAAACCACAAGTACTTCGAAAATTAATTGCTGGTTATGTAAACGACCTAAAGTAATTCATCCACTGCATTCATAGAGAAAGAGAGAAATAAAAGAAGATGCAAATGGTTATAAGAGTTCATATATAAAAAGTAAAACTTAAAAATGAATGATCACTTGCGAGTTGTAAGAAAGGATGTATAGGGATGGCGAGATTTCAAGGGAACTAAATATATAAGATGAAATTCGAGACAGAACAAAGTATTAAAACAAATAAGAAGATCCTTGTCTTTTGGTAGCTGAAGAAACAAAAGAAACAAACGGTAAAATCTTAGGAGTCAGAAAAAATAGCAGGAAAGTTAACAGTATAAATATTCCGGTGATCAAAGACGCAAGTACCGCCAGATTCATGACGTTAATAAATGAGACGGAGTAGGGACAGACTAAAAAAATGTTTATGCATAATAAGCAAAATGAAATAAAAAGATACGAAGGAAATAACAGGATGGAGATATATGAACCTTTGCTCTCGCTCTGTACTAAAAGCACAAGTATCCGTTGGTGGATTGAAAAGGTTCACGTATTTCAATGTAAATTCCTAATATGGCTACTTCAATTTGCGTAAGTTTAGTATTCTTTGCCATTCTAACATCGGATTAGAATTTCTGTCTTCACGTGAAGAAATCTGGCGCCTTCTGCATTATCTCACTCCCCTTTCTTTCTGTGGTCTGCGAATTTGTACATACTTCGAAATAAATATAAATAACTATTTATTTTACTCTACATATGCAAGACTCCCACTTCTTTAAATATGTGAGCGTTTCCAATATTAACGAATGTTCTCTAACCTAATGAGTCGATATGATAGATTATGGAATATACTTGCAGCAACATAGTTTTTAGGTGTTTTCTCTGTAATTGCCTCTAGACTTTAAATTTACAAATTACAGAGTTTTAAGCTCACTTATAGATGTCGTAAAGCAGGTGGAGGCCGACAAAAAGGACATTCAATATAAATCGATCTCTTTCCAGTAGTCCTCGATCTACGAGGTTACAGAAACAAATCACTCTTGTATAAATGCAAGACTTACGGAAAAGGTGTTATGGGTATAAAACGTGTGCTTCATCCCTCTACAAATTTTGGTCGAAACATTTTTTGATCCGGCAAATATTCAGCCAGGTGTATTGGGGATGAAAGCAGAAACACATAAAGAGTTCCTTATCTTTTTATTATTTAAACTAAGGTTTAATATTCAGCCAGGTGTATTGGGGATGACAGCTGAAACACATAAAGAGTTCCTTATGTTTTTATTATTTAAACTAAGGTTGATATGTTTGGTACAAATTTTAGTGAATCTATTGCTAAATTTCATGGAAAATCATTCAGCGGGCCACGAACAATAAACGGGCAGACAGAGTGAATGAAATAGACGTATATTTGGAACTCTCAGGTGACTTGTCCTGGATGTAAATTTGAATAAGTTAGTTACGAGAATAGAATTAACAAGTTTATCGCCCCTATCATAAAAATAATCATCTGTATGTAAGTAATAATTTAATTATCGTAACCAAGAATAGCCTAATCCTATGAAGATGCGCTTAAGCCTATTAGATTACACGGTGCAATATCCCTGAAGACTGTCATCTGCAAAATCACCGCTGTGAGAACCTGAAGACTCACTCACCCTGATCCCAATTCTCGTCGTAAATAAGGTATAAACGGCGTGTTGTTCTCAGATTAAAAGAAAGATAAAGATTCACTGTTTTCTTCTGGTATGTTGTCCTTATTAAGCGTCTTTGAACTACGTGAAGTGGAAACGCCCTACAGTCACGCAATGCCTATTTGTCACATCTTTCAGCTTCTGAATCCCACTGTCCCACTGCCTGTTTTATACACGTTCGTATGAAAACCTCCCCTAATATAATGACGAAACATGAATTTAGAACTTTCCACCAAAAAAAAACAAAAACAAATGTTATCTTATTTATAGACTTTTGATTTATCTCGCGAAATACAGCGTGCACAACATCAAAAAATACGCCATAAAACAATTATAAATACTGAGGTAATTATTTCTAGTCAGGTAAAGAAGAGCATTAAAGATTTTAAGCTGATTTAGGGAAAGCAAGTAAAATCAATTAGTAAAATACTAATATTTACGTCATTCAAATATTCAGTCGATCGAAAATTATTTTTAAAAGTGAATATAAAAGTATTAATGAGTTAAATAATTGATTAGCCTATTTTCATGAGGATGATTCTTTATCGAACAGGTACCTGATACCGGAGGAGGAAATTTCGTTTTATGTACCTAACAATCAAAGCTTATTATTTATTTGCAATAATCAGAGTGAAAATAATTTATTTTGTTACGTACTGCGGTTTACTGAATTTTATTACCTAATTATTTTGTAGGCCTATTCCCTATTTTCATAAGATTTTTATTATCTTATAATCAACAGTTAAAAATTAATTCTGATTTGTGTTTCCAAAAGCGTTAAGACACGACTGAAAAACAGATCTAAAGTGGGTTCGCTTGACTTTCTGAGACCCATTTGTAATTACACAAAATAAATTAACATTGTAAATATGCGTAACCTACTAGTAAAGTAAAGTAAAGTTTGTCCCACTATACGCCATGTAGGCGTTTGGGGTGAGAGGAGGTATAGCTCCTCTCTTCCTTGACCTCGGCACTAGATGGGGGTGAGTGGTCAGCATCACGCCCCGGCAGGCTTTACCCCCGGGAAAGGACCCCGGTACCCATTGTAGAGGAGGCTGGGTGGGCTCCAGAGCCGGTCTGGACGCAGATGCTAGAGGAAAAATCCTCTGCCCCCGTCGGGGATCGAACCCCGGTCGTCCAGCCCGTAGCTAGTCACTATACTGACTGAGCAAAAAACACCATTTGAATTTCCGTCAAAATCTGCAACTATAATTCTTACTTAACACTGCGTATGGAAAGCTAAGTTTAATAAAGAATCGAATTTTCTAATAACAGGCCATGCGAGCAAATATAGTACTCTGCATGATACAGTATAGCTTACCGGGTATGGTGCCAGTAACTTAGCTTCTCTCAGTATGAGAGGGTTTTTGTAACAATTCATCAAACAAATATGTATTAATATTATCTCTGAGTAGGTTACTGTCGGCTATATAAACTGAAACAAATGACTGTGTTACTCTCGAATCACAAACCTTTGGGTCTTTAGTGTGAAATATATGAGAGGGCTTGTGTACAAGTTTTCAATATCGTAAAAATTTCTAGGGTAGGCAAAGTACTAATTTTTTCCATATTTATACAAAAAAATAAATCATTTACGCGCTGCAATAAACAAAATATATTCTCTTTCAAGCAGTGGTATTAAACTAAACATACATCACATACTAATGAAAATAAATTTTGCTAGTAAAAATAGAACTCGGTGAAACGATAAATTGAAATGTGTTGGAGGAAAAATCTATACAATAGCGATAAAATTTCGGAAAACAGAAAACTCAATAAAATATAAAAAAACACATAGTCAGTTTTTACGAAGCTTTTAAATCATCATGTAGCTAACATATTACTTCTGTTAACTACAAGTTGATTTAGAAGTGCAACGTACCCGAAAATAATCCAGCGTTAGGCTTAGAAAGTACAGACAGGGTAAAAATATTATGATGCTTTTATTTGATCATCTTTATTTGTATGTAGCCTGACATCTATTTACTTTAGTTACCCTAAAAAAGAACAGTGAGCACATTGAACAAAATGTTTTGAAGGGCAATTCATGGCGCAACCATTATCTGCAAACCGTTTTTAATACATGTGATAATTTCTAGCAGTTCCTTTCATCACAACACCAAGAAATTCTGCAGTGACTATGTAATGTAACTACATTTCGCAGAATTCTCATAAGGAAGCTAAGAGTCGCTAAGCTGGTCACAAATGCTCCACCTTTTACAAAGCCTGATGTTCACTACCGTGAAGACAACAGTCCGACACTGACCAGTATACGAAAGCAGATAAATTCAGATCACAATCCATGCCCTCCTCAAACTACGTCTTTAAGATCAATGTTAATATAATTATCCGTCAATACATTAAACTCCCAAATGGTATCTTCCATTCAAATTTCTCGACTAAAATTATGTATCTATTTCACAACTTAATATCCATACTATATGATATGCCATTATTATCCCCCTTAATAATATTACCGTATTAATACTTGATATAGAGTAGTAATTATAAAGCTTTTTTTATAAATACACTTTACCCCGCATGTATTACCTACAGACAAGCATGCATGCATACAAATTCAAACAATATGCATGATCATATTCATATATTTATATGAAATTTACTTATACAGGAGTGTGTGTGGTGTGTGTGTGTGCGCGCACGAGCTGTAGAAAGGTTAAGTCGAACTAACGTCAATGAGTGAAGTCCGATTTAATAATCGTAAGTAAGTCAGTAATCAAAAACAATGAAAATATTAGGCTTAGGATAAGTGATTAATAAAAAACGTTTGCAAAGTTAAATAAAACATAACAGAAGTCACTCTCGGCTACATAACTCAAGTGATGCCTCCGTGTAGAGTACCCGTAGGAGAATTTGTTCCTTGTAATACATTAGATTAAACGACAGCGTTGAGGCTTTGAGGTTTGACTATGGCACTGGTTTCAGAGATGATAGGCAGGTTATCTCTGAAGTCATTACAACAAACACGGAAACCTCCTTTAACAACATGCATTAAAAGTTTGGAATTAGAGAAAATACCATATTGTAACTACCCTTCCTCCAGGCATCATTAAAACTGAGACACTTGCAGCTAAGATAATGGGAGTCTTGAAGCACAGTTGCCAAAGCAACATTATCTTAATATTAGAGGTGAAGTTACTATCCTCGTGCTACAGGGCTATGAAGTCATTACTTTCACCTGTGAGTATATGTTATTATTACATCACTATAATAACTAACATTTATTACAAAGAGTCTTATGTCTTAACATATTATGAGAATTTGCGTCTAGTAGTCTACATGTTGACTAAGTTACGGTGTTAGTAAAAAAATTACTTAAAGCCGATCAGAAATGGCCCAAATATAAAATTCAAATCCATGTAAACTATTTCATTCATATTGTTAATAAATATTTTCGGTCTTATTCTATAGCGATCGGTACACATTTTATGCTCACAAACTTTTGTCAGCAACGTGAATTAATAACCTGTGCTTCCGGGGATAAACAGCTTGGACTGTTGAAAGATTTTGCAACGTTTCGGCAAACATTTTCTTTATTTGGTAGAACACAGAGGCAGAGTGCTATCCGATGGGAAGCGAACACGTAGTAGAGAAAAAAATGGCGATGATAGAAGTTTTTAGGACCCAGTGGTGAGAAGAGGTTGACCAGGACTGGAGCAGTTTGCTGCAGTTTAGTGCACTAAATATATTCATTGCAATTACAAAACGTTGCAGGATGAAATAAACAGAACGGGACTGCGTGCATAATTCCATAAGTACTACAGGGACACGACCCCAAATATAAGTACCGTGTCCAACAATTTCCCCAGTATCACGGTGTAAAACTTGCGCGAATATTTTTTTTTTAAATACAAACCAGCAAGGGGTGAGAACAGGCGAAGCAGAATGTAAATAAGAGGATTAGAGCTAAAACCTGGAACATTCTAATCATTCATATCAACTGAACCTATATAGTTTTACGAAATCTTTAATACTCATGAAAATATAGACAATTAATTTAATAGTTAAAAGTTCATTCAGTAAATTGTATAAACCTTAGTTTCTAATTCCGTCACGGAATCCCTTCTCGCCAAGTTAACCGAAGATCTGTATCATTTAAACAGTTCTGCTGTAACCGTGGCCATACAGCATAAGATTTTCATTCGATTACTAAAATATACGCCTACAAGGTTTGTCCTATTTTAGTATTCGTCTAGCGCTGCATAATTAATGTCTAAATAATAAAATGCATTGTTACGTAATTTTTAAATAATCCTTCATTTCTTAATTTATAGTAGAGCAAATACTCGTTTCATCCTTTTTATTTCATATTGACGAAATATGCCATTTTTTTCATAATTCAGTCCATTTTCTTCTTAGAAGCGCATAAACTATATGCTAATCAATTGCAGAGAAGCATTGAGAATAAAAATAGAAAAACAAAACAATTGTATAATATAAAAAATACTAACAAAAAATATTCTGAATTGAATGTTAACAGACATCTTAAAATTTAGTCTTTTTGTAATGTGTTCGCAAATAAAATCTTAATTTTTTCTGTCGCTCCAAATATTTGAACTTTAAAAAACGCAACTACTATTAAGCAAGTGATCTGGAAGAGAAAGGTATGTGTCAACTGGAAATCTTAAGCTCTATTTATTCTCATCCCAATATCTAAATTTTAAAATTATAAACCCCTCAGTAGTTAACAAGCATATCTAAATAGCATACGATTAGTCATCGACCTCATAATGGAGGCAGCAAGGACCTCTGAAACGTCAGTGAACTTCTACCAGACTACACTGCGCTACAATACAGAAGAGAGCCATCTTTATACTCACCGCCGTGAAAAACTCAAATTCAACCTACAAAGAAATATATAGGTTGATTACGTGTTATTAGCACAAAAAACTTAGGATTCGAAGAACAGCATTTTGTTCCCGACTTCAATGAGCGTATAAGCCAATGAAAATAACCTTTACTAATCGGGCTGAACCTACAGTAATCCTCGATTCAAGGTACTGATATACCAGTCAGCATCCATTTCCTGAGTAATAACTTCCATTGCGAATTCAAAACTATGAAAAGAAATGTTTCTAAATTTAAAATCTAACGGTCCAAGAATATCCCAATCCCGCTAGTTACATTTCTTCTCCATAAACCTTTTGCATTTAATAGAGGAAGTGCACTAACTTAAAATTATTCATTATCTTTCCTTATTCTTTACTCCAGTTTACATGATGGATTTGAAACAATTAGACACAAGATATTTAATATCTCCCCTTTATATCAAACATCCCTAGGATATGGATTTCCCTTTCTCTTCCTTCATACACATATTCTAACAACGGGAATATTTAGAATGGAAATTCCTCAATTCGGAAGGCTTACCTCACTTCTTCCCTACCATCATGATCCTATTCATTCGTAAAATTCCTCCACAAAAGCTCCCCTACAAACAGAGCATATCACAAAATGGGGGTAATTGTCGTCGCCATTATCAAAATGGGAACAGAAAGTTTAAGTTAGTAGAAGTTATATATTTCCCTACGCCTTATTATTTCATTGTAACCTAGCGAAGAAATGGTTTTGAAACGACGTGAACTGTGGCGTTTAACAAATGTTTGAACATCTTCTGTCGTTAAGAACTAGAAGGTTTTCCATCACTGAAAATTGTAATATAAGAGGTAAAAGGAAAACTTTAGGTTCGTTCTAAATTTATCTTCTCTCTCCTTCCTTCTTCCTGGTATTCAGAATATTAATTGCAAGAAGTACCCAATTCATAAGTGTGTGTGATGAAGGTTGTTAGCAGAAGAATTAAATAAGAGGAAATATTTTAAGTATTGTACAGGATGGCATTACAGCATCCGGTGGAATATATGACAGAAAATTCAAGGAGAATCACCGCAGAAATCAATCACCACTCTTTACTATATGTATAATGACATTTTTGCCGTGCGCCTGGGCTTAAAATCCAAAGTAATTCTCACTATTATTCATTCTTTGTTATCAGCTTTGAAATTAAGAACACTGACGTAATAAACTTATAATCTTTGTTTTGCTTATTTACGGGTCTTATTTTCTAAGTGCTCGTAATTAGGAACTAGAAAAGAAACAGATTCCTGTAACAGATCTGGGGCCAAAACTTATTTCAAACTTAAAAGGCGAGTGGCACTCACAAACTAATTGAAAATTCAACGATTTATTTTTGTAGTGGTTATGTGTTCGAATTCAGGTACAAGGCACTCCATATGTAATTAAATTCTTAGTAGCATAACAATTTGTAACTGCAGGAAATAATGTAAGAAAATACACATCATCCTTTAAAAGTACTCGCACTCTTATTTTGATTTGAATTTTGAGATGAAAATAACTTTTCATCCCTGCATTCTGTTTTTTTTTTAATTTTCAGTTTATTAAGTTAATATTTACAATCGGAACCATCTACCCATCTATTCTGATAACACGCTAAGAATAAATTTAGAACTACATAAAGAAGAAAGACGAAGAACAAATGTTACAAAACATCTGGTTGCCCTGCACTTAAATTCTATAAACTGTAAAGAAATTTGAATTTATTGTGTAATAAGTTCAAATATTTGGGAACAACAATAACAAATCAAAATGATACTTGTGAGGAAGTTAGGAGGAGACTAAATTCCGGAAATGCTTGCTACTTCTCAGTTCAAAATATTTTGTCTTCCCGTCTGATTTCTAAGAACCTGAAAATTAAAGTATACAGAACAATAATCTTGCCTGTTGTTTTGTATGGGTGCGAAACATGGTCTCTCACTCAGAGGGAGGAACACAGATTGCGGGTGTTTGAGAATCGGGTGTTGAGGAGGATATTTGGGCCTAAGAGGGAAGACGGTGGGGCGTGGAGAAAACTGCACAATGACGAGCTTAAAAATCTGTACTGCTCCCCCAGTCTTGTGAGGGTGATTAAGTCGAGAAGAGTGAGATGGGCGGGACATGTAGCGTGCATGGATGGGACAAGAGGTGTGCACCGGGTACTGGTTGGGAAACCTGAAGGGAAGAGACCGCTGGGGAGACCTAGACGTAGATGGGAGGATAATCTCAGGCGGGATCTATCCGAGATAGGAGTTGAAGGAAACTGGATTTTGTTGGCCCAGGACAGGGTCCGGTGGAGGGCTTTGGTTAATTCGGTGATGAACCTTCGGGTTCGGTAAGCCATCTAGTTAGTTAGTTAGTTAGTTATACTCTTCAGCATTGACAGTACAGATTTATCATATCTTTTAAAACTCTCAGCGCTACTTCACATAATTTTATGTTCTTGTTAAATTATCTCACCTGATATAATGATCATACTTACAATAACACACTACAAATATAAGTCCTTATAACGATACGTTGTTTCAAAGAATGATAGCACTTCGTGATACGCTTATCGACATAACTCGAGGGGAAATGCACCCCTTAGCTAATAGTTCAGCAAACATCCGCTAGGTGGTGCTGGAGGCGCCATATCAACCACCACCACCACCACCACCACAAACGACAACAGCGAAATCCATTAACAGCTCATAATATCGTTAAGCGGAGGAGGATTAACGTATTTAAAACGTGTGATGTCCTACAAATAACTCAAAAAAGATACAGAATAATTGTATACAATCAGAAGTTGTATAACAAACCTGACGGCATATAAAGCACCATTATATTATATGCTGCCTTTATTTCTTCTAAATGGATCCAACTTTGATGTACAGACCTTTCTCTGTTATTCACTTAAATGTTAGCACCTCACTCTTTGGGTTTTCTACATGTATGACTCTAAAATTCTTCCTCATTTTCGCCACATGCTAGGCGAAATGCTAGTGTAACTTAAGCCATTCAGGTAAGATATAGCCTTTTTCGATGACGTACCAATAATTCTAATTTAAAACATTAACTGTACCACTAACCAAATGCGTTCAGGGAAAACTTATTTATGCTAATATTATCTTTTGATTTTCTTACTTACTTCACGTACCACTGAACATTAGCTTGCATACCACCAGTGCTGCGCGTACCATAGGTGGAGAAACGCTGCTTTTTAATTACTTTAAAAAACATTCGCAACAACCCAGAAGACAGAAATCTTCATACTCATCGCCCTGATGACGGAGGCAGTATGACCTCTGATACGTTGGTAAACATCAACCAGACTACACAGCGCAAGAACCCAGAAGACAGAAATCTTCATTTTAAAGGTAATTTCAGGACCTGAGAGACAAAAGCTGGCCAAGCATATTTATTCATTTATTATAATTTAATTTACCTTTGCCCTGAAATGTTTCATAAAGGCGGTGGTTTCGGATAGGGCCTTATCTTTTGGTAAAATCCACATTCACGAAGTAATTTCGGGTTTCGGATACAATATCATATTTTAGTAACACACATTGAACTGCTTCATTTTCCAAAATTTTACTATGATGTTTCGTCGTTTCGTCATTTTATTATTTGCAGGTTTACGAACATTAAATTTTATTTTATATTATTTATCAATTTGCATTTTTCTCTTCAGTGCAAAAACTGAAATGTAACCGTCTGTCTATCTCTGTTAAATATCACAAGGCAGGATATACGTCTTTAAAGGGAATATTACAACGTTCTATCAACTTATTAGTAAGGAACCGCGAAAATAGAAATTTATATTTTGATGATGTCCTAATTAATTAAAGAAATAGAATAGACTAATTGGTTTGGTACTTGCCATGCCATCCGATGTTCTGCTTGTAGCGTGGTGACGTAGCTGTAATAAGGCTTGCCAAAAAATCCCAGGGCTCTCGTGCCTCAGCTAAAATAAAAAAATGCTTCAATGTAATTGGCTACAATCACTGTGCTGTAGTTCATGACTTCAGAAGATAGCAAAAATGTTTTCTCAGTCTATAAGCCTACATTGAAGTAGGCATAAGTTGTAACCTCCCTGTGTTATATTTTATCCTCAAGCACCTGAAATTGCATTTGTAACTTACATAACTAAGTGCAAAAATTAATGTCAATTACATGATGGAGGCAGCAAAGAACTCTGAAACGTTGTTAAGTTTCCACCACGATACACAGTTCTACAACCCAGAAGACAGCCATTTGCGTCGCTCTGAGGTCCTCAAATACTATTTAAAGTCACCCATTTATAACTCGATGCTAATCTTACAAATATGCATATCAACGCATGTTATAGAATTATTATTATTCGTAATTCTTTTCTGCTGGCTTTCATATATTTATTGTATATCTCTATTTATATACTGTTTAGCTTCTGTAAAATGATTAAAAACTCATTTTTCAACATGTGAGACACGGTTCTGAAACACGAAGCAACCTGCTTAGATCTCCCTCAGTTAAGATTTCAACCACACGTAGTTCAGTATAATTTTTCAGGTCTCTGGAAATTTTGAGATAGACAGCACAGTTTATCAAAAAAAGATTTAAGTTGATTGATCAGTATTACGTAATATATTTCAATTGTTTCTTCATGTGATAGTAATCAACCTTCTGGTCTGTACAGTGTCAAATTAAAATTGCTGGATTATTTTAAGTAACGTTGACTTCCCATTGTTTGTACCTAGCATCACTGTTGCAGCCTTTCGTGTAAAGGTAAACACCCAAAGAAATTGTCTTCAAAACCTAACTTTTTAGTAGTCTCATCAAAGACTGTAACGTGACACTTACTGTTATGGCTTCGATATATGACATCGATAAATTTAATCCTTCTTTGTTTCATCTGTAGCTGAACTGAATCTATATTCATTTGGGAAACGTCGTTGTCAACAAAAAGACGTGAAGGAAGGGAGGTAGGGCAGTGCTTCTGGTTTAACCCCTTCCACCCACAAGGTCTCCCTTCGTCTCCTTTAAGTTCACAATTAATTGATTTCCCTCAGTTACCTCTCAAATGCGGGGAAAGGGGACCTGCTACGAGAGTACAGCATTTGGCAATTACGTACTGATTGACAGCTCATGTGTCACCCTGACAACAGCACACCACTGCCAACTACATTCCTGTACGATCTGGATGGGCCATAATCGGCTATTCTTATGGGACAACAGCAGGAAAGTCTGTTTTTCATATAACTTAATGTCACAGATCATAGTGAATTATTAATAATATGCAAGAAATACAGTATTAATAACCAGTGGCTGTGCACTGCTTAAAAATTGTTTATATAAAAAAGAAAAATGTTACTATCCAAAAACAAAGGTTTAAATAATTAGTATATTGGTTACGTTCTTACATAGGGAAATTGATAGTTTGGAAGCGTTCCTGTTTAATAAATATCTTGAGAACGGGCGAAGTAAGGAAAAAGTTTCAAAGTGAAATAAGCCCAGAATTGAATTCAGGATATCTATTATTATTCACTTGAATTATTTATAGGCTTAAAGAAGATTCAGATCGTTGTAACACGTCATGCTGGATGATGTCATATATGGCAATGGCAACACTGCTTGCAAAGCAAAAGCGGTATATTTTACGATAATATCGCACATTTTTGCATGTCTTCACCTTGTCTACAGTCTTATTGACATTAACATTTTATTTACTGACGACCAACTGGAGCTTGTATTGGAATTAAGTATTAGGTCCTTTGCACTGGTATCAATGTAGTAAATTAAATTTTCTGAATTAATGACTAATTTTAATACTGATAAACAAATTCATAGCAATACGCTGGAATAAAATTCTCATTAGAAAACTCTAACATGTAAATGCACTTTTTCATGAATTGGCCTTAATTGTTTTCTTAAAGCAATAACGGAATAAAGACGGTATTAATCTGCATTATCGACATATTCGCTATTGCCTCCATTCATCATTCGTAACACTGCTAAATCGTTCTCAGTTCTGTTCACAGATGGCGAAGCGTGCGTCAACCCCCTTACTTTTCCAGTTACCACTGTTTTTATTGTTTAGGTTACAGTGAAATAGGCTTGGAGGAAAAAACAAGAAAAGGTAATCTGCTGGCACTGTATAATGATAAACAACAGATGAAGGAACCAAACAATAAAACTTCGGCAACTAGTAGACAATTACCTATGTGAAATAAGTATTCAACATATTTTTAAATATTGTTTTATTTACAGAATATTTGAACAACAAAAATATTTTGGCCCTCTGTCCAAGTTTCGAATTCTGCTACAGATTATTACGATTTTGAAGTAACAAAAATTAAAATAGTTATTTCTTGTATTATACAATTCCTAACATGGCAAATGAGTATTTGGACGCTTTAAGAAATCCAAGTGAGAGGAGCTCTTAATCAGCGTTGTTACTGAATATGAGATAAGGAAAGATCAAGACAGTTACTATTTTCATACTGAAAACCAATGATTTTACCAGGATACAAAGGTGTAATTTTGCAACTGGCACAGACATAAACTGACCTATTATGAGCACAAAGAACTAAATTTTCAATGTGAACCACAGTGACTTTCATCATTTCGTCCACTTTATTACAGAATAGGCTTTCTCATCAAATTGCATTCTTTCGTTCACTCCTCAAGCAAAGTATGATATATGACTTAACAAGTCTGAAAATCATTGGCATTCCTTACAAATGTTTCGCCCTCCCTTAAATATCTCAATAGGCAGAAAACGACACGGTATCACGGGTTCAAATTCCCAGCAGGTTACCAATAGAAACAGCATGATTGTTTGGTTATGCTGTGGGCAGAAGAATCATTCTTCAAGGGTGCGACACGGATATCCTTAAAAATATATATGTTATATATAAAACATCCTCACTACAGGGGTTCGGTAAGAAATGCCACCCCATGAATGTCCCAAAAACAATTCGGTATAGAATCTCTTGTAGCATTATCCGCAATACGTTTAATGATAAGTGACCGCACTTACATTTTACAAAACGTAAAATGATAGAGACACCGCCTATCAGCCTTAAGTAGGGCTGAATTACGTAAGTTAGCAGTGATCTAACGCGGCATATGCAATCAGCTATTTTTGTGTTTTGCATCTCTTAGTCATATCAAGTCCGTCCAGGTGAACGTTGTGACAGAAACTTAAATTAAGCTAAGACTACTTTCTTTTACTTCCATTCAAATTTATTATTATATCTTAACCCTTTAAAGCCTAGTCGAACTACAGCGTATTTTATCATCTTACACTTAAAAATTGCAAAATTTCTTTATTGTTATACCACTTGCCTCAACAATCAGTAACTATGCATCTTGTACGATTTTTAGTGTAAGCAAAGATTATTACCTTAAACAGCTTCAATCAGTTAATATTTGTAAAGGTGAAGTGTAGTGTTTTCTTTGCAGTACGGACTGAAATCTTAAATATTATTTAGACGAGCTTTGGCTTCAAAGGCCATAAATTTATTCTATGTTTCCCGAGCTATTTAAAGTATTGTTATTTAAACCATATATATAAATTAATAGGATCAATTTTATGGTGCAAGTTTCCACATCCTCTGATATCAAAATCAGATCACAGATCATTATCGTTCTTTGGCCACAATTATCAATGAAAGAAGCTCATCACTATTCAAAATATAATTACGTGTAAGTACGGGATGGCTCGTACGTTAAGAAAACGACAACGTCTTTGAAACATAACATCCGCTGAGAAATGTAGTGGCAGCTGATTATGTTCAGTTAAGTTAATTTTAATTGTTCTGCACGCCAAATGATTTGCTACATCAGCCATTGCATTGTAATATGCCTGATAATTAAGTGGCAAATATATCCTGAATTACCATTCAAAACAAGATGACTCTTCCGGTGACCTATATTACAAGACAGATGCTGATAAATTTTGGGACGTGGCAGTGCCTTGTGATAGACATCAGCTGTTCCCCACCTCGTCAATGACTGTCGTTAGAGCGGTGATTTACTGAGGTCGAATAATGTCCCTCACACGTGCGCCTTACCTTACTGTGCCCTGCATTGTTTTATGCAAGCGGTGGCCAGCAGAAGAACGTCGCAACGACCACGTTATTGTATTTTTCAACCTTACCAAATATTTCTGAGACACAACGTAGCAGCTGTAAGGATATGCAATGGTATTAAACTGGGAACGTAGTATTTCAGATAAGTGCATATAAATGAAATAGCATAGCACAGCTTAGGCCTAAGTATGTGTTTTGCGCTCTCGTATGCCTAGAAGACCTCAATAATAATAAATTTCTTATGAGCAAAATGTTCTATTTTGCAGTGCTGCTACTATTAAGCACTGTTTAGATATATATACTTATAATACGGGTGACGAAATCGTTTAAATTGCAGTTAGGGGAAAGGGGTCGGAAGGAGACAGAAGTACGAATGCGATAAAGCAAACATAAAAACGTGGTGAACGATAAAATTACGAAATACAATTTCCCGTTGAAATGTAATTTATTTTTTTGACAAATAAATCATGAATCAGGAATGGGTTGCGTTGACACCTTGACAATCCTGTATAGGACCATGTTATTCTTCATGGAATTTTTATGTTTCTTTAACGTTTCACAATTATATTAGTGTTCCCTAGGTGGATTATTTGTTTTTATTTATATTTCTTCATTTATTTTGCTTTGTGTTAATATTGTTTCTATTTTGGGTTTGCCTGTACTTGGCAGTTATATTTAATACTGTGCATGTATAAGTTTAGTTAATCTGTTTGTGTACTATTTTTCATTATTATTTCATTATTATTGTATGTATTATCAGTGTTTGCCTGTTATTGGTTTCTTGCTGTTGGCAAACACGTAAATAAATTAATTGAATTGAATTATTATATGGACTAAATTTAATGATAATTGATTCAATATATTTGTAAATATTATCTGTGACAATGCTGACCTGAGGATCACTGTTTGGACCTGGAACGATTACGTTATACGAAGTGCGCGGGCAATTTGGAAACTGAGAGATATTACTTCATCCAACTACAGGACCTGAATAGGTTATCAAAATGTTGTTTGACATTATTTATTTCGAGAAACCTGAAAGGAAATGACTACTTTGGAGACTTAGGCGTAGAGGACAGTATTTAAACTATGTCCTGCATTTAAAACAATATGTAAGGGTGCAGCCTGGAATCAACTGATTCAGAATAGATTCCAGTGGCAGCTATTCAGTCGATTAGTGTGCGTCATCGAGTCATCGTTGCACTTATTGGCATGCAACAGAGATACGCCACTCATCCTCCAAGAACCTCAGCTGCAACGTCACTGCATTCAGCTCCGAATTGTACTCCTCCACCCACCACCAGTAGTGCCATCGTCAAGATGCTAATACAGCAAAAGCCTCCCACAATACAGCAGTTTTAAAATAGAATTCATACATTTCACCTTTTCCAGCCTTAGTAAGACTGAACTGCTGTGTTTGTTTGTCCAGCTGAGAATAATGGTAGCTGCTGGTCGGTAGATACGGGCATGAGTGTGTTGGCCTATATAGGGGTAAAGTTAAATTTTCTGTACTTTCTGAAGTTAACCCCCCATGATGCTTCTAAGGGTTGCAATAAATCTTTGTAACAGACACTCGAATACCAGTTGGACTAACTTCAAAATAAAAGTGAAATTTGAACGTACATTTGTGACAGAAACACCGGTATGAGCGCGTGTCATGGTTACCAGTTTTAAAAGCGAAAACTGCAGCTTTTGTGACTTTCACAGGGATCGAATCACACAACATTTTAAAATCATCTGAAGACTAAGTATTTATACAAAGTTTATAGGGTTCCAAATGCTGAAGATTTAGAGCATAAATCTGCTTAGCAATTATTATAATGTGATGTAACAAATATACGTTAAATGCATGAATGTTCTTGACATATACATTGACATATGAAATTAATTTTGTTTTGAATATCAATAGGTGTTTCAAAACTAAGCTTCGGATAATGGACAAGGATAAATTATTCCTACAGCTGTACTTAACCATCTATCGAATTAGTAAAGATATATAATTTAGAAACAGTGCAATATGTATTGATATAAATATAAAAACACCTACTTTAAACCCCAAGTCAAGTCAACTGGAAAATCAGAATATACATTTCTAAAAATAAACCCTACTACTTGAGGAAGAATTAACAAAATAAGGACAAGTCAATGATGGAGATATCTTATAAAGCTGATTGTTTCTCAAATGGTAAAAATATTTATCAGACTTTATGATAACTAAAGATTTATCTTAAAAAAGTGGCTAAATTATATCCTGTGTCAACTAAATCCAATCCACATACCCGCAACCTACTTCTTTAACAACCACTGTGATGTTAAGTTCACAATTTCGCAAACGTCATCATAATGGTCTCTTCCCTTCAGGTTTTGTTTGCATATCTCATCTGCTCTATACCACGTTTATTTCATTCTCCTTCATTTGTGTTACTTCTTCTCGTTTAGAACCAAGCACCTCTTCACAGAAACTTTTAATCTGTATTCATCTCGTACCGGTAGGCTGAAAGACCAGGCTTAACACCCTTTTAAAATGATACGTACGTTATGATAAATTGCCATGCATTTTCTGAATTAAATTTCATTTTAACATGTTCATTATAATGTCTGAATAATGTGTACCCTTATTTAGTTAAATATTAGGCCTGTGTTGTTTATGCTTACCGCTATGATCTAGGAAATTTAACTAAGAAGTGAATGACATAAAAATAATGAAATAAATAAACAAATATAGTGCAGTATTTGTAAACTCCTTTGTCCTTTCTACCTATCCACAGAGAAATTGAGACTTAATCGAAAATATATATTTTATACAAAAAATACTACATAATTTCTAGAGATCTATTGGTACTGCCTGAATAGTGAAACTAAGGAAGTTATAAAAGGTTGGACATGTAGTTCGAAAGGAAAATAAGAAGTATTTGTCAATCCTTTCGGTACACGAAGAAGGAAATGTCCTTATTACCTGGTCAACTATTAGTTATTTCGGAAGCACTGTACTCCATGTTTTTACTTAAATTAGATTTAT
>NW_019060818.1:80311-157714 GCF_000696155.1 Zootermopsis nevadensis | reverse complement strand
TTTTAAGGATCGTGATGGTAATGGAGATTTCAATGCAAGAATAGAACTTTGAAAGCCAAACAACCCTAATTTTAAGTAAATTTCAATGAACGTAAATTTCCATAAGACCAAGACTGCCACATTGTCTCTTACGACAGAATAGAACGGCGTGTCGAAAGGTTTATGTGTGTAAAGTAAATCGAAGAATCATTCCCTTGCTTTTAGATATTGTATTCAAAGCCAAAAAGAGGAATTCAAAGGAACTACCTCATTTTTGAGGCAGGAAAATAAATTAATAGGCTATTGTGGACCAAAGGATACTTTCATTCCAAATAATTATTTTTAATTATTAATTCAAATATTTTGGGACGACAGTAACAAATTAAAAAAAAATTACAAAAAAAAAGCTAAGAAAAAATTATATTCTGGAAATTCTTTACTACATATCAGCTATAATCTCCTAAGTTCTATTCTTCTATCTAAATGAATAATAATTTTGCTCGTCATTTATATGGGTGATGAAGTTGATTGCCTCAAAGAAACATGGACTAAGGATGGCCCGTCGTGTTGTTGTGGGTTAAAACGCTGTTTATTAGGAAGAACCTGCTGCCTCTGTCTTTAACCGTGAATTATCATAACAAAAGCACGGTCTGGAAACAGCTTATGTGCTTTCAATAGTAATCAATAAAGTACAGATTCGCAGATAATGACGTTGCAAATCTATATTAGTATCATGTTAATTTTAATATCTAAAACAATGAAGTTTAAAAAGTCCATATTACAGGTTAAAAAAATACAGTGGCATAGGCCCAATAAAGGTAGCGAAAATCTATGAGTAATTATATTTTAACTAATGTTCGTAACTAAAACCATGTAGCATCGATTTGCCTCAAAACATTTACCATGAAACCTAACAATTTCAAAGCTGCTCTTAAGATTGGGCGGGCGTTTTTGTATGTGGGAAATTGTGTAGAGGTTTACTTGTTTGCGGGGAGAGGTAGACAGGATAAAATAAGTCGGCCGGTCTTCTTTGTTGGTTTCCAATCAATGTAATTACACGATCCGAATCGCCGATCCATTGTTGTTCCGAGCTGAAGTATGAGTTACACATAAAAAGGCGCTCATCTACAGTCACAGCACTTCGTGTTTCATGCAGATCATCAGGGATAATTTCTGATTTCGTAGTTAATGGCCTGACGCCATTGTGGCTCGGGATACGTACGTGTGGGTGTGTTTTGAAATAGTACGCTCTACGTACGCCGCTGAAAACATGGTCGCCAACAACTTGAGGATCGGTCACTCACTGAACAATTTCAGAGGGTGCTATGCACCCCCTAAACTTTATTTATCTGTATTTTAACTTTTAAACAATTTTTAAACAATTAATTTCAAGCATTGTAAGTAGGTAGTACTTATTTTTGATCAGAAACAATTTTTATATGTTTGTAGTTTTCCATAGTGTTTCTCGCCTTCGCAATTTTGATGGAGAGTGGAGACGGTTGAGTTGCGTGCTGTCGGTTTTGTTTTGAGTAAGAACTTTAATGTAGATTAATAGTGGAAGAGGCAAATGAACACACTGTAGCTCTACTCCGAACGTTCCTTCTGTTTCTGGTATCGACTCTTTGTTGTCGGATGCGATTTGACAAATTTGTAATGCAAACCAGACTAACCCCTAAAATTATGACAACTAAAGCACACATCATTCGTGTTACTTCTGTGTTTTACGTCAAATATCGTGTTTCCTCGATTTTAAAACTCACTTTTTAAATGTTAATTCTTTTTAAATCTGGGTGCGTCTTATATTTGAATTTGTCTAATAATCGGTGCTGAAAAATTTTATTGTTAAACTTAAGCGCAATGAAAATCTTTATGTCTATACCACTAGTTATAGGACAGTAAACACAGAGATAGCAAAAAAGATTTCCAAAATATTAATGCAAAGGATTTTATGTTTGAATATAGACAATGCCTACTTTAACATATGTATTCGTTTTCTGAGAAGGTGGTTTGTCACATTTATTTAAAAATGTAATTGAGGACTAGAACAACAACAACAATAATAATTCAATTCAATTCCTTTATATAGAGTGTTTGCCAACAGCAAAGAACCTATGACAGGTAAACACTAAAACAAAAATACAACAAAAAATACAAATTACATACAAAAACAAATAACTACCAAACACTAATATAAATGTAAAACAAACAAAAATACTAAAACAATACAAAGAAACAAAATAAAAGCAACAATCAAATTAAAACAAATAACCATGCTAGATCACCAATCTAGGCCACTCTCTAGATCATTTCTCTTAATGAGAAAGTCCCCTCAAAAGAAACAATGTTTATGCCAAATACGTCCAAAAATTTACATACATTTGCAGCACTGACACACCTGGCTGAAGGGCTATGTCTAATAATAATAATATAACTAACCCCCTGGTAGCAGAACCCGCAGGTCCAACACCGACAACACCAAAGTCCGCCATCGAACACGATCCTGAGCCAACTCCATCAATTTAACAACCCCACAGCCCACTTCCCTAATATCCATCATGCTATTATCCTCCCATCTCCTTCTTGGACTGCCCAGTGGTCGTTTTCCAGGATTCCCCACTAAACCTCTGTATGCACCCCTTACTTCTCATGAATGCTACATGTTCAGCCCATTGGAGTCTCCTAGATTTCACTATCCTCACTATGCTAGGTGACCCGTATAATTCATGCATCTTCTCTTTATGTAATATTCCAAATTCCCCATTTATTTCATCTATCCTAGGTACAAATATCTTTCTGAGTATAATTATAATGGTCATAATGATGATAGAAACGTAACATAGATTTCTGTGTGCGTATAATCTGAAAAGGCGCCAAAAAATATAAAGTAATTATCATGAAGTATCAAGATGATGAACCAAACCAAATTTCCTAATAAAAACATAAACAAAAATTGTACAAATCTTGAGCGTGGAGACAGTGAAGGAAAAAGCTACAACAATGGAAAACCACAAAGCGTTGTTAGTAATGGCAAAAACAAATGCAATATTCGAAAATAAGGTAACGCATGGTCAATACATCTGAAACATAAATGCCTGAGTCATCAACGAAAAGGACGCTTTTCACCTTCTTCTTCTTCTGCTTAGAAAGGGAAAACTTAAAAAGACTAAAAGCGAGATAATTGATGCACAAAACCAAGAAGTGGATGTCAAAAGTATGCAACAAAGATTCTGAGGTCTGCAGAAGACAATAATTGCAAAATGTGCCAGCAATATAATAACAACATAGAATAATTAATATTGGATTCTCCAGCTGCAGATGCGATTAATGCTGCAGAAATATTTATTATGCAACAACACTAATTTTTTTTTTTATCTACTTCAACTAAACTTTTGAGATAAGAGATAATTACTAAAAAAAACTCGGACAGTGCATATTGTACCGGAATACACATAATATTCTCATGCGTTCTTTGCAACGAACATTTAAAGGTATTTAATCCGCCTTGTTCGACAATTTCCACTTTGACCACCAGATCGCACACCTCAGTGTATACCTCACGACTCTCCTGATCCGTAATTCTGTTATCACTGCTCGCAGGATGTCCAAAGGTACGATTTTGGGGTCTAGCAGAATAGCACTTGCCTCCACGCCAAATTTCATATAAATGCATGCAGTTATTCTCGATTAGAATCGATTGGACTGACACGACCAGCCCATACTGCGCTCTCGCAATGCACTTTATACAAGGAACACATAACAGATAAACAATTAATATGATGTTCGGTTAATTTTTTAAATCGTCTGTACCTTAAAAATTTTGGTAGCTAAGAGCAGGGGTTAAAGCCGAATAAAACCTAGTTAAAAACGAAATAAGAAAAGGTGAAGCCCACAGATTTCCTGGAAAAGTGAATTTAAATGGCCGCACCGTTACTTAGCCATCCTCACTTACCACATAAAAACAGACAAAACATTTAGACTGTAAAACAAGTGTGCACGTTCTGAACATCATCTTTCCATGAATTTTAATCAACTTTTACTGTCACATCATCCTACTGCGACAACTCTTGCATCATTAATCTGTCAATACAGCCATGGTTTTTACGTGTAATGACCCTCCAATAAGCGGCTTTCCTGGTTCCCAGTACATACTCCACCGTAACTGAATCGAATCTGGAAGAGCTTTTCTTTTATTAGGGCCTTGAGAGCTTGAACGGTCATTCGCAAAGTTTATGCTACTGGCGTGTGGAAATGTTTACTCGAACTTTGTAATTTATGAACAATAGTCTGTACATGTATACGGGCCATTTAAATCTTTTTTACCTTAGTTTTATTTTAGATGTACACATCTTCTTTGTTTATTCATATGCACCACTTACAATCGAAGATATTTAAAATAATATATTTAATAATTACGAGGAAATAAAAATAAAAAGTTAATATTAGAAGTTTAAATATTAGTATTAACATAAATCTTCTGAGGCAAATACAGTTGTATTTAATGAGTAACTGGATTTTGATAAAAACTAAAGAGTCTAAAATATGTTAGGCTAAAAAGGCATTTTTAATGGCTAATCAAGCCTGGAGGAAATAAAAACATTGATTGTGGCACTGAAGATGATAAATATGGCGAAAATGTGTGAAGATTTATTCATTAATGTACTAACTTAAGAGCCTTATTTGGCATTATCACGTTATTCACCAGGTATGTCATTAGAAATTCCGAATTATGGCAGAAAATTGTATTTATTATTATCAGCAAAATTAATATAAATTTTCATACCGTTTGAAGAGTATTTTTGTCAGACACGGATACAATGGTAACCAAACCGAGCGAGAACAAGGCTCTGACAGTTATGTAATATTTAAGATAATTAGAGATTAAAATATACAAAAACGTAGTTTTATGGGATACAGAAAACTATATTACGATTATCTTCATAAATTGTACACTTCGTCAAATATAATAAGAACACGAAATCTGTGACGATGAAAGTATAGAGACATGTGGCATTAATAGGTTTTTTTAAATAAATTACCATGTATTAGTCGGAAAGCCAAAAGTAAAGATGAAACTTGCTAGGTCATGTATTTATCCGCAGTTCGTTTAAACACATTGCCAGTTGTATGGAATATACAACATAAAGGACAGAATGCTTAATTAATAATGAACGGGAAAGGGTAAGAAGGAAAGCTGTAGTGACCTAATTAATGTAGGTCTACTGTCCCGGCATTTGCCTGAAGGGACTGATAAAAACCAAGAAACCTTCATTTAGGATAGCAGAAACCGGACACCGATTTGAACGCGGGACCTCCCAAATATGAAACATGGGTGCTGGCAACTCGGTCCCGAGAGTCGTGAAGAGACAGACCTACTTGTAGACAGGAGAAGGTTGGTTATATTCTGTATTTTAACAACCTGTCCCAGGCTTATGATGGATTTATCTCACCAAAGGAGCTTCAAATGGCTGAGAGAAGAGCCAGTGCCAATTGCTTGATAAAACAAAAATGAGCCTACAGGTTTCACAAGAGGCGGAGTATATTTAGACTAACTGAGCGACTATTAGCTTGTCATGAGAAGATTTCAGGTTCTCATTGCGGCGAATATGAATATGTTTGTCTTCTCTGATATTGCACCGTGAAGTCAGAAAAATATCGCTCTAAACATGGAGTCAGCAAACACCTCTGAAACGTCGGTACACTCCTACCAAATCCGCATCATACATGTGAAGGAATGTGTTCTATGGAGTTTGGAAGGTTGTTGTCTATATAAAGGCCTAACCCCAACATTCGTAACGCCGCCGAGATTCAGACCCAGAGCTGACAGAACGCGAGTACAAAGTATTATCGCTGCACAAACCTGACAGACATAAAACAGTCTACTGTTTGCCCATTTCAACTCCTAATTTAACACGAACTTACTTACGTTTGCACCTACTAAGGACGTGAAAGTATCTTTAAAAGTAACCTCTTTAAATAACCAATTTATTCTATGCAATTCACCAAACAATAAGCCATTCTAAATTACCCTCGATATTTTTTAACATTCCCTTTTGAACACGCTAATAGATTTTCACCCTCGTTTTCTCCCCATACTTTCACCCCCTTTCCGTATAAACAACAGTTGCAACCATGACTTTAATAGTGGGGGAAAGACTGTGTGTGGCTTGTGTACTAGAAAATTGCAAATGCAAATTTAAATGCAGCATCACACCGAAATCTGAAAATTGAAAATGTTATGTTACTGCTGAACATGTCTTCCCCGTTTATTCAAGTACGGGCCAACGACCTGTGCTTTTGTTTTTTTAACATGGAATATTTTTACGGTGAAAGGGATGTTAGCCCTAAATCCAAACATCAAGCTGGAGGACAACCCCTTATCGGTTGTCCGCATCCGCTTATTTAAAATATTCGCAGCTATTCCTCCATCCGTAACCTGAGAACGCGCCGTGAGGTGACACGGACCCACCAAACATGAGGATGGCAAATAATTGTCGCTACCTCGGGATCGAGTCCGGTAGTGGGCTATGATGTTGGTGTTGGCTTCTGCTACCAGGGAGATTGTTAGTTAGTTATTTAACGTTACTGAACCAATTATGTGTCCTTCGTGTTTCTAGAAATTCATAAGTCATAAAATTAACCAGCTTTCTGACAAAACACAATTGTGCCGGTGTAATCCACTAAATATTTTAGAACCTGACAAATTTTTACAGAACTTCGTGTAGTCTATTCTCTTAGTTGGACAGACGAAATCTATGGCAATTAAAGGGAAGGAGTTAAAAAATTTAAAATTGTTGAGCAGGTGCAAACATCAGTATATTTTAATAACATTATATCCAGTAGATAAGATATGTAGATAATAAAATTCGTAGTTTTAATAAAATCAGTTACATCATGAAGATACATTTCGAAGTAATGTGTCCAAAAGTACACAACTCAAACTTCATAAAATTACAGGAGACACCACAATATTGTTTGAATATACAAAATGGACTTTGGAAGATAATAAAAATGATTGGACGTTAAACAAATAAAATTTATTGAAACAATGGGAGAATTTTCGAGAAATTACAAAGTCAAATTTGGAAAACCAACATCGTGAGCGCATTGAAGGATATAATATTACAATTACGAGGCCATATAATGAGAACGAACAACTAAAGATAGTAGGGAACCTGAAGGTTCATCACAGAATTAACCAAAGTCCTCCATCGGTCCCTGTCCTAGGCAAAAAAACTCTTTCTATGACGATATTTTATTTGCAGAACGTAGAACAATTACATAGCTGCGGCACGATATTTAGAGTTAGCCTCTGGTTTGATGACGATAACTAATGATCCGTCGTAACAAAGATTATTAAATTTTGTACGGTGATAAATCATAAACATGCACTGTTAGGCACTTGTTAGGTATTAACAATTATCATAAATAAAACAAAATAGAAAAATTTCAAATTATACCTGAAACATTAACTGATTCGGAAACACTAAGCTACTAGAGGAAATTATGCACATAACTATATTAATATATTGCAAGAAGATGAATATATTTTAAACGGATTTAGCCTAGTGAATTATACAATCTATTTTTTTTATTTATACCGTATTGTGGTGTTAATTTTTATCACTAACAAAACAACTGTCTCAAAGCTAATCGAACTGCAGGTAGATCACGAAGACAGAAATTCTTCCTTCTATTGCGTAAAATATTAACCATATAAAGACTCTTTTAAACAATGTCACAGAGTTTAACTATGGCTATATTCAATAAATTTTTCTCAGGTGGTCAGCCGCGTCGAATGGTTAAACGATGAAACCGATGTTTAACCACCTAACGCGGCTGATCACTCGGGATTATTTTATTGAGTTACGTCGCCGCGTAAACTTCAAATCAAATGGCTATATTCTTGGTTTTGTTCCAAAATTTCGTACAGTGGGCCATTTCCCAGAATTTTTTTTATTTGTCCTGTAAATAAAGCAAGATTCACTAGATAGACACTAAAAAATTAATTCGGTCGTCAATTTTGTTGTTGTAAAATCGTTCAAATCCATAAAATATCTTCTATGTCTAAATATGGAGGCATTCTGACGGACATGATATCCCCTGTACGTTCTTATTTGGTTCACCTGTACAAAGAATTTGGAAGCCGAATAAGTATTAAAAAAATATATCTCACGCTGTGAAAGTAAACTTTTATGTAAACATGGGTTACGCTTTATTTATTTCATTTTTATCATCCATGTTATTATTAATACTGCAGGCAATATCAAGTTGATACATTCTCTTAAGGTATGTGAAAATGCTTAATTTATTATATCAGTGTCATACACACCTCAGACAATGGACAATGCGCAACATTATACTAGTATCAGCAAGCGATGTTTTAGGACGAAATTCTCATTTGTGGATGATTCATGGCGTAGGTGAAATAGATTTTGCTTCTAAAAAATTCAGAATCTGTGGAAGGCCTCTTACATAGAGATAAATGTTAAAGAGAGAGGGTAGGTACATAAGAAAGAAGACAAAAGGCTGTAGACGAAGCAGCGGTGAGATCCGGGGGTTGGCTCAAATGTGGGGGAAGGATGTGTAGCGTATAATGATAAGGGGATGCAATCAACCACAAAACACATTAATTAACTATTGATCGTAGCTTGGTGCTGGCTTGTGGAGGGGGTCTCCTGTTTCATTAGAGCTACATGTGCATTAATTCAGGTCCACCGAGAACTCGGAATGTTAAGGCGATGCAGCTACAGGAGGGTGGAAATCCAACGGCCAAACTCAAAACAGAAATACTTAGAAATCTGATAATACAAATTAATAGCCATGCGAATGTCCGTCTCTAACGGAGCTTTACAGATTGTAATACCTTAATCATGTTTTCAGTACTCATACGCATTCATTTTAAATAATAAACCGCCAATATTTCAGTAAAAATAATCCTGCAGGTAATGCTTCTAAAATTTATCTTAACTCCAACCCACATATTTTCAAGAGTGAAATATTTACCATATAGAACCTGTTTCATGCATACATTTATCTAGCAGGCTTATGTGTGTATAGGTTACAGACAAATTACCTAAACTTCTAATCAAATAATATCAACACACCTTAGAAAGATTGTCAATTTGATGAAATTCAGAAAAGTGGCTAATTTAATATTCTGTAAAGATAAACTCTTGTTCTTTGGGTGAAGATAAGTACTTACAAATATGTAGAACTCTTTTGTTGACAGCTTATGAAGACCTAATCACTCTTTGTATTTCAGGTATAATGATTCACTAGTTAATTTGATTAAATGTAAAAGCAAATAGATCACAGACTTTACTCCTATTGCCTGCAGATCCTGTACAGTTACTTTCCCATATCAACAAATAATTGTCGTAAAATGTTGCACACTTTTAAAGGATATACAATTTATCACATAAACGACCGGCTAATGCAGCTTAACTTAAAAACCAGAACGACTCCAATTTTAGTGTCGTTAAAAAGCTTTAAATATGTGACATCAGGTAGCATAGGCCTATATTTATTAAGGAGTTCTGTAAAACAGGCTATTAGATTTAACAATTTTTATAAACGAGTACACATGTGTTGCAAAAACACAACTATATAAACATTAAATTACGTTATATTGCATAGCTCATTGTAATAGTTCGAAATGCACTACTCGTAGGCGATAGGCTGCGTGAGACTGAAGTTTTATCCAACATTTCGATGACTGTCTAGGCCTCCATCATCTATTCCATTCGCTTGCCGTGAAAGCTTAAATAATGTGCAGCCTACTGCGAACTGCTGCATGCCTAAAAAATTTTCTATCGGAAAGAGGACTAAAAGTTTAAAATTCTGGGCTCTGTCTGATGTATCAGTCTTCCAATATTTTGGATTTGTAGTCTATGAATACAGACAAAATATATTTGACCTCGATGTTTGAAATTGCAATTATAATTTTATTTTGCAGCTAATGTACTTGTATGCAAACATTTTTGAATTTGTTTCTTTGAAAGTCTTTTGTCGATCCATCACTTATTATTCGCTAACATCAGAAAATTCCGCTGATCAACTGGCACCAAAAAGTTAAAATCTTTATATACGAAATTTCGATAGCTACACCTCATAAATCGTACCATAAAAATTGCATGCCCAATGTTATAAAGAATGAGCAAATGTTAAAACTGATTCTGCTTTACTTAGAGGTCGACAGAAATTAACAAATGACGTAATTTCAGTATCTATTTAAAACAAATGGAGTAATTTGTTACTATCCATAAACGTATAAGGTTGTGGTTAAAGCAGCAAAGCTAAGTGAATAGAAATTCAATTGATCTCGCTCGGGTATTGTAGAGTTATCCATCTTCGTCAGTCATGACGTCACTTCACCCAGCTGTCTCTTCTCCTTTTATTTCTCCTGTTTCTGTCCACTTCCCTTATTCTCTGTATCCGTTTTTCTTTCCTTTTCCCGTGTGGCTGTATTATGATTCATGATATGGCTATCTCTGCAATTCGCGAGCGATTATCCTTTCAAGTACAGTTCGGACTAAAAGTTTTCACCGTGGCTGAAATAAATCAAAAGAAATAAACAGATCATATTTTAATTTCATTATTGTACAAGGGGAGCAGTTGATTTTCACAAAAGAAAAGTTTCTTTAGTAGGCTTGCTGATTTAACAATCTTTGTTAAGTATTTTACTTAATTATGCTTTATTTGTCGCTGTAACCCATATTATGCAACGTAGAACTTAATTAAGTTATTTTAAATGCTAGAACATTATTATTCAAAACTAAAGTCAAACATTTTATCTCAGTATTTACATGTAGGGTTTCAAGGAAACTTCTGCAGCTGTCTGAAGGCCAACATTTATACCCGATACTTCAAAATACAAAGCAGAAATGCTCACTAATCGACAGTAAATTTCGTCTGTCGTTCGCGACATAGGAAATGTCACATTATTGTTAACGTCTTCGTTAATATTTCAGTATATGAATGAAAACAATACAGGACCAACACTTTAACAAGCAACAAGTTAGGAAACGTCGTATAGCATGAAAATTCCGGTGCGTTCACCATAATGTGACCTTTGAACTTTGCGAATGGCGCTAGTGACGTCATAGTTGTCTGGGCGACTAAGTGTTCTACAGGTGACTACGGTAACCATGGTAAACGATGAAGCATGGCGCTTCTAAAACTTCTGCGCGCAGAAATGCATGCCGATCTACATTTAAAGTAACCGGGAAGGTTTCCTGATTTTAACTAAATCTGGGAAGTGCCGGCAAATTTTAGTAAATTACCCCAGTTAATTTTTCGTAAAAATCCGTTCAGTCGTATTAGATTTGGAGTTCTCACGGCGATGAAGAAGCCGATGTTGGTCTTCTGGGTTTGCAAAACCATGTAAACCACTAAGTAGATACCAACGTTTTGGAGGAAAACACTGAGAAACGTTCAGCCCTGAAGATAGAGACAGTATATTATACATTAATATTGATATCTACTTACAAGTCTTCATATGGTTGCAACCCAGAAGTCTAACATCAACATACGTTCAGTCGTTGTCGAGTTATTTCATGTAGACAAACTGACGGAGAGAGGGACTTTGCGAAGCAAACAAGCGCGATGATAACTTAAGAACGCACATGAAAATGTAGACAGTCAGCATTTTCAACTTCACTACGCCATTTTATATGAGAGTGGATGAGCAGTACATGGTCATTTTGCGCATTTTAAAAAGCGTATCGCGAGGTCGTTGATCTGAATTTTTCTCGTTTCTTGCATCCAGTAATGTCTTTGTAGAGGCCTGCCAGAATGGGTAGACTTTAAGTAGCCTCATTCTGGCTCTAGTACCCGACCTGGGCAGTGATATCACATATGAAGTAAGCCATCTTGGTCAAACTGTCGGGCCACGGGCCACATCTGGCCCGACACTGCTGTAAGCAGGCCCGCCTCGAAATTATTTATTAATGTGTCACTACTTACTACAAGCTCATTTATTTTCTTTATTTCGACGAATTTAAAAATAATATGAGCCTTATCTCTTCTGTCTTTTTACGTGCAAGTGTTTTAATTTTAAGGTTGTATACGTCCTCAAGCTATTTTAGTTAAATCGAGAGAGAAATGCGAAGTACATGTGATAAATTACCAAGATACGTCTGTAGACATTGGCAAATGTTGACCTATTACGACAAAATATTTTAGGATTTTTTTACTTTTTTATGTTGGAATTACTTAACTAGCAACTTACTGTTCAGAATGTGTGGAGAATATTAAAAATCAGCTTGCAATGGTCTATAACAGGTGTATCATTATCCACAAATGTTATACCGAAACATTCTTTCAATATAAGACTACATGCGAAGTCTTAAATAGGATTGAGAGTTCCTTAGTATATTGTAAGTATATTTCAGAGAAACAGAGACACCCTCTCACCCCACTTTGAAACATCACTGATCCCCACCACTCCTACAACTTACAAAGACAGACTAAAAAGACCAAACGGGAACTAATTAAAAAGTCTCAAACACAGAAGCTCAGCTACATTTGTTACAGTCTTCCCTCCTTTTTCTTTGTCGTGTCTCTTAATTTTTTGTTCCATTTAGAAAGAAAACAGCCAACCAATCACGAAGTTGCTAAGTTCGGATTTCCATGAAATACACTGGAAGTAACCAATCGATTGAGTGTTTCAGAGGACGTCCACTTCTTTCGTTCTTTCAAGGGAACTTGTTTCCCATGAGACAATGAAATGGTCTAAAAACGGCTTGTTAACTACAATTTGCCATACAAGGATAATCGGGAACAAAATACAATGAGTAAATTTCATAAAATGTTTTCCTAACACTATATCCATGTAATTAATTTTGACTGAACATGCTTCGATTTGATTCGATTACTGAAGATGGTCTTTGCACATCTCGAAAACTCGCAACTTAATAAATACCGAGACAAATTATTATTCATAAATTCGATGGTACATGAGATAAACATTAGTTAAGCAATACCAGATCTCAGGATTCAATAATTACTTTGTTTCTAAGATACGAAATTTAGTGTAACAACAAGAGCATAAATGTCATTTATAAAAGAACTCTTACTTGTTTAATAAAATTGAGGTAGAGACGGCCGCTGTGTAACAACAAGAGCATAAATGTCATTCATAAAAGAACTCTTACTTGTTTAATAGAATTGAGGTAGAGACGGCCGCAAGAATACTCTACGTACTGTTTCCACCACCAACTAACTAGTGTAGAGCAAAACATCATCAGCCAAGTTCTAGAATACCTCTAGCTGGAATGCTCTCACTGCTGTGTACATTCCTAGTTTAATTCTGTGATTCTTAAATTTACTCAAACAATAATAGGAAAAAATTTCAGTCGACATTCACCTTTGAAGCTAAGCAGTAATCAGAAACCACTCGCTACTCATAATCGGTTTTGACACAGGCCTAACGGTAAAAGTAAAGTTTATCTTATCATTAACATAAAAAATATATTTTATACTTTATTTATGCTATTCTCTGACAGCTCTGATGGCAATGGCTCCTTTGCTTTATCTGTGTCTGTCTATCCTTACATCTTTCATATCGCTCCAATAAATTGGTCCATTCAATTTTCGACCTTGTCCGACTTGCTGCTCTCGGCTTATTTATCGACTTCATGATAGAGCACCTCTGAAACGTCGGTCAACGTCTAACAGACTACACGGCGCATCATTCCAGAAGAAATCTCTCTTAGATCTTTTCATTATTCTGTAATGCTTCGGCCCAGATAATCAAATTACGCTGTTCTTTAGTCGAATTTATAAAGGACACAAATTTTTGCAGTTTCATAAAGCATTGTGACACGCCAAATTTCTCACGACTTGTTTTCGGGAGGCAAGACACAATAGTTGGAGTACTACTTATAAGAAAGACTGCATACCAGTCGTACAGCTATCATTAGGCACTTCAAGAATATTTCAGTGAACACAGTTATATCTGTACATTTATCAATCGAAATCAAAATACATTCTGTATAAATCATATTATGAAGACGAATAGGGCAAGCACGTATTAAAAATACTAAATAAAGACGAGTGAATAGGTTCACGCTTCGGTCGTCTGTACCCGAAAAATAACTCATAATTATACTTAATATTACGGCCATAGAACATATTTAGCTGTTCTACACAAGGAGGAAAAACAAACCCTTGTTATTCAGTGTATTCTGGTATCATTAGTGACTGATTCTCCATGAATAAATTAAATGATGACAAACACACAGGAATGTCGAACCCATTAGAAACGGGCAGAAAGCAGTCTCGTGAAGACAACTCAGTGTCACGTTAGTTTCTGGTATATTTTTCCTGTGTATAAATGTTTTATTTGCAGACAAAATTTTAATGGGTTTCTTTCAACCTTGTATTCTGGTACTCGAATGGCATTCCAAACAACTTGTAGGCCTCAATTGTTTGAAACACGAGTCTAACCATTTTATAACATATTGCGTTAAGCACGTAAAATATGTAGCAAGTTTTTCGTGTGTTGAGTACCTATGGTTTGAGTCCACTTAACACTACATAAGCGTACTGCATCGAACAGACAAATTAACAATAAAATGCTTTCAGTGTGCTAATTGTCTTGGGACGTAGGCCTGTAGGTTAAGGGGTTGCTAGGAGCACTGGAACCAACTTTTCTTTCCAGATATTGTTTCTTATTTCAACGACCATCTGACATTAATTTTTTTATTCAGTGACTGCACTGTCTGAGGCGTGGGCTTTGTGCCGCTTGGACACTATGATCGTGTGTTCGAATCCCCCTCAAGGCTTGGATGTCTGTCCCGGGTACAGGTAGAGGCCTTGCGACGGGCTGATCACTGGTCCAGGGAGTCCTACCAACTGTCTAATAGATCAAAGCCAACTAATGTTGGGACCCGCAGATGCTCAAGGCACTGAAGAACGGGTCGCCTAAGTATCCTAATGAAGTAAGTAAGTAGGTAAGTAAGTACAAATTTCATACATTTAGAAACGCTTTGTTTATACACCATGGATTTTAGGACTTAATAAACCAGGGTAATTCAACGAATGGCCATACCTCACCTGAGCCCACTTGTGACTAGGCTGGCAAAGTCATACTTCAATTTTTCCCTGCTCCTACAAGCTCATTTATTTTATTTTCTCCTAAGGATTTAAAAAGAATCATGATTCTCTTCTCATCTGCTTCTTTACGTACAAGTTCCACTCATGTTACTGACGGTAAAATCCTTTCGCAAAATGTAAGATTTTGATGTAAAAATTATGTCAGATACAAGCTGCTGTAGAACTAAATTTAAAATAATATGCAGCACTATAGTAACCTTTTAACATTTCAATAACATTTATATTTGAGCATTTACTGTGGAAACTTATCATTTTTGAATAAGAATTGTTAAAGACATCAAAATTAACTATTACTTTCAAAAACATTGCCAACAAGGGTTTCTTGGGTTTTGGGTCTAAGGGGGAAATTATTCTTGGCCCAAGATTAAGAAATTTGGACAACCGGAAAAAAACTACATGCCTATCTTCAATCTTATCCTACCCCAGCTTTCTCGTAATCTGTTAATCTGATAATCAGGAGACTAAGAAATGGAATTATAATAGACCATTCTGTTTATTTTGATAAGCCCCAAATAGCCAAAGTGACAGGTGCCCCGATAGTTTATTGGCTGTGCGAGAGAAGACACGAGTGAATGATTTAACTATTAAATATATTAGTGTTCCATTTATAACTTTTGTCAGTTCATGTCTTCAATAAACCCTGATACATACTCAGAATATATACCTCGTACTCCTCAAATTAAGAACGTGCTCGCTTATAAACCAGAACCTATGGCAACAATACTACAATTCGAACAAAGCTTTAAAAAAAGAACGAAACAAAAAGTAAAACGAAACGAACATCGCCACGCAAATTTATCATCCATAACATTGTCATACATACGTCCAGATTGATGGACAGATAGACTGGAGCATATTCATATGTTATCATCCATTTAAACTTGCCGAGACGGTGTTCGTATAAAGAATGAATGGTTGTTTGGTGGAGGAGACAGGGTGTGGGCAGTTGTTGCATACAAGAGTGGGGAGGTTATCTCCTTTGCTTTTGTGTTGCTATAAAGCTGAACCCCCCCCCCCTTTTCAACCCAAGCTGGGCTTTGGTGTGGACGCCCTGCGATCGAAATTCTGGGGGTTTGGTTGCTCTGCTCTTGTCCACTGGTTTGACTCAATGTGTTTAACCACTCATTAATCTTGATCTCTCGGTTAAAAGTTGGACATTGTGAGTTCTCTCCGATATAACCCCCTTCCACAAACCAGGACATGGGCTTATGCAGATAAAAAAACATGGCGCTGCACTGAAGGGCTACAAAATACAGATCCACAATTTGTAGACAAATCCGGTGACTGGCGGGCACTAAGACCGAGAGCTGTGACCTTCGTATTCTGTCGTCAACATTTCTTAAAGTTTTGACTAAGACAGTTATTACGTATTTAGAGACAGCTGCAAGAAAGAAAATGTGTTTTCTTTGAAGAAAGAACTGAACTGTTAAATATTCTTAAGTAAAGTTCCGCAGAGAAGATTGGGATCTAAGAAAGTGCAAGTCACAGAATGGTGAAAATTTCCCGAACGGAAGCTCACCTAACCTAACAGCCTAATGATGAGATAATAAGAAAATTAAGCACTGTGACTCTGCAGACTATTCAACTGATTATATCAATATAAGTCAAAGTTGGAGTCTTATAAAATTCAAACGGCATTGCCATTTTTAAAAAAAAAATTTCAAACTACTGGCAATTTAAGAGCTTCGGCAAGAGAATTATTGCTGTATCTTTTATTAATACTGGTGTAAAAATCGTTGCAGTTCAACAGAGAATAATTTATTTCGTATTTCCCTTATCTTTTACCACCTTCCTTCCTTCCTTTATCTCTTTCGTGCTCTTATTTTCTTCTCTAGTTGTATTTTTGTAGCTTATTCTTTTAAACTGCGAACACCAATACAAAATATCTGCTGTTCTACAAGCACATCCTGACAATAGAGGCAGTAAATACCTCTAAAACGTCGGTCAGTTTCTACTAAACTACTCAGCGTAGCATCTCAAAATCTGCGTAGTACGTTATACGTATCTTCGTTTTATTACCCATATTTCTAAATGTTTCCTGATAATAGCAGTAATTATAAAATAGAATATGTTGCCATCTAGCATCATTATTTATACTTCTGGGTTCAAGGACAAGCAAACATGTTTCAAATCAAACAAGCTAGCATCAAACTGAATTTTATTTAATACAGATAAATATTAAGTAGATGCTTCTTGTTTGCATAAAACGACATAGAACTTATCATTCCTGTGAACACCTTAATAATCATCCATGTTTGATATAAGGCGGAGAATGCTTGAACAGCCAAGCGACTATCAGCTCCTCAAGGTTTACTTTGTTCCATGTAGATAGTTTACCATTTTTTCCTGCCTAAAATTATTAACTGTAACACAGGGTTTCAAATAAATCGATCACCCTCAGTACAAAAGTTACAATAAGCCCTACCTGGAATGATGACTCATGTCAGAATACGTGCTTTGTTTCCAGACGGCAAGCCTCAACTGCGTTGCGTGTGGAATATCCTGATTGACTTATTTTCCGAATTTCCCTCACACAATCTAAGCCAGTGATTGAATGGTATCTTGTAACAAGAATTAATTTTATTCCACTCTTTACTGTGCAATTTCGAAGTTACCAACAATCCCTACAAAAACTCAGTCCCATTTGTGTGATAACAGAAACACGGAGTCTGAAGCTCTGACATCACGTCATCTACAAATATTATAGGAAGAAATACTCGGCATATATTAAGGTAGTTTCCGATTACTTGAAGACTGATGATCTCTTACAGTTAACGAAAAGTCTGCCCCCCCCCCCCCCCTACATACGCAAAAAACGGGACAGACTAATTTAATGTTGAGTATAACCGCATAGGGCCTATATCTGCACAACGCTAATGAAAAGGTTTCGGGTCAGCCTATAACTAATTGGTTAATGAATAGTGAGTGGACTGTAGAACAAGAAAGACGGCAAATACATTATGAAATGAATAATGCCCTTTTAACCAAAATACAAAGAGAATTCTATACAAGATTGAAGTTACAGAAAGGCGATATTCTTTTCAGCTAACTCAAATAGAAATACAGAGAGCAGTGACAAACATTAATTCATGCCAGGAGATACATTCGTTTTGGCATACAGCTGAATGTAACTATTGTTCTTCGTTGTATGTTATCAAGGGTATCATTAATAAGAACGACTCCAACTGTACATTAAGGTAAGTTTCGATTTATTTTCAGAGTCGAAAAAGTATCTGATATTAATCGGCAATAGTTCGCCGACACCGAAGAAGTCTGAGACCACAAAACAGGTTAATCTCAGCGACAAAGTGATCTGTCTTGTACTGATAAAGTACTTGGTTAAAATCTCGACTAGGGTACTTCTTCTACACAGAGAATGTTGGCGGTTTTCCTCAGACTGACCACGCGACTGCTATTGGACAGTACATTGAGATATGTGCGTCAGGGTTCAAAGTCTACTCGGTATTTCATTGTGGCAAAAAGGATGAAATACATCCAAACATCTCGGAGGGTATTCCTGCAACACTCCGTGGAACAGAGCCCTTCTAACGAATTTAATATTCGCTCACCTGGCAAAGACGTTCTTCGCCTTTCTTGGAACCTGAAGGTTCGCTGTCATGATCACATGATCTGAGCACTGGTCCTTAGCTTGTGCTAGATACATTCAGTCTACATCTATTTCTTTAAGATCCATTTTAATATTATGTTCCCTTATAAAATATTACTACAAACTGCAGAAGTAAACAGAGGTGTAACCAGATGAGCGTTTTTACTCTGAAAAGGATATCAGGACCTGTATACTAATATTGTTTGACATCTAAGCTATGTCGGTCATAATTTAGTATTGTTTTGAAAGTCTGGTGTGAGTATCATGGCCGGTGATTACTTATTTGTGTTTCTGTAACTCACCACACGGGTCATTAGTGATGTACGAGCAGTACGGAATCTACAACTCATGAACACCTACTGTCATAGTGTGGTATGTCCAGGTACTGAAGAACACGCCTTTTACTCATGACATGTTGAGCGGATCTTATTATTGCCTTCAAGGGTCATCAAGCAAGTATTCACTGGTAACATCACAGTCGTGTCCTACAGTCTACGTGACGTAACAGCACAATCAAGTTTTGAATATCAATACCAATAGCTATATACTTGATTGAAATTCGTGTTTAATGTGGTAATTTTACCCAGTTTCTTAACTACTAATTTACTCCTAATTATACATAGAGTGTCCGGTGATTACATAAAATAATTAAGGATGTTATTCCTCAGGCCGTTCCCAGTCAGAAATTTCATATAAACACAGGACCGATTCTCAACTGCTACAGAGCTGCAGTGCCGACTGAACATATTTCATAAATATATCAAGAAACAAAAGAAAAAATAGCATTATTAATAATTTATTCGGACGCCATTTCATCAACTGCATTTTAAATACTTTTACTAGGAAATAAAAACTTGAATTTCCTTAAAGAACTAGATTCTTTCACGACTGCAGCATATACATAATTTACACTTTGTGTGAGACAGTGAAAACTGACAACAGGACCTGCTAATAATATCCGAATAACGTTGCTAGACAGAGGTTTTTTCGGGTAGGATTCGGCACGCGGGCCGTAGCTTCTCACCGCCCTGAGTTAAAATATTGAAGTCAAAACAGTGGGCTACGAAGCCACAGACAAGAAATGCATTCTTGGTTTAGACGGAAAAACTTATCGAAATTCTGTGACTATAATAATACCGCGAATAGTAGTACTGGTGTTATCAGCAGTACAATTTCTTCTTAGCTTCTTCCTTGGTACATTCCACATAGAAGGTTTGGAACTTTCTATTTCAATAATTTTTCTCAAATTATAAATCGTTCTAAGAACGTAGCTGTCTTCTGTAATGAGTCTGTAAGTTAAGTTAAGATAAAAATTTTAAATTCTGGCTAAGCCATTTCTTTGTTTCTCCCGTCCCACTGATGGCTACTGGTACGGTGTTCCTTAATGCCCTGCATACATCGTATTTCTATTTTTATAATCTCTTCCATACGACGCTAGAGCAGCACGAATCACTATCTGCACATCGATCCGTGCCACAGACGTCACTAAGCCTACTGGCAACAGAAGTGGGCACGCGGGTTACCACACAGCACCCATCCTATGTACTGCCACAGGTAACGAACGCCATGCTAACCTATGTGATAAGCAGTTATTGATGAAGGATGTGTCCCTGACCGCAAAATTTCTTCCTCATATTCAATTAGTTTTCATATTGTGATTACTTATGAACTTTCTGGTAGGCCAAATACAGGGTGGGTGGGAAGTAGGTAGGCATTCCCATTTAAAAAGGTACATGTAAAAATTATTTTCATTATCTTTGGATTGGAAATATAGAGGTTATAACCATTTTTCAATGCTTACTTACTTCCCACCCACCCTATATAAAATTATAATAACAAAAGCCAGCGACATGTACCTATATGTACAAGTGCCAGTGACACATAACCTTAAATTTAACTAGATACAAAAATAAAAATCAGCTCAGATCTGTTTCAAAGGTGGAAAATTTGGAAGGTCCTGAAAAAGAACGTGTAACAGCAGAATCACCAATTAGATATTCCCTATTAGGCAAACATTTAAGTGGGAAAAGACTGAAATATGCTTGTTTTCATCTAAACGTCATGTAACTTGATAATGTAATTGTGGGACAACAGATTTACCACATGCCTGGCAAAAGGCAAATTTACGAACAAAAGTTAACACTTTCTTAAAACCACAAACTCACTGCGTGTAACTTAGAACACCTTTATTCTTTACTAATGCATTCATTAGCCTTATATTACTTTTGAAGTTCTGAATACTTACATAATTTATTAAGATATCTGACACTCATTTCGTCATGCTATATCTGAATACTTACATAATTTATTAAGATGTCTGACACTCATTTCGTCATGCTATCCTTTTGAATTAAAATTTACGAATCAGTAACACTAGACATAGGTATAAACATGAGGACAATAATAAGATGGATCTTAAGTAAAGAAAATGTGATCATATTCATTGCTTCTATCTGGCTCAGGATGGGGTCCAGCGGTGGACCGTTGAGAACACAGAAACGAACTTCATGCTTCTGTAAAAATGGGAGATATTTTGACCGTTTAAATGACCAAAAGTTTATTAAGAAGAACTTTGCTACGTGAAAGAGAAGCAGCGATCTTGATGTTCATTCAACACGTAAAGTTTGTCTAACTGCGAGCTAATTTCAACATATTCATGCAATCAAACCAAAGTTAATAAATTAACTTTCTCTAGAACTACGTGGCGTTAAGTAGTCATTTGTAAACTTGTTTCCATTTCTCATTTGACGCTCCTTGACCTCGGGACTTGTTTCTAAGTAAATGTTACAAGGAATGAGGAAACAAGGGACGCGGCAGAAAACATTGAATTATTGTAGGTCTGCGTTTCATATTCAGGTCGGCACAAGCGTCAACCTAAGAATATTCGCAGATTATAAAAAGAAAAGCGAAGAGATCCCAAGCGATGCTAGAACTGTAGGTTAGACTCCCGCAGCATCCACAAAGATCAGAAATTTAAAACTTGTAAAATCTAAATCCGTTGTTTGAAGGCTATCGAACGTTCAATATTTTTTCTATTTTAAATAAATCCGGTGCATGTATCTTTTCTGACTGACGGGTTTTGAGGATGTCTTTTATACTACAAACGTTGACCTGATCTCAAATAAATAAGGACCACTCCTACCCTACTTCCTAGTCAAAATTATTATCAAATCTTACGGAACCAAATAAATTTTACAGATGGTGCAATGTCGTTAATAACATACGACACATGCTCAAAAACAAGTCATACACGCAAGGTTAATGCCCTGCACTGAAGGATACAATAGTCTCTTATTATGTTAGAAGAGAATGTACGATTAAAACTATTATTAATCCACTTAATCGATCACGGGTGGGCAGTTAATGGATTACATATGTAACCTATTGGTTGAACTAAAAAGTACACAAATTTAATAGTGCATTCCCGTTGTGTGTTATATTCAATAATTACAATTAACACTATGTTTTGCCTACCCATCAATTTATTCTATTACTTATACGTTACATGGAAACGACATTTTTCAGCACAAGGTGTTACCTTAACTCCAATGTACTTGCCATTTCAGATAAGTGCATTAGTTTTGTACAATCTGTTGTATTAATTAGACCATTGTTTATAAACTTCTAGTTACAATACATATATTTATTTTTCCAGTCTATACACAAAACTTGTTTTAAAATAATGTTGTTTAAAATTTTATAACATTTACAATATAAATTGCATTATGTTATATTTTATGGCAATTGCAGTTTATCGTCTCTGGATATCAGACGTCCGATACATCACAATACAACCTGATAATGAATATCTAAATGCATACTCCAAATCAAGATGAAGACTGAAAATTAAAAAATCAATAAATGCAATGCACAAAAATGTACAATAGTTTTTAAAATGAATGAATTGATAAGCCTGAAGATGATGTGGTAAACATCGAAACATGTCGTCAAAATCAAAAGCGCTGTGATAGATGTAATATTATACGACACAGAAAGCGCCATAAAATATAACATAATGCAATTTATATTGTAAATGTTATAAAATTTTAAACAACATTATTTTAAAACAAGTTTTGTGTATAGACTGGAAAAATAAATATATGTATTGATATAACACAAACATGACGCAATTAAGATATAAATTCTAGTTACAAATTACAAATTAGATATCTAAATACACTGACAGTAATTAAAAGCTAATGTCATAAAATCTGGAGTTTTTAAAACAATTACATTAAAATATTCTTTGTAGAATGGTATTGTACAGGTTTCTTTAATAATTAATTAGCACAATTATTCTTTGTAGAATGGTATTGTACAGGTCTCTTTAATAATTAAGTAGCACAATAACAAGAACGTATTAAGGGGCGGGAGTTGTTGACAGATAGCAAAATGAGTTTAAAAGCTCAGCACTAGATGGTGTTGACACGACACTGTTGCTTTAACACCGTAGAAAAAATCCTTTGTATCCAATGGTTGGAAGGTGCGGTGGATTCCCAAGAACAAAACAGACGATGGTAACTGACTATCCCATTTTTAATTCTTAATGTTATTGCCCCTACATAAAATGAGTGTGAAAAATGTATGCAACATTAAAATGTAGATGAAAATTAGCCTATTGAAGTTGAATGAGGTAAAGAGTTCAGAAAGATCGTAGTAGAGGAGAAGCAAAGAGAAAAACATGGGGGAGTAATTTTCATAGCGCTTTGTTTCTGGAGTGAGACTAACGTTTCTTTTGGTCTTAAACTTATTAGCGTCCACATCCGACATATTACATAGACCATAAAATAACTGGAGCCGCTGACATGAGAACAGTTTAGTGCGTGCATCAAAATGAATTTCAGAGGAACTTAATTTGAAAGTACGCGCTATTAGAGGTCTTCATTATCGCTTTCATTCTCCATCTTCAGGATATGAAATTTCTTATTCCTCCAGCCTTCCACGCCCATTCCATCTCTTTCTAATTACACTTATCTTCCCACACATCAGTTCAAGGAACGGGCTATCAGCGGCGGATTGTTGAACGCCCTTCCACGTACCATTCCATATTCCTTCGTAAAGTTACTAAAATGTTTTGCATAGGAACTGCTCTGTTATATCCACATTACCACAAGCAGAACTCAGACTTCCGAGACTCAGTTCCCAGCAGAAACAGTTTATTTTCTTATCGTCACCTTTGGGTTCGAACCAAGCACCTGTTCAATGCATTTCGGTGAATATCTCACCGTCGGGTAAGTAATAAAGCTGATCAATCACCTCAATCTATAACAAAGGATTAGAATGAGTGCATCTTTACCTCCGCTACCTTACGCGCCGTACTGGTCTGGTTTTCAGATTAAGGGCAAATTTATATTTTAACCTACTTGAAACATCTTACTCACGAATTAACCGAGATTCTGGTTTTTTTGGAATCCAGGGTCGTTACATCTGGATACGTCTTTGCCATTTTCTTTAGGGTAGGCAATATTTAAAGGCATGCAAACTCATCTTGTGCCCGCCAAATCTCACAGTTAGTTGTGCACTGTAAATCATGTGTACATTTCGTCGTGTAACCATCTCCTCTTTCATTTTAAACTTTTGAAACAGTCTGGTGGAGTCATTACAACAAGTAGCTAAATAACACTTCTATTTCTTGCTCGGATAATTGGCAAAAATTGAGTATTCCATGGATTATGAAATTCGGTACGAACCTCATTTCGGTTTGCAGACATCTTAAAAGTTCACAACAATTCAGCGACAATCGTATAATTGTATTGTTGTTCTTGAGTTGTTTCCTTATTGACTCTTAAGTTATTTAGTGACTGATTGCTTTCCAAATGTTCATGTATAAGCCTGTATAACGTAGGCGCATAAGGCGAATATTTGAATGTTAAATTGAAAAAGGATATGAACTAAGCCGTGGCCTACTTTAAAGTATTATCAAAGCTGATCATAATAGATTTCAAGACCAGCCAAGGTGATAGAACTCTCGAAGAAAAAACCCACAAATAAAATCTTCGGAAAAACTGCAGATATCCTGAACAATTAACAAACGCGGTATAAGAATGCAGAAATAGGGAAGTTATATATTTATTTGTTTATTCAGACCTAATTATAGTTTCCTAACAGCGACTCAGACTATACAGCATTAAATAATATGATGTTTAATTAGAAAGGATATGGAAAGAAGCGGCCATGGCCTAATTTAAGAAATTAAATAGGCATTTGCCGAGAGAAACAGATTCACATTCCTGCGGGAAACGCCTATTAATATTTGAAGCCTAGTGGTCACTATGTGTACCACCTGCTTTAACGAATACTAATTTTGTGTTTTGCAAACAGAGTGCATGTGTCGGTTTCTCATGATTCTCAGAGTTAGCAGCGATTATATCCTTAAGCAGTTTCTCAAAATGCTCCTTGTAATGGTTATTATTGTTTTCTTTCAGGTAAGGATTAAATATTTAAATACGTATTATTAACAGATCTTCAGCTTGAAAGTTATTATGAAGATGCAACTTGAAAATTGTTGAATGAAGTTTCATAAAACTTAATATTGAGCAGTATTTTTAAATTTGTTAACATATATCATATTTTTTAATCTGACAACAAAAACGGTCCATTTCACTAATACAATTGGCAACTTCATCACAGTAAGAACTTTAAATCTTATATAAACCCGAAATTGTTTGAGCTAAGAGGAAGACTAAAGATATACTGGAATGTGGTGTCTGAGGTCGATGACAGTGTCTTAATGCCTCATCAAAATTTAAAACTATAGGTAGAAACGAAAATATGCAGGGAAAGATTCCCTCATATTTTTATACGATCTCACAATCGTGCTCATAAGGCACGCGTATATATAGCAAATAACATTTCTCATGGTTCCTAATACTGCATCACGCACTGGTGATGTTTTGTGCGCAATTTTTAACTGAAACTTGGAACTATATACACACTGTGATAATCCCTGAACAGTACTCAACAAACGGGTTTTGAGGCACAAAAACGCAATCAATATATCGGCGTCCTTTCCGACGTTCAATATCATATTGGATGCTGTTACCTTTGTGAGAATAAAAGTACGTAGCAACGCAGGGAAAACAATATCATTAGGCGCTACAACAAGGTAATATATTATAGACTCAGTAGTGCAGTTGTCTAATAAGTAATAACGAGATGGATGATAAAATAAGTCTTCAGGAAGATGCAGGTCCTCTTCCAATTCTCTTTGAATTTTTAACCAGACTATTAAATAACAGCATAACCGTCAGCAGTATACGCGTCTACTGATACACTAATTTAAATGTCACTATTTAGTAGTATTACAAATTATTTTATTTATTTTATGTTAATAAATTCATTTTAAATTTTGACGACAATCCTCTAAATACAGTTTCATCATTTCAAGAAGGAACGCAGACGTGTTCTAGATATTTGTTACAAACCATTTTTAATCATCGGATTTGTACTAATTTAAAAAAAATAATTCGGTTAATAACAGAAAATAAGTTGTTTAATTCTGTCCAATATTCGAGTACTGGTTTTCTTCGAATTCGCAAATTATAAATAGCTATTGTTTATTATGTACTAATACGTAATGTTTCAATCTTAATGCTCTAAAAATCTCCCATTGTTCAATGACGTACGACGGGACAATCCAACATAAAATTTCTTGGTGTCATACAAAGAAATGAAAGGCTTTACTAAAAAAATAAAGGTTGCATTAATAACTGCAACCTCCACTTTCCTTTATAATTTACTGACGTATCACTAAGTTCTCTAGACGAGCGTTGGTTCTGTGCTTCTTTCAGTTTAGGAAATTAGCCCATGTTACTAAATCTCTTACATCACGAGATCTAACAATCCAATCCAATTGTACCTCCAATTGAATCAACTTTCTTCTTTGTGCTGAATTATCTCTACTCACGTGTCCATAACATGCCGGTTGCTGTGAATAGAATAACGTCTATCTCCGTGGTTCGAATCTTGCTGAAACACATCCTGATTCTTTGCGGTTTGGTGTGGTATTCTGCAGGTTGTGAGCTGCCAACCACAGACTGGTGGTTTGTCTGGCCTGCCCATGGATTAAAAATGGGCTATAATAGTCATATGTGAGACTTGAGGTTTTCAGGGTGGTAAGGGTGATAATGATGATGATGTTCTGGGTTTAGGGGCCGTCTAGACTCGTCGGGAAATGCCAGTGTTTCGAGAGAAAAAATTCTGTCTCTATCTTCAAGACTAGAACCCAAAACATCATCATTATACTAATCATGTTTACTGATTTCTGTAGTAGTGGTACCTAACGTTGTAGCCAGGTTGTTAGAACTCCTGTTTCGAATTGGGAGATCCCGGTTTAAGACCAGAGATTAACTATCTGGACTAAGGTTTCAGTGACTTTCCTCAGTTCCTCCAGAAAAATGCCAAGATAATATTTAAAATTTCACACTGACCGCTTTCTTCCATATCCTAACAAATCCAGTATTTATTAATCATGTTATTTATGATTCAGTGCTATGTCTGAGGTATTAAATAAATCACAAGTTAATAATAAATGTAGTCTCGATCCCTGAATCTTTTTTATTAACGTGGAGATAAATGTTTTTTCCATCCAAGAGAATGTTTGTGCCTCTCTTTCTGTTCCTTAATGTTAGAATGTGACTTCTTCCTGCTTCTAAGAACGTATATTTTGTTCGAAACCGTGAAGAGATTAGATTTCTTTGAAGACCTAGACGTAAAGTTAGGTAATATTAAAAAAGAGTTAATGTAATTAGGATGGGATGGCGCGGACTGAATTTATGTGGCTCAGGGTACGGGTCAGTAGCGGGTCCTATTGACACCGGTAATGAACTTCTACGTTGTATAAAAGGCAAGGAATTTTACTACCTGAGCGATTTTTAGCTTCTCAAGGATATTACTCCTTGGAATTAGTTGTTCAGTTCGTAAGTTAATCTACAGGCTAAAGTTCAAACCGATATTCTCACTTACTAGAAAAGAATGTTCGTTGATAACTGGAAGAAAATTTTATTTTTGTACGTGACGTTAGTAACTTTAGAACCAAAACCAGTTTTTTTTATTTACAGTGTATGTGTTTTTAAAGTAGCTCATTCAGCTACAGAAACACAGAATAAAACCGAGCAATAAATGTACAATTGTGACAATAAGAGACGGATGGACATCGTTTGTTTTGCGTGTAGTCAGTCCATGGTTACGGATATGATCCCCATTTTATTCAGTCCTAATTATAGCTTTTTGGAATTTATGTAATTTGAGGTCAACTTTTGGGTTATTATGCCATGCAGTCTACACTGAGTGGTAACCCAGGTGGCCACAATCTAAACATATGATTTAGGCGACTTTCTGTGATTTAAATTATTAAATTGAAATGTAAACATTTGCATACATAATTAACATGTTTGGATACTGTGTCTAAAATTTGTCTTCTCCTATACATTACGGTCGACAAATTTCACAATAGAAGACTTAGGTTCAAAATGGAGATAAGAGTCATTGTATTTTTTTTTCTTAAGGAAAACAAAAATCATTTTAGACTTTTAGCCTTGCATGTTAGCTAATTATTCATTTATTTCAGCTATTACATTAATAATAATACTGGGTTTTCTGTCCTTTAAACAGTAACATCGAGTTATTCTTTATGCTATTTTATTAATTTTCGTAATCAATAACATGATTTGTTTATTTACAGTTATGCCCTTCTTGTACTAACGACAGAAATTAACCGTCTCGTCATGTGCCTAACAAAGAAGCGCTGAAGAGTTCTGTCTTCTAGGTTGTTCCGCTGTGTAGTCTGGTCGATGTTAACCAACGTTTCAGAGGTCATACTGCCTCCATCATGGCCCTGATGACGGAGGCAGTATGACCTCTGAAACGTTGGTAACATCGACCAGACTACACAGCGCAACAACCCAGAAGACAGAAATCTTCATACTCTGATGACGGAGGCAGTATGACCTCTGAAACGTTGGTTAACATCGACCAGACTACACAGCGCAACAACCCAGAAGACAGAAATCTTCACACTCACCGCTGTGAAAACCTCAAACCTTACAAAGAAGGGCTGATTTAAATAGTTGGCTTGAGAATAATTTATTTGTGAATTTCCAACTAATGAACACAGAATATTACTGAGTTTGTGTTATTCCCAGTTGGTATCCAATGCAATCCTGTTCTCAGGCTCCTTAAAAATTTGAATTGCGGCTGAAGCAGTATTCATCCGCCTCCGTCCATTCTTTTGTTTTGTGTAACGACATACGACGGCAGATCAAAATACAGGTTCTCCTTTCATGGTTAATGATGAACTAATAGCTTATTTTGACTCAGCATCTCGCCGGTATCACATGTGAGGCTTATAGTAAGGAATCCTGAAATTCTTAAGAATAAAGCTGAAACAAACAATACATTTTTAGAATTTTCACATTTCGACATGTTTATTTAATAATTTTAAATTATTCACACACAACATTATTAGTACTAAAAAATTTACATTCGTTGTTGATGCAGAGTTGGTAAATGATCAATAAATCAACCACCAATCAATCCAACATCGCAACCGTCTTCACTTGTCGCTCGTCAAACAAAGCTAGGCCAATGGTAAACAAACAAACGAAACGAAATGTATTTCAGATACGTAGATACACTGTCACCTTTATGGTGGTAGATAAATAAGCATACCAATGATTATATACTAAGATAGTAAATGTATTGTGGGTTGAAATCCTTGTCAATATATGGACGTCATCTTGATAATACTGCAGTATTTGTAACCTCAATTCCGCCACTGCTACTCTATCTAGTTACAAGGAGAGGGCAGAGCTTCCACACAGTAGCAATAGGGGAACCTATCCCATACATCCGGTGCACGCAATTCTGTCATTATCGGTATTTCCGTGCGCTGTTTATACCTCGGCGCGTCCACCCACCTGAACTCACACCAGTTCACAAGACTTACTAGTTTGTGCCCCCTTGTCTTTCCCCTTTACGTAACAGCTGACCGGAATATATAAAGTGTATTTCCTCAAGTACTTAGCAAGTATGCTAAACGTCATATGCAATTAATATGATGGTGTAGGTAATAATTTTACCCTCATTATACTACATGTGGTGTGATGTTCTACGTCGGCATGAATGAAACGGGCCTTCTTCCTTATCGTATTCAAAGATATAGGTACAAAAAATGGATATATCTTAATCAGCGTTTCTCATAACTTAAAACAGTTGTGGGGATGTGTCAGAATTGAGTCACTTTCCACTCTGTTTCACCATCTAAGTTCGAGAACAATGTCGATAAAATCTCTGTAAACATCTTCAAATATGAATTAAAATTTCTTTTATTCTGACTTAGCTCATCTTATGTGACTTTAGGAAGAAGGTAGTAAAGATTTTCGACATGAAATACTGGCAAAGCAAAACTAAAATGTCTGTTTAATAGGATATTATTTATGACTGTGCTGTACACGACTGACCAAATTCTTAATAATGTTGCTAGTTTACTAACATAAGACACCATTTAGAAATTATTAAATTTGGATAAAGTAGGATAAGGTAAAGTCTGTGCTGTACACGACTGACCAAATTCTTAATAATGTTGCTAGTTTACTAACTGTGCTGTACACGACTGACCAAATTCTCAATAATGATGCTAGTTTACTATCATAAGACACCATTTAGAAATTATTAAATTTGGATAAAGTAGGATAAGGTAAAGTAAATCAAGAAAGGTCATGTTACTAAAATAGTTCCCTTGGGAAACTAATATCAACAAACCAATGTCTTCACCGCCATGGTAATTTCAAATCTAACATAAAATTTTGATGTGATTAACATAGTCAATATAATTTCTCTAAATCAAGAAAGGTCATGTTACTAAAACAGTTCCCTTAGGAAATTAATATCGTGGTAATTTCAAATCTCACATAAAATTTTGATGTGATTAATATAGTCAATATAATTTCTTATTCTGTCAATGCATTTATTTCTGATAAACTAATAATACGAAAGTTTATATAGCCGATCCCAATAAAATGTCAATAAATATTTGCATCATATATTACACAAGTGATTACAGTGTTTATCTACAGGTTAATTTATGCAATACAGTTTACGTTTTTGAGAAGGCTGTTATTTACCAGCACATTCATATTCTATGTCTTAAATTTCACCCTTATCATAAAACGGTAAGAAAACAACACCAAATATGGAGAAATGTTCCACACATGTTGAACTTTACCATTAATACGTCAGACATAAAAGGGGAAAGAAAGAAGAAATTTATGTGCACTTTGTGTTACACCCTTCGTTCGTACAAGTAGAAGAAAAGTCTCCTCGATCCGTCTTATAATGCGATACAGCAATATGGAATTGTAACAAGTAGATATTAAGTTCATGTAACCTACAATTACAATCAAGGAGCAGGCGAGAAAACACGGGTAATTTCCCGTCATTGGAGTTTTCATGTGACATGAATAACAGGACTGACATTCGACCAACAGACTCGTACGAAAAGTGGGCACGCAAATGGATATAAAAACACTGAACAGAGCAATGCTAGGAATAAAATTACGTTTGATAGCTATACATTTTGAAAAGAAAGTAAAAAGAAAAATGTTCTTTCTGCTAACCAGCTGTAGAAACTTTGAACTCTAAGTATATGGAGTATGATATGTCACGTAAAGAAAACAGGTCATTTGCAGGACCTGTAATCGATATCAGAACGTTTTGTGTTTTTATGAAGCATGTGAGCTTTATGTGATATAGAAGTCAATCAGCCATATGATACATCGTTATTTTATTGCCTTGTTCTCAAAATGATTAATTATTAATGCTCCAATATCTAGGAAGAGAAAATACGTTACTTCAAGTCTTTGTTTATAAAAATATCTTCCCAGAACAAAGCATTTTTGCCTAATATTTTGTAAAACGAAAAGCATTTTCATGTAAATAGTCAAATTACATTTTTAATTCGGGAAGTAACACTTATTCCTTCTAAATAAGACAACGTAGAATATGTTGCGTTTGAATACTAAAGCGGACCTAAATAGAACTTGAGACTGGTATCTGAAATAATTTTTCTGCAGATTTGAAGTAATTATTGCTTTCTGTGGTACCAACTAAGCATTTATTTTTTAAAAAAAGGTTATATTATTAGTGATACAAAAAAATTGAGAACTGAAACATATAAAGTTTGTGTTTTTCGTATATCCAATATTTGTCAATATAGAAACTTGTAAATATTTTACTAATTAATACTATCACTTTCTCTCGCTTATGCTAAGTTTCAAAATACAGAAAATGATTTTAAAATCATAATTTTTTTACATTTCACAACAAGTCCAGCAAAGACACCCGCATAATAATAATCTAGTGGCATACTTCGTGCGTTCGTGTTGGTAATACTGACCATTCTGACATTTGTAAGACGTCACTGGATTAAAGTCCAGGTAGATAGAATACTGAAGAACCTGAACTGTACGGATATATGCTAGTAATGTCTGAAGATTTAATTAAGTTTATGCAATTATTTTGAGTCAAATAAATTACATTGCAGGTTCAAGTAGGGTCAGTGTGCTTAGAATTATCGCTGTTGTCAAATATTCTAACACTGATGGAATGGTACGTAATCGGTAAAAAGAAATTGGGAGTGTATATGTTTGTAACAGTGTTCGAGAATGATGGTAATGTTCTAAAAGAAAACAGTCTTCGATTAGCATTCTCTATACCTGACATAAAACACTTTTACACTACATATAGTATAATTTCTATGAAAGGAGTGTTACTGCACTCCCCTAATTGTTTGTGACAAAATTCAAATAATAGTTATTTTTTAGCAGTTCAGCATCGATACTCTCAGTATTTTCAACTGCCTTCGTTGCGTATCATTCTAAGCAAATTAGAGTCTAAATACATTCCTGTTCGTAAATTTTTAAATGTATGTTGTTATAATAATAATAATATTGTTGTAACAGAAACGTCATTTGCGGACAATATAAAGCAATGTAATTGTATTTAATAACAAATTAATATTAATATTTATTTTTTCGTTAACCTTAATAAATCTTGAAAACGTAGAAATCACTACGTTTTGAAGGATGGATCTTCCTTTGTCTCTGGATAAAAAAGGGAGATAGTTATTGTGTTTGATCCGGCAGACTTAGTTATTCCCAATCTTGGTCTACAAGTCGCTCTGTTTTTGTCTTATACGTTTCTTCATTATTAAGAGACACGAATTGCTAAATGCTTCAGGAACTGCAGCCAACTCTGTTGAGTAGGGTTTACTGCTGCTTCCTGACCACAAAACTGAAAACTTTCCATCGCTTTCACTTCAGTGGCCTACTTTTAAAAGATGGACAAGCGGGCATTACGTAGAAACCTTTAGAGTCAGTAAAAATTCTATTATCCCCGCATCAACTGCAAAGTCTCTCTTAACTTCTGACCCTCTTCGTGGTTCCCGCATCAACTGCAAAGTCTCTCTTAATTTCTGACCCTCTTCGTGGTTCAAAGGCATGATTACAAGTATGTTACAGAAACCTTTACAAGAATCAAAAAGTTGCTTGGAGGAAAAATGGTATGTGGTTTGCATTCAGAAGGGTTACAGAAACCTTTACAAGAATCAAAAATTTGCTTAGAGGAAAAATGATATGTGGTTTACATTCAGAAGGTCCTTTAATTAAATATTTGTCGCAGCTATCATGGAAAGTGTTTCAAGTCCGAACGTCGGTCAAAATACGTCCTCAGTTAAGTCTGACATGATTTTATTGATACGGGTACATTAATAGTCTGAAAATGTTAATTTGATGTCCGAAAAAAATATTCCTTACTTTAAAGCCCCCAAGATGACGAAATGTTATACCTGACAGACTGGAAACATGTCTCCGGATACCACCGAAATAAATGATGATAGCAAAGTTTAGCAAACTGAACAATAATGGTAAGGTGTTGTCTTTGGAGTACACCGACATTCCAAAAGTGTTCTACACGCCATTTCCTTATTCTAGTGTTTCTCAACAGGTAGTCCGCGAGTTCTGCTGAATGTTCCGTCAGCTGAGTAGGTTCCACTCTTTCGTTTTGTTGAAGCTATATTGATAAAATAATAAGCTCTTCTCATCACAATTTTTGCTTCCATATTGGAGTCAAAGCATGACGAAAAACTATACCTTCCATCTCTTCTTTTTTAGTTAGTCAGTATTCTATTTAATCAAAATTTATGAGATAATTTTGCTGAGGGGGGTCTCTGTACCAGAGAGGCTGAGCAACACTGCCCTATCCTGAGTGAGTTAGGTGAAGGCCACGCCTTCTTCGAAATCCGTTGTTACTTCTAATCAGCGTCTTCCTTCTGTTGGAACTAAAATTTTGTAATAATTTCTCATATCCCCGTGCGTGCTACATGCCTCTTTATTTAATGATGTGCCAGTTGTGTTCCTTTATACTCCATACACAAAAGATGCATAATCCCCAGCTACTTTGTAATTACAATTTATTTTATCTCTTTAAAATGTTACTTCTTTTAATATCTAAAAGGACGAAACTCCCCAATAATTGATCGGGAAATCCACTTTATACAGACCAGAGCATTGTCTTTATTTCTCTTTTGTGGACTGAACTCGGCCGTTTAAACGTAGTAAGATGGTATATGAGAGGGGGAGGGGTGCTTTCGTTTTCCAAGCGGCGTCTACTGACAAAGTCATGCCGAACGGGCCGGGCTTTTATAAAAGCTTTGATTGACAGCTGTGGGCCAGAACGCCATGATTAATGGCATGGCGCTTGGAATGACTGTTTCTTCCCTTCTCTACTGCCCTCTCTCCCCGAGGCCCCCTCATCACCAAAAAGAGCCCCTTATAACCTCCCCCACATACACTACTATCGCCCCATTTGCCGACCCCTAGATAAAGGGAGGAAAAACCCATCGGTAAGTGAAGTAAACATGTTACAGAAATGGATCAATACGTTAAGAACTTGTATTCTATGTCAGTATTACAGTAACAGAAATTTATCTACCCGTCAGTTAATTAAATGTATTTCTTAATTAGAAATAGTAACAAATTAATATAGGGAAATGTATGGTCATTATGGTTAAGTTAAAAATGAAGAAAAGTTAATGTTGTCTGAGAGATGTTTTCTTAACTTATTCTTTACTTGGTTTAATTTACTCATGTTATATATATATATATATACATATATATATATATATATATATATATATATTAAAACAATAGACCTATGTGTTTATGATGACGTATGTTTTCTACATCTGTCGGTCTGTTATAATAGGCGCTTACCTGGCGAACAAGCAGACTATTGTGGGGTCTTGAATCGAGATAATTACATAACAATTTCTGATTTGCAACATTTAATCTACAGTTACATTTAATAAGAACAACGACATACCCCTGATGAATTAGGCAATTAATCAAGCTTTGTCGATCTCAACTTCACCGATTTGATCGTGAAGCTCCTACGTCCTCCTGTTACACTCTCTCGTAGGTAAAAATAGTTTCATCAGCGCCTTTTCTGGCACACCCTGTCTTTTTTATTACTTCTAGTAAGAAACAAAGTTTAACACACATACAAAACAGCACTAATATTTACAACTATTTGTGTTTTAATTCTTAACCAATTCGGACAATAAAAATCGAGATTTGTAGGAATGTTTCAGGGTTGGCGGGCAGTAACTGAGTCTGTGACTGTCACATAAATTTGACAACGTTTTTGCGGTTCTCACTTTTATCTTCCGTGTTATATCGTAAAGGTGCCGCCAAATGGGTCGCGGTCACACTAGTAAGAAACGTTCACTTTCGGGAGGACGTCACACCAGGACACGAAGCAATGTCACACATGTGTGAATTTCTGGAATGTTCCCAATTACTCATCAGTCTTGGTTTTCCGAGGTTATACAGTTACCACAATATTCCCTTTTCGTAACACGTGTTGGTCTGAAGAAATGAAGAACGCGTTAAACTAAGAGCACGCCAATGCTTCCTACCCTACAGTTCAGAACATTTTATGTCCAACCTCATAACCAAAAGTGTAAAGAAACGAATTTACAAAACTATAATTTGCATGTTACTTTATATGGCTGACAATCTGTGTGAAGGTCACCATACTTATGAACATCCAAACAATAGATGATCACATCCAAGCTGGTCTTCTGGGTTTGTTACGTCACGTGGATTTGTATCAACTTACCGGATAACATCGCCTCAGTCTTCTGGGCAAAAGTTACAAACAATATCTATGAAACGTTGTTACCCACCATCTTCACCTCTGAAACGTCGGTTCCACCTACCAAAACCTCAAATATCAAATAGACAATCATTATTATAAACAGAGATTTATAAGTACTTGTCACGACGTCGTATTGCCTGAGATATTTGCTGCTTTATTAAATGGATCACAACTAAATAATTACAAAATCACGTTGTCACGGCTACCTTAAAAATGATGCGTAATTATCTATTACATATCATATGTCATATTAAACCAGGACGAATGGATCCCATGTAACCACAGCATGGCTTGTCCTTAGGTTTCTGATAGAGAAATCTTCCAGATTTGGAGGATGGCGGCGAATATATTTAATATGCAGTTGAGGAGAGCCGACAAGGGGCAGCCCTACAGTTTGGGGGTTGCATGGGGGTCTAAAAACACTTCCCTTTTCAACCATTAAGTTATAAATTATTGCACTGGGCCTCGGTTTTCGGGCTTTTGAAATTACGGTAATTAAATTTCTGGTTCTGTAAGAGAGAGGATATCATGACTAGTTTAACGAATGTAAAAATTTTATTAATCTACTCCCTCCAGTTAATTAGTTGGTCTGTTATCATATCTGTAGAAAATTGTACAATTAGAGATAATAGGCCTCTACATACATTTAGTCCTCGCTTTACGACATTTCGGTAATGCGAAATTTTATAATGTAGAGCACAACTTTCGCTTGCTTCGTCATGAAATAGCTAACTCTGTGTTGCTAGGAAGATCGAATTCTTCCGAACAAAATTAAACGCGTGCTAAAGAAAAGCAATTCCCAGGAATGACTTGAGCCAAAACAACAGAATATGAAGGCAAGAACAACGTCTATTTTCACATTCTTATTTACTCGCACAGGACTTTCATTTTATATTTTATCTAACAACTTTCTTTTTTTGATACTTAGACGAAAGTTCTGTTGTAGGCCTATGTATGAACGGCTTATGGATTTTTCTTAACAAATCGTAACCGATTCGCTAATTTTCTCTTTCTCAACTTAAGCCATTTATTAATACAAAGCGAGTAACAAGTATAAAGTAGAATAAAACGTGGGAACCATTGAAATACTTCTGAGTTATTAGTTTTGGTAAATTATTTGTAATGTGAGCTAATCTGTGTCAATGTGCGTAACACACGGTAGGCGTACTAGCCATTGTAAAATCTTTATTAGATTTAAAATATCCACAGCGGTAACAATGCGAATTGTGTTCTACGTTATGACGCAGTGTGGTCTTGTAGGCGGGTACTAAAATTTCGTATCAACGTACGCCTCCTCCTTTTACCGTTAAGAATACAAACCTCGTTGCGATATCGTTTGTTACTAAGAATGCAAAAAAAAATCTTCAGGTTCACTGGAAAACCCCCGAAGAAAGAACATACGCCTGTCATGAGCCCGTCTTCTATTGTTTTCCATCTTCCGTTTCTATCATCTAATACAATACAAAGAAATTGTTATTGTCTGAAAGTTTTAATGTTATCACAGTAAAACTGCGACCATTATATATTTAATTAAATAGAATTGTGTTTTCTATTCATAAGCATATTCTTAAAATATTATATTTTATGTTATTGTATACTATAATAGTATTATAACTATATTACAGTTATTTTAAAACTAACATAAACTTTTACGTTCATACGATTCGCTATTTATTACCCAACGTAATTATCCTGTACAATCATGACACAGGCTCAGGTCTCAAATGTTTTAGCGGTTTCTGGCATGCCTCTGGAACGACGAAAGGAAACGTTTAACACACACACCTTCTGGACTATAGCTTAGTACAAATATTTTCCGCTTTATAACTTATTTTACTGGATACATCGTATCACATTTCGAGCCTTTGACACTGTCAAATTGTTTTAGATCGTCTTCCTCATATCCGGGGAACTGCATAACAAAATACATCCATCAAGACTCAATCATTGTGCAGTTATGAGGCAATTAAATATCTTTTCTGTGTTTGCAAAATCTTGGACGATGGTTATATCGGAAAACTAAGTTTGTGTAACAGAACTTCTTGTTCTGCTTGAACAATTGTGTTGTTTAAAAACTTTTATTCTACTCATCCTTTGAAAGGAATTTTTTCTTCTCTCTAAATCCCAAAACATGTCTTGAATCTTCTATTTCTATTAGATTACGTCTCTTTCTTTCTTCTTTTTTAGAATTTCCTCTCTCTCTCTCTCTTGTTTCTTTCTTCTGTTGTAGCCGTTGAAGTTTCATCATTTGCTTTCCTATCATCAATTTTCTTTTACTTCACCCTCCTCCTCTTTCCTTTACATACACACAAACTTCTCTTTACTTTCCATCTCACTTTTTCTTTTCCTATCATCTTCTCTGTCTTCCTCCCACCTCTTCTTTCCCACCTTCTTCCATTTACCACCCCTTCCCTTTTCACAATTTGGCATTTCTACAATCTATAATCCATCAATGTCAGCGACTAGGTTGTTTTCTCGAAGACTTGTCTTGCCCATGAAGCAACATCGGCAGAGCAGTTTTACCTTATTCATCGTCTCTCTCTTTCTCTATACCAACAACAGTGTTGTCAAACCGTGGATCGCGTTCCTTAAAATTGTTGTTTGAGAACGCAACAGAAAGATTTTCTTCTCGCTTAGAATGTCATTTAATTCAATAACTTAAACTTTACGACACATTTCTGTTTATAGTGACATTAAATATTGAAAACGAAGAACAAAATTCATATTTAATACAAAACTATATTATTATTTTAAAAAAATATTTTTTGCTCATTTAATGATTTATGATTTCGAGAAAAACGGCACTGGGCTCGAAGACCCACGCTGTGTCTACAATCAGGGGTGTCCATAAAGAGAAATCACCGTATTTTTTTTTAATTCAGCTTATAGCTTATTACTTTTTGTGCCTGAATCAGCGGTTAAACGAAGTAGGGTGTTTCACTGAAACATACTAGGTTCCCTCTAGCGAAATGTGCCTTCATGATTTTGAAAATTTGTATGCGTAAGAATATAATTATTTTAAGTAATTAAATTATTACCTAGGAGTGTGCCTATTGTGGTAATGCTGAATGAATTAGTAGTAGTAATAGTAGTAGCAGCAGCAGTAGTAGTAGTAGTAGTAGTAGTAGTAGTAGTAGTATTAGTAAAATAACTCAGGTCTACACATAATGCTTTTGGTGGGTAGATATTTTTGAAAGTTTAGGCGTACAGTGAAGTAACAAGTGATAGAAATCATCCAAAATTTATAAAGGCGTAAGAGTTCTCTATATGTTTAAAGGTCCTACTTGCGATATTAATGTTTTATGTTCATGTCTCGTTGGGCGGTGTCACTAGCACTTAGGACAACAAGGCTGAATATCGATATTAAGTTCTGAGTGCGACAAATGACCCAAACGTCATTATGGGGCAGCTAATGTTTTTCATACCACTCTTCAATACATTCAGAGTACCAACACAAAATACAGTCACTCATAAAAAAAACTGGTTTAAATTACTAATTAGAAATGGTCCAATATCACAATTGTAGAAAACTGTCGTTTTTACTTATCGAGGTTTCGTAAACTTATAAACAGTTTGTATATTCATAGTCTATGTGTATGTTAGTGAGAACATACGTACGTAAACAAGTAAACCATTATAAATCTGTTTTTAAGCGTACCCTTAATAGAAATGAACCTTAATGCAAATTAATAGATACTCCACATTACATAAATATTATAATATATAATATAACAAAAAATTTTATAAAAATATGAACAAATGTAGGAATCCTTTGAATAAGATCAGGGGTTTTGAAGTTTTGAACCCAGACAAGGCCTAGGAAATATTTCTTCTTAAATACCGCGTCCAGACCAAAATCCCATCTAGTCAAATTCTCAATAACTGTTACATGATGAACAGACAACCGGTAACTTAAACGTACTTTGCTCGTAATGAGTAGAGCTTACCTTCATTATCCACATGCGCCATTGCTGGGTGATTCATTCTTTACTTAGAAGAACTTCGTAGCAAAACATTACTTGGAATATTCTTTCAAAATCTATCCAGTTGCCACGCAGAACAGACTACATGATGTTCTTAATAATGCAGTTGCCTGCAGACAAGGAGGCAGAACATTATTAAGTCCTTTTACTAGCAGAGGGACATTAAGCGTGTTCACAATTAAAATTGATATAAATGCGCATATGAGCTTTGCCACTTCTGTCTCCGTACATATGTACTAACGACAAGATCAGAACGGGTCTTCGTGACTTTAATGTGTCTGAGTATTACAATGTGTACCGACATATTCCAATTTTTGTTCAAATCAGAACAACATGAAACACATTACACGAAGTTATGCATGCGAGTGCACCATGGTTTCTACGCTGAGTACATTTCCTAACTTGTAGGTTTATAGACACTGTTTTCATATAGCTTCGAATAAGATGTGGTTATGAATTTTCAGTAAGTAAATATTTTGAAGAAAGTACTAGTAATCTAATTCAAGGTCATATCCCTCCCTAGAGGCCAAGAAAACCAAGGAAAATGCAAGTGATTATAGTGGGTTAATTTGCACGAGAATCCACCGGGCTATTTTGTTGAAAGTATGTGTTAACGAACTAGCTAGGATATGAAGTGTCAGCTGCAGAATTCAAAGGCTCTTCTACCTTAACAGCAACATTTAAATTATCGTGGAACAGTTATTTTCGTGAAGAAGCCTGCAGCGACCGAGTGACTGCGGTATAAATTTTGGGTTCTACTTTTTTATGAAGGAAGCCATTCCTACGATATAAGTTTCAAGTTTGTTCAAAATTAGTTCTCAAGTTTAGGTTCTATTTGTTTGAGAAATTGCTACCATGAGTAACCGATGCAGGTAAATAGACATGAAACCCATTAATAAACTACGTCGTTAAAACTTATCACTTCTCTGGTGTTAGAATCCGAAAGTTCAACAGCAATAACTGAAACTACGGTCGCCATATAAATATACAGAACAGACGAATCGCGTCGCGTCTAGTAAGTATAGACGTTACATAAGATGAAATACTGACAGCTTCGCTAAGTTAAACCGTAAAATGGTAACAAATGAGTATCTGTAATAAGAACAGCTGCCTGCATGATTGTATTTCTTGAATACTTCTGCATTCCCACACAATTGTATCTTGTGCATTATGACTGGCAACTTGTCCGGTTGCATACAACAATGTTTCCCAACTAGTGTGCCGCGACAAAATTTTAGATGTTCCTCAGAATTTTATAAGAACTGTATATTCGCACTAAAACTTAAAAAAGGCAATATCATGTCTTTCGAAATTTTACGTATATTAAGAATTCTTATTGGGATATATATATACCATTGATTTTTTTATTCGGCCTGTCTTATGTTTTGTTTTCATATACCGGCACTCTTATAGGCCAAGAATTTATAAGCAGATACAAATTGTGAATCATATGTAGTATCTTGCCTCCTTTCCATGAGGCGAAATTTTGTGGTGTACCGTCAAGTATCTTTGATAAATTAAGGTGTACCGCAGGTGAAAACATTTTGCGAATAACTTGTGTTTGCACTGAGATCCGGCAAAAGTATTTAAGCTGATACCATCATTTGATAACGCCTTCCCTCAATTCCCGGGCCGCTGTGATCAGGAGATTCCCTCAAGACAAGTGATCCCTGAGAGGACTGTGGGATTATCGGGGGTTTATCCCTAAAACATTTAATAAAACAATAAAGGATTAGAATATGAGCAGTACTGAAGAGTGAAATATGCCCAAGAAGTAGAAGAATTGTATTAATATATGATCTTCAGTTAATCATAAAAAATTCTAACAGTTTATGAATGCTAAATGGTTAAATTAAAACAATTGACTCTATGGAGCAGAGCCCTTCTTGACAAGCTAACAGTCGCTTGGTAGTCTGAACTGCTGACAGAGTTGTTAAATAAACAACAAATAAAATAAATAAATAAATAAGTACAAAGAAAGTAATACGGCTTTTGCTTTGTTGGAATAAATTTTTGGATGTTCTGAGGAACTTCGCTAAGTTCGCCAATCGCAGTTTTGTCTTTCTTGTTGGAAGACCTACTTTTCCTGTCCTTAGATTGTGTATTCTTGTCCGCAATTTGCCTCAAAGACACTTAAAACTCAGCTAGCAATGACGCTGTCCGGCCACGAAACCTTACATCATAGATTGAGTTTCTTTCCGAGGTTTACACGCTTTTGTCTGCGAATGTACAGTGGGTGGTGACTGGAGGGGGTGGTCTGTGCGGAAGTCTAAACCCGCAACCACGATGCAGCGTCTGACATTGGACTGACATGTCAGCCTGAATGTTCTACCCTCAGTATTTTCCCATACGTCTGCAACAACCAAAAACTCCACACAGAACCAAACCCATTGCATCTTCAAAGTATGGAGATGCAAAGCAAAAACACTGAACAGAGATGTTCTGGATAGTGTGTCAAGAACCAGAGGCTAGGCATACATCAATAAGGTTACAACTATGAAGGCGTATCAAAGTTACCGACCTTAAACTGCTTTATCAAGTCACTTATTTGTTTCAACAAAGACACTGCAGCATTCTTCGGTTACCACATGATTCCTTTGCCAATCTTAGAATATTATATATAAAAAAATATATATTCCTGCATGTGTTACGTAAGTCTAGTCTCATTCTCATGCAATACTCTGTTTCTAAAATGAAAGAAATTTTTCATAAAATATCGGACGTACATTTAAGTAACTAATACAGGCTGATGATTAAGTTATTAGGTAGGCCTATCGGAAATTGCGAAAACCAACATGAATTCAATGTTACTTTCCACGTTAAATTCTGATATGTTTAATAAGGACAAGATATTGCTACCGATTTTCCCTACTTCCTGAAATCAATAAAAATATAATATTTAGAATATTTATAATATTCAGAGCTACATTACACTATCTTATGCACTCAAACCACTCGTCTGAAATCTGTCAAATCAAGAGATACACTATTAAAGTCTATTGTTGTGTTCTGGAATCTTACGACATGTGGTCTTTATGATTACTTTATTTCATAATAGACATTCCGCAGCCAAGCAAACTTTGTCTTACACAGACAGACTAATGCAGTCTGTAGCTCAGGTGCAGTAAATAAAAACTAAAACAATTTCTTATTGAACAGTTCACTGTTTGTTGCCCACACGTTCCCATGCGTAGTTCTTTAATTTAAATTTATCCTTTTACTTTTCAGGTCAATACAGATTATTAATAGGCTGAATACAGCACAAAATAGTAAGATATACATATAAGAATTAGCTTCTAAATAATTAATCCTTCACGCAGTTAACAGAATTGAAATAATGGACGGAATATGACGTTATAGCAAAGCCTATTCACACAGAGGAAACAAAACATAAAATAGACGAACATTAACACAGATCCCTGTCCCGAAAAAGATTCGAATCGAAGTTCTCCTTATCTGAGTAATTCGAGATAAATACGATTTTTACCAACTTGGCAGATATCACCGGCGTTTAAGGTAACTATGTCGCTTGTTCCATTAGCAATAAGAGTACTTAACAAAGACCGTCAAATATTTTCACATTCGCAATGCACTACTTTGTTAGTTGATGTAATGATGATTGAAAAAATCCGTGGTTAACTTGGCTTCTAGGAACGTACAATTGACTTATCCATAAATATCGAATTCAGTGACGGGAACTAAGAAAACATTTTTGAGTGACATGTTGAGATGCCGGGGTGGAGAGGAGAGAGACAGAGTGAGTGTGTACTTCTACTGTCTATCTGCCCATGAAGCTGTAAAAGGAAAATGATGGATTACTTCACTGTGGGCTGTTCGTGATGTAAGCCGCTTGACCGGTATGTTCGCCCTCCCTAACATGATGCAGGGGTTGCTACCCTGTCTTCCATTTTGGTTTCCTCTTCTTCTGGTTTCATAAGTTGAATGGGCTGTGATCTGTGCTGAGAGAACAAGTCTGAACAATGAACTAGAGCGGTTATGCGGTGTTTCAGAATCCTCCAGCATTCTGTGTTTTAAGTGGTACTTCAACTTGTTTTTAATTTTCTTCTAACCTCGGCGGATTAGACAGGAAAGCTCTTCCAACTGTCTGTGTCCATATCCATTTGGTTTGTAGCACACGAAAGAGAAAATTTTAGAGTAAAGTCAGTTTCTCTAATACGAATTAACTATTTGCTTGCCGCTGTACATCTGCGATGGCCCACTTTCAAAATAACTTAAATTTCTATATCATCTTGTACATTTTTAGTTATATTATTTTCTGATCTCGTTTGCCTATCTTTATTGCAGCTTCTAAAATTCAGTTACAAGTGACATTAATAACATTCATTTCTTGGACTGAGTTTCGTTTCAATTTAACAAGGTCAACGTTGTTTATGTCAGACATAATTCTTGATAAGCCTAACGAAGTGTTTATTCTTTATACTGGAGTCACTTTTACAAACATATCACGGCCCAAGTGCAATGATATTTTCTTGGAAAATAAAACGTATAAACAAAGAATTAGTTCCTAACTTTTTGAAGATTGTGTCTGCCACCATCATCAGGGAAGAAGGAAAAATCAATCTTTCCAATGAGCGTAAATTTTCACATCCTTTAAACTTCATTACTCATTAGTCATCCGTTCGATGATATTTGTTTGTAATCTGAGATACTGACAGAATGTTTAAATAAACCATAATAAATAAGTAAATAAATAAAAGAAGCTATATTACAAAAAAATTGATCCACGAAAATAAGGGATAAATAAAATTAAAAATTCTTCTTAGTTTTATAGGTGTATCAGTGGTGGTGGTGGTAGTTGTAATTCATTCTGTGTACACTGATTCTCGTACAAACAAAATTTCCGCCCACTAAATTATTACGAAGATGCAGTTTGTGATAGCTTCAGGTATAGATTGCTCAGCAAAGATGTTCTGTAGGTACCTTAACAAGAGGAGGACCATCAGGGAAGAACAACATTATCGGGACTTAAAATCGACAGCTTCATTAACCGGTCCGATGTTCCTCTCCTACCGACACTCTGCATGTGACAGCGTTCCGGTGGGTCCACTCGGTTTGCCTCTTTCATTCGCGATGACGAGGTAGAAGATGTTACGCTCAGAGTACTCAAAAATGTCCGGATCCGTGTGGACGACACACGAATTTAACTGTTCGAAAAGTCTACTTAATTTGTGCGAATAATTTTCTGTTTTTGTACTGAATCCTATCAAACAGGCTCAGATTCACACAAATAAAATTGTTTTAATAAATAGCTTACAAAAATAAATCTTCGGATTTATAAAGAGTACTTACACAAGGACAAACCTAAAACTCACATCGATAAAAATTTCTGAATGATAGGCGTATCAGCCCGAAAGTCTTTCTCAAGCAGAGAATTATGATGAAAGTATTGTCAATTTCAGTGTTCTAGATAGTAATGCCATGCGAACTTGTAGGCACAGTCCGAAAAAATACTACATACATTTTCGAGCCTGATGATGAAGAAATTAAGTTCTTTCAAAACGGTGTACTTACCTGAAGTCCACACGGCATTGCTACCTAGATCAACAGTCCTATCTTCATAGCCATTAGAGGCTCAACCGTCTCAAAATAAACTTGTATATGTTCTTAGACACGTACTTCCTTAAAATGACAGTTCTTATAATTTGATTCCAGTGAGCAACTTATTATATTCGGGTCGTGAAACGACTTGTTATCATAAGTAAGTAAAGGTTTGTATTCATTTGCCCGTAATACCACAGGAGAGTAGTGATAACTTCCTAACCTCAAGTTTCTAACAATTCATGAGATGCATTTATCGTAAAAAAATCTTGCTTGCACAACAGCATCATTCATTATTAATGTAACTTTTAGTACAACTTAATAAAATAGCACAATAAATAAGCCGAGAAGTCCTTTGAGTCGTAATGATGTGTAAATTTGTAGGTGGTTATAAACGTTTCGGAGAGAATTATCGTTTTCATCTTCAGGGTTAAATGTTGGTAACCACCTACAAAACTACATGAATCATAATCAAATACCAAAATCGACATATTTACAGCAAAGAAAAACTCAGTTATCAAAAAGCAGGCAAGACTTCATTAAAGTAAACAAACATTCTAAAATAAGGTAAAACCCTACGGAAATTCTACGACGTTGTTTCTCACGTGCCCGTGTACCTGCCATGGAACACCAGGTTTCTTCGGTCCCTCTTTATCACTACGTGAAAGCAGAACTTTAAAAAATCACTTTCCTGCTACACAGGAAAATCATTCGTCTCCAGTCTTACATAGTATGACCCAGAAAAGTAGAACTTGTTTCATTGTCGCTTCAGCTAAGTCGACCGTGGAAAAGTAGAAAACATTTGTAGTAATCTGCGTGGGTTTCAAATTTCGACTCGAGGACAGTGGTTTGGTGGTCTTCATTCAATCGCCAATTCCTAAATTGTAGGCCACGGCAAATTCTTTCCTTTATTCCCTTCACTGTTAATCATTCTATCACTCAACGCTTCATGGTTTGGGCACTGACTGCGTTGTTAAATAAATCATAAATAAAGCCATTAACATTTTCTCGTTGCGTGTAAAAAACATTTTCCCTAATTACCACTCCGTGAAGTAGTAGACCTTAATAGGCGCGGAAATGAAGCTCTACGCATTCCATTTGCCTAATTCCGTACTAAATAGTTCAGGTGAGTGGTCAACTCCCCCCTCCATTCGCTTTAATGTTTCAAGCAGAGGGATAGAAGAAGGCTGCCTTACTAGGAACAAAATACGAGCTCCTGCTGTGAATCAGATCTCGAACAACAAGTTGATATTCACCGACTAAATAATCTCGGCTTAATTTCTGCGTTCCAAATCCTTCGTAACTGTCTGTTGGGATGTTGTACTGTGCAGTCTCGTACATGTTGACATGACAGACGTATTCAGATATACTGTCTCCCTCATCAAGGCGATGAGACAGTATGCATCTCTCGACGTTGGTCAATTTCTAAGAGACTGCCTGTCGTAACATTCAAGAAACTATTCGCCTCCGCGTGCATCTAAAATCTTACAACCTAAACCTTATGCATCGACACCTCAAATCCACCGTCTTGCTCCCAGTGCTCAAATAAGAGCGATTCTAATATTAACTTTTATTTAGTGAACTTTGACGTAAGAAATCACAACTTGACTATAATGTGACATAGAGTTTGCCTGCAGACTGCGGCAGAGCGTAGACTGGATTAAACTGGCTCAGAATAGGCTCCAATGGCAGGATCTTGTGAACATGGAAACCTAGAAAACATCCGAGTTCTGAGAAATTTAGAGAATTTCTTGACCAGGTGAGTAATTAGCAGATTGTTAAGACGTATTCTGTTCTGTGGACTTAGAAAATGGAATGGCTTTTAGGCGGCAAATAGGAAAGAAACAAAGAATTTGTCGAAAATGTAATTAGGACTTATTTAAAAATCATTGCTGTGTTATTTCTCTAAAATACCAACGCATTATTTGTACCTTGTGATGCGTTTAGGACTAATTTTTACCTACGAATACGAGATTAATTTTTACTTTATGTGAAAATTAATATTATACTGGAAAGATTATCATATGGCCTGCATAGCAGGCTAATCAACTGAATAACTTTACTATCAGTGTCCACAGTCGCATAGACACAACGTTAATAATTCCAAAATCTCTCAGCATGACAGGGAAAACTTGTGATTGTAAGAATGGGTCGACCGAGTGAGGCGTACCAAGTAACCATTTCGACATCCCAGCATTCTCATGTCCAGTAGGAAGAAACCCTTTCTTCAGTAGCACCAGATCGTTATTGGTTTGTATTGTTCAACCAAGACCCACCCCAACTCCACGAACTTCCATGATGAAGTTGCCAAGTACAAGCATAGCCTAAATAGAAGCCATTTTGTGGCCGTTTGGAAAAGTAGTGCTGAAGTTAATTCGAAGCAGTTGTTGGCCTACCTATAAGTACCAGGAAGGAATTAATTTTCACCTGCGTCCAGTTATCTTATCTGACTTTAAAATGATCTTTCTTTTTCGCTCCAGTAAAATGTCAGGTGAAAAAAATGTTTACTCGCTCTTGAGAGATTTCAAAGATCAATGACGTATTCAAAAGAACCCACCACTTACTCGCATCCTGAACAAGATGAAACCGGTCTAATCTTACATTCCATTTCTTTAATATTCATTTTACTCCAGGTTGGGGGTTGGATCGTAGGGCCGACACCCCTACATCTGTAAAAATGATGTATGTTGAGAAGCCTCTATGAGGAGGCTAGGGCTCGATTTTGGGCTGTTACGCCATAGTAGTAGTAGTAGTATATTTTTCTACCTGTGACTGCGTCTTCGTTTCACCTAATAAGGCTCTTTGTCCGAGAAGATTTTAAAAGAGTTCAGTAGCCATGAAACTTCAAGTCTTATACACTCATAAAGTTCCTCCAAATTTCTGAGACGTGGAGACCAAACTAAGTCAATGGAACAGAGTTCTTCTCGAGAAGCTAAGACATTCATCGTATTTTATGGAAAGTGAAGGTTCATTACCTTGTTCACAAGATCCGGGCAAAGGTACCTACCCTAAGCCAGATTAATCCAATCTATATTCCAAAACCCAATTTCTCTGAGATCCCATTTAATATTATTTTTCCACACACGCCCACGACTTCCGACTGCTCTCCTTCCTTTAAGCCCTCCATGTAACGTTTTACATGCAATTCCTATCTCCGCCATGCCCTCTATACGCTTCCCGTACATCAAATCCTCCATAATTTGATCGCCCTGATAATATACTATAGAAATCCTCATCAAGCAGTTTTGTCCAGCCTCCCGTCACTTCATGTCTCTGATGTCACCGTGTTTTCGAGCACTCTAAATTTGTTCTTCCTTTAACGTGACAAGCTAGGTTCCACACCCATGCAAATCTACAGGTAACATTATAGTTGTGTATATTTTGATCTTTGCGATAACGGATAGCAGAAAGGAGGACAAAAGTTTTTGAAATTCGAGTAGCATGCATTCTCCAAATTATCTACCTTTACGTCTGACGGTAAGAGAAAGCAGAAGAGGAAACTGAAAGAAAGGATTTAACCAATTATCATATTTAGAGCAACATTTATTGACAAAACTTAAACGAATGGGGTTTGAAGATTGTCATTGTAAAACGCATTACAGAGTTTTGCAGTAACCTTAAAACAAAAAACTGTGCAAAAAATTGATTCTGGATTGTATAGTTTCTGAAAATGATGAAAATTTTTAATTAAGATAACAAAAAGTTTTAAAATCGCCACCAGAAACCAGAAGCATTAAACGGTCCCTCGATTTTGTTTATACTCTGCTGAAGCTTAAAAAGGCTATAGGAAAACCAGAAGCAGTCCCTAGGTTTAAAAAAACTTCAATATTTATCGGAGCCAAAAGTTAGAATGCCATCAGAAATGACACAATCAACTTAAAATATAATTTATTGTTCTGATCTTGTTCCTTATTATATATACATTTTCATTTATACGGTTTTAATCACACTTTCTTTTTTTACTTTTCTCGCCTAGTGAAAATAATTTGACGAGTTTTAAAATGGCTATTGCGTTAATAAGGGCCTAATGCACCAAGAAAAACGATGTATCATCCGATTTTTGTGGTCAGAAATGTAAAAGAAATTGAAATTTAAGGAAGGCAATAACTGTAAAAGAGAGAGTAAATTTTGCGAACAGGTGGAAGGATTCTAAGGACGGCTGAGGAGCTGTGTTAGTGATGCGCGTTCTAGGTGGCAATCGACCGCGGCACCTGCCAATTACAACTAGACCGCGACGTCACGAAGAAAGAAACTTACAAACAAAGAACACTGCACCTGTTCCTAAGAGTATATCACGAAGACGTTTGAAAGAGTGGAAGTAATACTCCACGATTCCGTAATCTCAGCAATAGATGAAGATAAGTATATTTTACAGTTTGCCTGCCTTATCTTTTGGCAAAATTTCCAGGTGAAAGATAAAAGATTTGTTGAAGGGTGGGGGGAGGGAATGGTCAGGATGTGATGGTGGTGGTGAGAAATAATCCAACCCCTAAAAGGAATCGATCGAATTCATTCCCTTAAATGACACCGGCTCTTTAGTAAAATGTTTTAATATTTCTTATGCTTGTTACTTGCAACTGCATTGGTATAAAAAAAAGGAAACTTGTTTTCACTTCGTCAGTGGCATTATGCAGTCAAGGAACCTTGAACCAGAAATATCCTTCAGCCTAGTGACCGTTGTTGTACGACTTTCAGTTCTTCGTCCTTGTAACCCTGCCATAAAATTTTTGTTTTTATGACTCAATTCTTACAGGGACAAGGAATGGTCATAGGGTCGATGACACGTTCTGTTCGGTGGCGTTGGCCATCAAATTCAAGGTCCTCGTCCAGAAGAAAACTTGGGGATTCATTCTCGTGGGCAACATTAGTTGCTGCTGATATATTCCAAGATCTCTGCTTTCTATAATATTGCGCCGTGTAGTCTCGTAGCATATAACAGACGTTTCAGAAGTGCGTACTACCTAGATAATAAAGACTAATTACCCATTCGCTTGCCGGTATGAAAATCTGAAATATCACTTGATATCTTTCCTCAGTTACTAACCTATTGATTAATTCAAAGGGAAGAATATAACCCATCTAGCCTCACACCTGAAAGGTCCAGATCTGACCCTAGCCCAACCGGAGGATCCAACAGATAGGTTTTATATCCTTCGGTCTCTTTACTTCATGACGGAATCAGAATTCAGCGTTCGAAAATTAGTGTCGTGATTATAATACGTTAAACCACATACAAAGAAATATACAAGTTTCACACAGGATTAGTATTAGCTTTTACCAGGACATAATTTCAGAAATTACCCTGGAAAGGCTAAGCTATATCATTGCTAATCTCAGAGTATTCGCTAAGTCGGCAGGGATTTAAGCAGAATAGCTTCCGCATAAAAGTCTAGATCGTCACTACAAATCATAAGTGCAACAACCCAGAAGAAATTAAACTACATACTCGCCGCCAAGAGAATGTAAAATCTCATCTGAAATATATATATATATATATATAGAGAGAGAGAGAGAGAGAGAGAGAGAATATAGCCTATGTTAAATTATACAACGACAGATTTCTATAAATTATAAACTGACTTCAAACGTACATGCATTATTACAACTTCCATTTTAAACTACTGCACTTTCACCCTATACCTAGCGAGTTGAATCCAATGCACACTTGAAAACACTAATTCCTTGTGTCCATTTTAATACTACGTGTCAATTTACGTCCAAATCTCCTTCATGGTTTCTTCCCTCGATGTTTTTTAACAAACGTATTGTATGTAGCTTTGCTTCATATGCCGCGTATTCCATTAAACTCTTTTTGTGTTAAGTGGAAAGTATATGTTACCAAGGGCCTCATTATACAACTTCTTTCTATCTTCGAAGAAGAAAGGAGTTAAGAAAGCCATTAAATAAAGATTCTAGCAGGACTTGTTAAATCGTCAGGCGTCATTTCCCTTCAGGGATTTCTTTTTTATTTTAGTAGTGGACCTCCGCACTACCACCCGATTATTGAGTTAAGAGTAAAAATAAACTTGACTTTGAATCGAGCTATTCGCATCTGGCGCTCATTGAAACTCCATATGTCGACAGTAGCCGTTCCTCCCCCTCACAACTTCCCCCCTCCTCACAAAACACACTCCATTCACGTTCGTTACGGCCAAGTTACCGCTGAATTACCATCCAAATGACCGACTGAACCCAACTTTCCTACATTTTGTATTGGTGGTCCATGTGCCTAGCACAAAGCAGTACACATTACTTCCACGGTTAATATCTCAATTTCACGCTCAACTTAACACCCCCCCCCTCTTGCTGCCTTCATTGCCACATTCGAATTAAGGATTTGACATAAATTAAACATTTAAGTATAAAGTAGCTTGAAGGAGAGGAAACTGACGTCAGAGCGTGTCCTGAGAGGTTTTTTTCCACCAGGTAATATTCTTAGACCGGTTTAGTTCAGACACTGCTCACGGAATGCCAAAATAAAAAATGTTAAGTTGTAGGAACATGCAGTTAGTAGTTAAAATGAGTGTAGATAGAAGAACATTTTGTAGAAAATTTGATAGAAGTAGAGAATAAACATGAATAGAATGTAAGCTATATTTGCATAGTACATATTTTATTGTGAAGACGACAGAAGACTGAGTGAAAATGGCTATAGATGACTGTCTTCTGGGTTGATGCGCCGTGTAGTCTGGTAGATACACTTTGCAACAACCAAGAAGACAGCCATCTTCAGACTCACCGTCACTGTAATCTCAAATACTAATTTTTAAATGCCTGGTTTATCTAATTACCTACAAAGAGATATAATCCGCCGTTTCTCACATTCCTATTATCTCTGTTGTAGTATGAACAATATATTTAATATTCATTTCTTGTCTGGGTCTTCCTTTTTTAGTGTTCTGCTGTTCTGTCGGCTAATCAGTCCGCCAGTCAGCGAATTAACATGTAAGTCTATTTGTTTCTGTTTGTCCCGGCCATCTCTTTGTCTGTCAAATTTGGTCTGTTCTTTTATCGATCTGTGTATTTCTTTGTCCGTCCGTGTATCTGTTTAAATTAATGAGTTTTTCTAATAAATTTAACACTCAAATAACTTGAAAGATTCTTCCTGTTTTACATATTGATATGTATTCTCACACCATTTTTATGTCATGACATAGTATATTTAAATATGTTTACAAACATGCCATTTAAACAGATAATATTCTCTCCACGCCTAAAAACATCTCGTCTATAACAATATAAAAGAATTCCACTTCCCTTTTTTTCCATTATGTCTGGTGGTTGCTAGGAGACCACTGTTCTACAGATGTCACTTTAAAACAAGAACTAGCAATTTTGAATATTGTATTCACAAAATGCTGTCAAAAAATTTATATTTCCTTTTTACTTTTATTGATTAAATAAGTCTTGTGCTATATAACAATGCTGTTCCGACTACAAAGGTTTCACAGCAGCGAATTAGGTGAGAAGATTATTATGAATGTTAAGCAGTAATGGATTTGCAAGATAGCAGCCAATTTTAATTTGCTATAATATTTTAGAATCAGGCGGACAGAAAACTGAGACATATTGAAGGATACCTACTGAATATTATTCAAAAATTTAACTTTTTTCTCGATATCTCGGCAGGTACATATAAGTGAAAGTAAGAAAAAGTAATGCTCTTACGATGTACGTCTTTTACGTGCTTTGGTGGAGAGAAGGTATAGTTCCTACACATTTTTAACCTCGGCACTAGATAAGGGTGGGGACAGCGTCACGTTACGGCCGCGCTTTACCCTCCGAAAGGACGCCGGTACCAATTGGATAGGAGACTGGGTGAGCCCCAGAGCCGGTCTGGTCGCAGAGGCTAGAGTAGAAATCTCCTGCCCCCGTCGGGGATCGAACGGTATATTTGTAGTACAAATATGTGGATATATTTTAGTAGCCGTCGCCTATCACAACCAAATTAATACTACTTTCATTGCCACAGTGGTTGTTTCGAAAGGTATTTGCAGAACTGTTACTGAGAAGACAATAGAAGTTATGACAGGACGGATGAATACGTAATTTTGATACAATATATGGTGAGGAAAATCTCGGAAGTACAAACTGAGGTAAGTAGGAAAAGGGATTCGATTTTGAAATCTTCCTTCCGAAACTAAAAATGGTGAAAATATCAGACATATCTGAGAAACTCACAATCGCCGTTCCTTGTTGTTGACTTCCAAAGAAAAAAAGAGGACGGAAGGTTAGGCTACATGAAAGAAAACATTATTAGCGCAGCATATTCTGAAAACGTCAGGACAGCTAAAATTCGTGGAACATCAGTCAAAATATTTCCAGTTCTTTCAAGACAGATTTTGTGTCTAAAGATTTTACTTAAGCTCAAAATACAGGTACAACAAAACACGCTTTCACTTTTATGGTGGGAAAGGTGTATACTGAAACCCCTTTCGCAAAATATACCCTCTTTCTTTACCGCCACGTTGTAAACGTAGTTATAAATTAAACTTTCTCTTTGAAATTCTTCATATTCTTAAGTGTCAAGTTGTTACCAAGAAATGTTTTGACTGTTCCACAGATGTCTTCGGATTTTTCTTAATGCAAATAATTAAAAATATTACTGGGAATAATTACACATGCAGCCGTCTACACCGTGGGAGAGTCGACAATCGGCATAAGATTTCAGAGTGACGGTAACACTCTTGTCGTGAAAATAGTACACTATTTTTCCAGATGTTATAATGGCATATCGCATCTCCAGTGTGTGCTACAAGTCTCATCATTTCATTCATTTTCTTCTTGATTTTATGAACCTAATATTTGGCAAAGAGTACAAATTATTCTGCTTCTCATTATAATACGCGATATTCTCCTCTTCCTAGCTCATAAATCCAAATAGAAAGTTCTGCTCAAACACTCTTGATCTGTTTTCCTTTAGGATGAGAATCCATTTACATCCATCTCAGAAACAGGTAAAATATGATTCTTTTAGGATTATACTTTAACCATTAAACATTTAAATACAAAAGTTCCTGAAATAAACAGGGCCGACCAGCCTCAGAATCGATTATGTTCTTAAGTTATTAGAGAATTTATTTTTAATTTGTTACTATATTTTCCAAATTGCAGGAACTGACTTATTTTTAAGGTTTAGTGAATTACGTCATAACTAAAAGTTTTATGCGTTTCATAAGTAAATCATACATGATACAGGCATACCCAATGTTAATAGTATGACTACATATAATATTAGAAAAGATATTTGTATTTAATTTGGTACAAAAATAATAGTTAGGTAGGTTATTATTCTATTACATATTTTAGCGTATTAATGCTGAGTCACTCATGGACAAAGTGAAAGTCTGTGTGATTGGTGCTCATATACGGCTACATATTTCTCTTTTTATACTTAGAGATACAGAAAATTCATCTCAGATGACGTCAGAAAACACTCCGAAATTTCGTTACCATCAGCCATGTTAATTCTATTGAGTGTTATTACGCACACTTTGCCAATTCATGTACAGAATATTGGTAACCTACCCTCTGCTTCGAGCAATAAAACACAGTCATCGGTTTCTGTTCCCAGACTCACGCCTTGGCCGAGAAGGAAGTGCTGGTTATTGTCCTCATTTGCCGGACACGGTCCATATACCTCAACCGACCGCTGTAACTTATTTTCTCTACCACACTGTTCAATAAAATGTCATTAAGCATGAACCATTGATAGATCAATCCATTGATGCGGTAGCCTGCGGTTAGCATTTCTATTTCCGCAATTCTGAAAGTACTTTTATTTGTTTGTCTTCCTGTTACTCCTGAAAATATACGGCGAAATTTCCGCTGTACTCTTTCAATTTTACATCTGCATGTATTTGACGAAATACATGCCGGCATAGCTGAGCCAGCATAGTGACCATTCTTGGGGGATCTTTGACCGGGATTCGAGTTCGGCCTGATCAAAATGTTTTCATTTACCACGAAGTCCGAATCAGTTCTGGAGCCCACCCAGCCACCTGTCCAGTGTGGATACCGTTTTTTTCCCCTCGCGAGTACAGAGACCCACACGTGAAACGAACCATCCCCTTCATCTAGAGCAGAGATTAAAACGCCTGGAGCTACATCTCCACTCCTTCCATTAGTCTGCATGCCGAAGTGCTCAGTTACGCTCTGAGGACAACTTTATCATTTATATTTCATAGCTTTAAACTATTAAATTTGTGGGTGTTATATGGATCTTTTAAAAACACGTATGATTTCGTGTATAGAAGCTATGACAGACAAAATTTATCACAAATTTTTCTAACGAATCGCCATTGCTGTTCTAGAGAAACGACATAAGAAACTGCAAGGCTGTACGGTGTTTCGGAGGATGGATCAGTCGCCATGAAGTGCATAGCAGCAAGCAACAGATTTATCTAGCATTCTCCATAAAGAAGATGCCGTTTCCTATGAAATTACATGGTCTATATTTTTAACCACGCAACTGACGACCAAAGGGAAATTCTCTGCTCATGATCAACTAGCAGTCCAGTGGAACGAAGCTTTAATCTAAGAATATGTTCCCAGAACCCGAATGTTCAACACAGTTTATATCAAAGCCCTTCTGTAGACAGAATTCTATTCTATAGTTCCATTTGCCTCATATCTTCACAACGTTTGTTCCTATGGTTAATTTTAATATTATCCTCCAATTTCTTTCTCTGTCTACCAAGAAAACCCATCCCAGGTGGTTTGACCATTAATATCCTGTATGAATTTCTTGTCTCTCCTATTAATGCCATATTTCCAACCCATAAGAGCTTCTTAAATTTAATTATGTTAACATCATTATGTTTTTTTATAAATTACGAAGTCTCTTCAGACGTAATAGCATTTTAAATTACTGAGTTATTTAATCCTTCTCAGATCGAAATATTCTTATTATTTGCTTATCGTAATGTTTAGAATACCTAATGGAACACGGCTTTAGGCTTTTACCTTAAACTTGGCAAGTTATGAACAGACGACGTTACTGATAATATGTCCTCCTGATTGTATGCTAATGCTCACTTTATGCAGAAAGTTTAAATACTCTAGTACCTTACCATAAGTCTATTCCGCTTTCTGCCTAAGACCCTCAAAAATTAAAACTACCATCTTAACATATTTATCTATCAAATTCCTCGAAAAGCCAAAAGATTAGTAGGTCTATTCCTGTTTGCGAGGTCACAATTTCGATTCAAAATCCTGCCTTTTGTCTTCGTGGTATTCCTCAGTCCTTACAGAAATTAATATGTTTAAAACTTTCTACATCCTCCTTATCTCAAGTTTAGTTACCATCCTTATATTCAACTTAATATGTATTGTACAGTTGAGAAAGCGTTCTTAAATAAAGTTATAAACTGAATAATTACATTTCTCGCAATAATGACGAAGAACGTGAACTACAAGTTAAAATTATTCTTTGTCAGGACTTTTTCCATCGTCCGTTTTTAAAATCACGACGTTTCGGAGGCTGGTTTTGTCTCCGTCATCAGGTGAGAGGTACCTACTCTGTTGGGTCCTGTCACCTGAAGACGGGGGCAGAACCAGCTCCGAAACGTCGTGATTTTAGACACAGACGATGGAAAAAGTCCTGACAACGAATAATTTAAAGTGTAAACTACCGTCGTCAAAACGCTTTAGAATTGAAGAGAACAACAAGGCTTTGATGTCAATCATAAACCACAGCTTATGTAATGCTTTTAGGTTTTACATACACCTCATGCTCTAATAATATTTTATTGTGTTTAAATCTTTGGGACAACTCATATTTGGGGTAGGTTAGTGACTTTAAATGTGTTCATTACTTCGGGTTTCAGATAGAAATTTACCCGCTAGATTGGTAGAGTGGAGTCTGCATAAACCAACAACAGGATTTCTCTCCCCTAAAATGCATATAATTGAATTCGTATGTTATATTCCATATATTTTATTTGCGTGAAGTTAGATGTCAGGGTTTGAATAGGAAAGAAATAAATTACAAGAAAACCCATAAAAATTGTTAAGTCAACCAGTCGTACCCTTTTCCATATGGGGGTTGTATACAGAAATGGGAAAATATTGCATTAAAATTGGCCGTTTGAGGGTGTGCTTGTAGGCGACTGTGGTTGTGATCTATTGTAGCGTAAGGGGGGTTGGAAAGAGGGAGAAAAAGCACGGACATACAAAATCATTTGAGAAGTCGAAAATAAAAATGATGTACAGGTTAAAGTCAGTAGTGAAAAAATATATATAACAAAGAAATCAATGAATGTAAGTATGAGTCCAACTGCTGGCTTTGCCTTAGACACAGAAAATGGTTGCAGCTCAGTCAGTAGGCCGCCTGTGGACCTCCACTCGGCGACTGTTCAAAGGGGGTGGAGCAAAGACGCAAATGAACGCATTGGCACTTGGACATAAATACGAGATTGATGATTTTATGTTAGGGAAAAATATGAGCTCTATAGTTACAACGTGGTACAACTGAGATCAACGTAAGCTATTCAGTAGGTACGTCTGGTTTATTCATCACTCTTTGGTACTGAACCATCTGCAAAGTAGACGCCGCTGTTATGTTATGGAGAAAGAGAAACATAATTCAATTATTACAGTTCATTAGATGATAACATGCAATTATTCTTTCTTTTACTTCAGAATTTATTTGATTATCTGCTTTTGAAATATATCTATAATCAACTACTGCTGTTAGATGCCATGTATTCGGTTCATGAACTATAAGTAACCCAAGATTTCGGTACCGGTAATATCAAAACCCACCACTGAACACGACCCTTACCGAGTCTCGTCCTCACCACGTGTCTCCCTGAGACTCATCTTAATAATACTTTACACATCCCTGGTTTTAAAAACGTCCTGCTTATGTTAAATTCACAATTAAATCAAAATAGACTTCCGACTGAGTTGTCTGCGTAAATTTGTCATTAAGCGGTCAGTTTTATAGATCTGTTTCAGTGTGCACATACATAGATCTTTATTTTCCATAGTAAATGAACATGTAGTCACTGATCAAATGAATCTGAAAGTCCTGTAACTGACGTAATGACTGGTTTTATTAAAAACGCTTTCTGGTGAGGAAAGAAAAATCATTAAAAGTTTTAAGGGAGTAAAATGAAGTAAAGACGCTACTTGGGAAATCTTAAAGTAGATGGAAGTATAATATTCAAATGGATTTTAAAGAAATTGTATGTGAGAATTAAGACTGTATTGAAATAGATATAGGGTCCAGTAGAGGTCTGATGTAAACACAGTAACGAAGCGTTGGGTTTCATAGAAAGAGGTCAACGTCTTGACCAAACGAGTGACTATTAACTTCTCAAGACAAACTTGACGTTCAGGCATAAGTGTGGAGTTCAAAGTCTGTATTAGAGACAGGTGTTGTCCAACTGAACAGCATTATACTGAATTGCGAATGTACCATTAATTTTGGGGCAGGGAATTAATATACGATACTAATTTATTCTGTTTTTTTAGGCTACTCCATCATAGGCTCTAATAATTTTCATTTAAAATTAAGACCCAGTCATTCCTTAAGAAATTTAAAGAGGGAATATCAAGGTGATAAAATTTTTATCTAGTGTTCACATTCCCTGACATTTATTTCACCCTTCTCATTATTTATAAGAACTGTATTATTACCAGACAATCCGATTTTTAAAACTCACTGTTAAATATAGCCTCATAGGAACATATAATCAATATTTTATAAAACACGAAATAGTTAAAATACAGCAACAAAGGAGTCCAAATTCCTAATATGCCCATACTGTATCTCAACTTGCCTGTGTTTCACTCCTTAAATCCTCTATAGCTGTATTAATAAAGAGCCTACAAGACCAACTACAAAAATGTGAGGGTTGCTCTGATATAACATGCGGCTTTGGTTAATGATAAGGTTCCTTCTTAACGTATCCATTGTGAGGGGCCGTGTGAGATAGGTCAGTATCACAAAAATGTATGCAGACACACGCACCAATTTCTGAAGTGAGAAGGAGAAGAAGAATAGAATGAAAGGAATAATCCCTGATCAAGATGGAGGGGGTAGTTACAGAGGGTGAAAGCGATGAAGGGGGTGGTGAGTAGGAGGGGGTGCTCCCATCAGGGGGTTTCTACTGTATATACAATTTCCAAACCGTTGCCTCTGTTGACGATGTGACAATAGGCTTTCCGTCTGCCCCTGAATCTGTCACCGATGTGATTGGTCCATGTCGAAGTCAGGGGGTCCGACACCAAATTTTGCTGAATCTCATTATGATATGTGAATATCCTTGTCTCTTTCTCTTCGCCGCCCTCTGAGTAAAGGGAGGTGGGAGTTAGTGGGGGTGGACTTAACATTGTAGGCTTTTGTCGTGCTCTGGAAGCTTTACAGAATAAAGACAGTACAGTCTCTTATTCTAAGAATTGCACAGCTATTGAAACCAATGGAGGAACCACATCGATTACCGAGAGGTAAATGAAGGCCCTTTTCAGTATTTTTCTACATAACAACAATTATTGGGGTCTAGTGTATTTAAATATAGTATTGTTATTAAAATCTTGCATTTATTTAGTGTGAAATGGTCCAGATGCCATATTACGGTTAAAATTATCCGATATAGATTGTACAGATAATTCACTTAAAAATAACTTACTCCGATGATAACCTTCTTCTCCGTTGTAGCTCCGTGCAAACTTGACTGTAGACGACAGCGTTTCAGATACTGAAACTGTCTTCGTCTTCAGAGAGAATCCCTCTTCAAATTTTGCAAATTTAACACGGACGGTTCAACATTCTTCCACCATTCTTCAAACTATCAGTGTTACTGTGACCAAATGAGACTCACTGAGGATTATTCTGTGCGTACTGGTAATTAAATTCTCGCCTACAATCTGCATGCAGCAGAAATGTATTCTTCACAGTAGTGACACCCCGATGTAACCTCGAATTCGCTCTAAGCGACCATGCTGCCTAACTACAAAACCAAATATGAAAATAAAAGGGCACAAGACCCGATGGACCATTGTCTTTAATAAGTGGATATGCATCCACCCTTGTCACTTTGCGTAAAAATATAATATAAACACTACATCTATAACTTATAACTACAAATCGTCATAACCTTCCCAAAGGAAAATCACTTATCTTGATATACGTCTCAAATGTATTTTGTGTGAACAAATTGGATAGGGTTTTCTACATAGCCAACCTTGCTTTTACAGTAGTTCTTACGATAATACTTATAAAGCAGACTGATTTTTTCTCTATTAAAAATACAAATAGTAAATATTAATAATATAAACCTAAAGTAGATGATACCTGACATAAATCCATTATCAAAACTATATCGAGTAAAATTTCATGAACTGATTCCATCTTAGTATAGGCTAAGTATCTTTGCTGCGAAAGACGGTTGGTTGTCTTCTGGGTTGTTACGACCTGGTGATGGAGGCAGCAAGGGCCTCTGAAACGTCGGTAAACTTCTTACCAGAATACACGGTACAACAACCCAGAAGACAGCCATCTTCAGACTCACTGCCGTGAAAACCTCAAATCCTACATACCTATACTTCATTCACCAGCATTTAACACCTGTTTCCAAAGTGTGTAGTTCCCTAAACTTTGCACGTTAATAGAGCGATGAAGTCGTAAATTTGTAGTCATTCTCAGGAAATGATATATCGCAGTGAGGAAAAATTCTAATTACAGGCTATTTGTGACGCAATTGGGTTTTCTGAGTAACACAGAGTGTACGGAATAAGCATTTAGTTAGATGGCTGAAGGAGGGGTACGCTCAGAACTGAAAGGGCAGCTGATAGAATGAAAAGAGGCCCAGTAGCCTGCCGGGGGGTGAAAGTGTGGTGGAAGGGAGGTAAGAGACCCTACGCCTGGACAGTGGTATGGGGAAGTTTAGGGCCTATTTTCATCCATCTCCCTCAACACAACTACTACCATCCCCTTCCGAAAAACCCAAACTTTTAGGGAAAAAGGAATGTACATCAATGGCTACATGAGAGGGACGTGACAGAAGACAGAAAGACGTACTGTGACACATTCAACTTCACCCACTATGGAGCTTCACCCACTTTCACTTGGACGACACAAATCATTTTTCGACCAAGTTACCCATGAGTAAGTTCAGAAATGTGGAAGGCATAAAACTACGTTAGTGACAACTTTCAAGAAGGAAGCATAGTTTGATCTTGATATTGTGACGTCAAATTGCTCTAAGTGTCCTTTTAAATGGACACTTTTTACTACAGTTTTATGAGGATTGAGACTATCATAAACATTTAAATTACAACAAAGAACCATTCGTAATGTGTATAAGTGCATATATTAACGTGTTCTAAATACTATCAGTGAAAAGTGGTCAAGAGGTATTTCGATGCTTAAAATATAACATTTGCTTTGCAATGTCTAGTTCAACTACGACGTTTATCTCAAACGGTACATCAGGAACTTCTGCCTCGAGTAATCCACTTGGGTATTGGAGCAACCAGAATTATCACTTTTATCAACATTACGCTTATCAGAATGGAGGCGGAATAGTTCATCAACAATTTCCTTACCAGCAACACCATGGTATGACTGAAAATGCAGGAACCGTGTACCAGCCACAGGAATGTGGAAGTTCACCTATACATGCACCAGCTGAAGGTCAGAATAATACAACTATGTTGGCTCAAAATACGAAATATTCCACAAATTTACCATCGATGTCATATTCAGTTGTCGGTTTGAATCAAAAGAAACCAAGTTCCAGTCCAAACTCCCTGCAAAACTGTCTGAATATGACTGATGAACGTTTTCACAACAGGTACATTTCAAATTCGTCAACATCATCGATGTATCAAAACCATTACCTACAAACAAACCACGGAATTAGAAGCCCACCGCCGGAAACTCGAAATACACAGATTACAAGAAGTCCTTCTCCCAGAATACCAGAGCATGATGGGTCTTTTTCGTCGATACATCCACAACCAGTCATCGATGTGAAGAAAGAGTCTACTTCACCAATTCTGGGAATGCTTTTAAATAGGACAAATGCTCCTAAAGTAAGTCCAAGTGTCAGTCATTCTGCAGGTTACCAAGAATTTTACAGTCCCTCGCCCTCAGGTACTACAGTACGCGAATTTACGAGTAAAGACAGGAGTGCAGAAGAACGTGACGTATCATTACATCATCAATATGTTGATGATGCGGGAACATCTACCTCAGCAAAGACAAGTGAAGGTGAAGAAGTCGCCTCTCGTCAAGGCTTCGGGAATATTTCTCCACCTCAGAGTCAGATGGAATTTCCGCATGGCCGTTTTGAAGACAGGAAATTACCCCTGGATTGTATGCAGCCGGTAATACCATACGGTGTTGACGGTGGCGGACGTGCTAAAGTGACGTCACACATACAACAAAATAACTTTTATCCGTGGATGAAATCGTACTCAGGTGAGTTGTTACAACCTTAACACGATAAAAGCCAAGTAGGCGTCCTTCTGAACAGTATATTCAAGTGTTTGGTTAATGAAAAATAATTCAGTTCAAATTCGTCCCTACTTCTAATACAAATTTTCGTCCATTTAAACATCTTCCTATCACCAACCATTAAATGTATTTCGCATTATGCATGTTGCACGATTAATATAAATAATCATCAAATAATAAGAATAACAAATCTGGAGATTCCATCATTGGCGACCTCTGTTTACGAAGCAGTCACTATCACTATGAGTGAGAAATGTTCGTAGCTAGATCGTGGACATTAGAGGTTACTATGTACAATAATGATTTAAAAGTACACGTTTCAACTAATAATTTTTAAAATTTATACCAAAATTAAAAGCAATTCTGAATAAAATAAACATGCATATAATGATAAAACCAGCAGTAAAACACCAGGAAGAATTCAATTACAGCTCGTTGCTTGTAACGAGAGTCGTTCACAGACGCCATTTTAACAGTTCACTACAGCTCCGCTATCGGTTGGAATCATTTGAAACTCCGTACACGAACGCGGGAAACATCAAATCTCAAGCATGTAAAAGTGCACTTTTCTATCTTCATTATTGGCTGAGAAAAAAAATGTGGGGCATTACTTAATGAGCGACCCTCGTACAATAATGATTTAAAAGTACACGTTTCAACTAATAATTTTTAAAATTTATACCAAAATTAAAAGCAATTCTGAATAAAATAAACATGCATATAATGATAAAACCAGCAGTAAAACACCAGGAAAATATTTAAAAAATATTATAGATTCATAACATCAGTTAGCCTTCAATCTTACGAAGCATATACAAAATACCTACTCTTTACATTTGCAAACGTCGAAGCGTGCGGGAAAATGAAATTTTAGCTTTGCTATTACTGCCGTAAAAATTTACTTGGATATTATCGTCCGGAGATAGGGATTAGCTCTATCTAGTGGGCCCAACTGAGTAGGAACCTGAAGACGGAGATAGAGCCCCATCTCCGAAACGTCGTTTTACGTTTTTTACGTTTTATTACTAGACGATGGATAATATCCAAGTAAATTTTTATTCAATTGACTTTTCACCATCGTCAAGAAGTTTTAGATTTGCTATTACTGTTTAAAACTGACGGCACAACGAAAAATGACAATGATTAAAATTAATTTACACAAAAAATGAGTTAATCATGCAACCTTTGTCTTACTTTCTCTCATATTAAATCAATTAACATTTGTACAACAATTATAACACATCTACTACGGAGTAAGAATGCGTGAAGTCTTATAAAGTAAGTAAAGTAAAGTAAAGTTTGTCCCACTATACGCCATGTAGGCGTTTGGGGGGAGTGGAGGTATAGCTCCTCTCTTCCTTGACCTCGGCACTAGATGGGAGTGAGTGGTCAGCATCACGCCCTGGCCGGCTTTACCCCCCAGGAAAGGACCCCGGTACCCATTGTAGAGGAGGCTGGGTGGGCCAGTCTTATTTCAATCTGAAGTTGGGAATGTGAGTCTGAACCCAGTTCTCTTCGAATAATGACCTCTATACTTTCACTGTCCTTATACATACATGTTTCATATATACACACATCATTACTGTATGATTTATAGGTGATGTACTTTCACTGTCCTTATACATACATGTTTTATATATACACACATCTTTACTGTATGATTTATAGGTGATGTAAACCAAGGGCCAAAGCGTACGCGGCAGACATACACGAGGTACCAGACATTGGAGTTGGAGAAGGAATTCCACTTCAACCGCTACCTGACCAGAAGACGAAGAATTGAGATCGCCCACGCCCTGTGTCTCACGGAGCGGCAGATCAAGATTTGGTTCCAGAACAGACGCATGAAAGCAAAGAAAGAAACTAAATCACCATTGATAACAACCATTTCATCAGACACTTGTAATCCTATAGAAGACAACTTTAAACAACCACAAGACAAGTCCCTACAAGTTGTCAGCACAACTACGACAACACTTCTCCTGGCGAAACAGCTTGAGCACCAACAGATCTTACTGAAACCGACGAGTCACCCATCACATCAAAATGTAGTAACAACGTGAAATCGATTACTAAATCGATTTGATATGTGAGTAAAAATCAAAATATAGCTTATATTTTAATAAGGAATGAATTAGAATTATATTAATATATTATATAAAACAGATATAAGTAATATTTTAATTACACTGCAAAGCAATTACGTTCTTGTACCGACCTAATCTTACGGTGTTTCAAACTTTTAGTTACTTATGAGACGTTCAGATGTCTAATATTCACTGGCGCATTTGTCTTGTTAAAATATTAAAGTATGAAAAGTGTAGTTGAAAAGTAATCATTGCCAACTTCAGATTTTAAGGCGTCGGTCTCATTATAAGCTGAAGTCCCTGCATTTCACAAGATAATCAAAATGAAATTATAGTTTATAATTTGCCTCCCTGGACCAATGTTTTTCGTGCACCTTGAAATAGCCTTGCAGACAAGATTTCTGTCCAACCACAGGCTGAATGTCACTTAAACCAACCAGTTGTCATTGAAGTAATTACTTTAAATGAAAAAATTTCAGAACGTCAGTGGAAACAGAATTACAAGTGATAAAATTTAAACGAGCATTTAAGCATCAGGAGTAAATTTAAATTGATCTCATCGTTGGCTACACCTCAAGTTGTTGGTCTGCATCAAAGAAATGTTGAACAGGTGAAGTAAGTTCTGAAGGTGCTGGGTTCACGAGTTGATTTATGAAGATGTGGACTGCCAGAGTTGCGAATCTAAACACAGCTTTGCAGTACCCACACCCTAACAGGCGTTGAGTGAAGCAAAGCACAGGAATCCGGCCACTTGTTCAACCAAACCAGAAACCATAATATTTTGACATTTCAACGTTTAATCTTTCTCTCCACTTCCTTCTATTTAATTTATATTGCGCTTTCAGTTATATTTTCAACACCTTAATACATGTTGGGGTAATCGTTTATTGAGTCCACAACATGTTTATTTTTCCAGGAAGCCAACGAGGATTGAAATGTTTCAGGATGACCGAAATAGGATTTTAAAGACCGAAAGTAAATTTATACAGTTCCGTCTAGTTAGTGGCAATGAAATATCACACTCATAACAGATGTTAGACCAACAAGTTCCAAACGTTTCTCTTTTAATTTTATTTACAACTGCCATGCAACGAAAGCCCAGCTCTAGATACACTAGCCGCATGCTATTTAATCGATTACTTAATTTACAGAATATTTTTAACATAGTAACAAACCGATGCTTTCTCTCAATTTGCCTTATTTTTGTAATAATGCAAGTGTTAATCGCGAAAAAGTTTAGGAAAACATAGGCCTGTCTTTAATTAAATTTAGACTGTAATACGCTGTTGCAGTCTTGTGAGAAGTTTCTTTGATATGCCTACTCGTCTGCTTTTCGATCCACATTTTCTCCACTGTAATTCTGAAAATTGAATTGGTGAAAAGGGATCGATCGTTTCATGTTAGATTACTGCTCTGACATTTGTCTAATGAACTGAGAAATGTCTAAGAAATTTACTGGGCAATGCATGTCACACGTGTATCTTGAATTATTTAAATCTACGTCTGTTATGTACGTGTCTGCATGCCCAAATGTACGTAGGCCTACACACTTATATATGTCCTATATTTAGTCTTCATAGTTCTTATAGGCTTATATATGTCTATGGTCTTTCCTTGTGGTTTTTTGTTGGGTTAAGGAGGCCGGGAGTGATGTGGTTTAATTCGGTTGAATTAACTTCGTTGTCGGCTGCTTTGATAGGTCTACTCACTTGAAAGAAACGTCACATAGATTACAGTTTATGATAAGTAATAATCCTAAGTGGTATTTACGAACTAATATTGATTGTACATAGCATGCTGCTTTCTTGGTACGTTTGTTGGTGTTCCCCAATCGTTTTGCTGTTGACGCTGACAAAACTGGCCTACGTGCACGGCAGCCAGTGTCAAATTCAGGATTTTGTTTCTGATATAGGCTAATGAATCAATTAACAGACACTGCATAAAGTAGGCCTGCTCACATAAATTACGCAATTTAGCGTAACGTTCCTCGCTACCAAAGACTTATGCCGAATATGAAGACGCCTAAAACTTAAAATCTTACGTTCAATTAGCTACAGCAAGCAGATTCCAAAATTAAATTTGCAACGTATTCAGTAATTAATATTTTTAATAACTACATACAACCACAGAATAAAAACTCTTTTTCAAATTACTCAACGGGTTAGAACGTTCTGAGCGCTAATACCTGATGTTTCTAACAGGTATTGAGTCGGCTAATAATTTACTGAGAAACATCACGAAAAAATCGTAGGTTGCATAACAACTTATGGAATACACCCTGGACTTCCCAGTAAGGAAGTAGAACGTAACCCCTTCATTAGAGGTCTGCATGAACCTGAGCCTAGTTACACGTATAAAGTTCTGGTTCACGCCTGGTCCAAATTATAGTAATCAACTTTTATCCAGAGAATTTCGGCCGTTCTCGGAATATTTTTTTTTCTCAAAGGCAAAGTTATTCGCATTTGCGTTCGTCTTATGTTCGTAACACAATTGGGCTCCGGAAACTAATCCCACCGACTAGATTGTCTCATAGCATCCCATCTCCTAGAAACATAAACTTGGCATCCGGTATATTTGTACCATTCTTAAAACGGCAAATTACTGTCATTTATGCTTTAAAATAAACACACAAGCTTGTATATTTACTATATGATAGGGCAGATTGTAAATAAATCGTGTTTCGTTAGGGCTGGGACTGGCCGAGAGAAATTTCTGCCCGCGCAGATCTCTGCTAACACAATAAATTACCGCATTTCTACTACGTGATCAGAATAAATTACGTCGAAGACTTGGAATATTCATAAAACTACGTGTGCCTTGAATCCACTTCTTACCGAAAATCCACATAATGTTTCAGTCTCAACAGAACAAAATTACGACCACACTTCTACAGATATTACAGCTTCAGAATGATTTTTGATGCCGTGTCTAAAAGTCTGTCATGGAAATGGTATGTCGGAGAAATTACGATGTTTTAATTACTTTCTACAAAGAAGAACAAAGAAGCTTTCATATCCTTTACATTTTGCGTCTAAGCGACGGACTTCGTGTTGACCGTGGAAGGGAGGGGGGAACTGCCTAGACAGCTGCTGATTCTCTCACCGCGCATGCTCGGTGTAGAGCCACAGAAGCTTCAAAGATGGCGGACACAGAAATGTTAGGGCAATGTATAGCATCCTAAACACGACGTTTATATACAGAAAGGTAAGACAAAATAATGAAAATGTTGACAACAAACTTAACGTGAAGACCTGTGCCAAGTGACTGTGTTTTAATATCGATTTGAAATACTAGAAACTATTAAAATACGTGGTAACATTGAAACAAGCAGTTCGGTTTTACCATGGATGTTCAAAATGACGGTTACTATGTAGCCAAATACTATCTGTGATTTCAAAGTGAAAAATATGGCGCTGCTCAGTGTAAATTTGGACTGATATTAATACAGTTTACTACGTTACTGGAAGAGGCCATTCTTACCCAATTTGTATGATAGGTTTATTAATAACAATTAGCTTCGATTGCCAAATAATTAAAAATATTAAATAGTAACATTTAGGCAAGTTTATAAATGTTTATTGCCTACATTTATTATTATTTAATATCCTTGTGTAATAACATGTAAATCATGACTTTTTGGAGGATAGAGCTTAACGAAATATCTTAAGACAGTGACATTTTATTCCAATTTTTTAAAAAAGTGTAGACTTTAGGAGTTGCTCTTATTTGTGACATATATTTACAGCAAATAATTATTGTTAGATGCCAAATAAAAGTGTTTGTGTTTATTCGAATTATATACGGGATTTTTTCAACTTTCGTGTTTATAAAAACAAGATTCATAACAAAATGATTATAATTAATGCGATGATAATGGTGGAAGTATATGTCGTTACAAAGAAAAAGTTATGGAAATCTAATTATATTAATTTCTTTTAACGTACTAAATCAAGAGCTAAAGGAACCAGTTACAGAGTCAACATAAGCAATTAAATACAGATATAAATAAACAATCATGTACACAGTAAATTATAACGATAAACGTATAAAAAAATGTTAATTACCGATTAATCTATATCAACAAAGAATTAAATTACAAATGGTATTGGCAGCTTACTTGTAGCGAACAGAAAGACACTGGCAGCGTGTAAACGAAGTGTTGAAGCTTTTGTTAGGTCCTTATATACCAATAGTTTTCAGAACGAAGGTCAGGTGATAAAGTCGCTATAAACTTTCCTTTTAAATAACACAGCAAACCAACGCAGTTTCGGATGTAATGAGTTTCATTTTAAGTTGCCCATTAATAATTGCACTGTGTCCTCAATTTCTGCCCCACGGAAAATATAAAACAGTATTAACGGGAAATAGTATTGTATAAATAACATATTTAAAAAGCAATATAATTTACCAATGTGTCGTAATGTTTGAAATTGGTTATTGTTTAATTCGTAGAACGCTATAGGTCGAGGTACTGTAAGACTAATTACTCTGTGTTTACACATTATTAAACATGTTAGAAACCAACAGCATAAATATAGTTAATTTAAATATAAATTTTGTACAATTCATTTTCCATCTTCTTTAACTTACGCTCCTAAAATTGCATTACTATGTATAGATAAAGGAATAAAATATTCCTTGAAAGTATCCGAGAAATGAAACGTTTATTTATTAGTAAACTGACAACAAAACTACAGTTTTGTGTTATAATAATTGTATGGACTTACTGCATAATAATTATGATTATAATTTTTGTTTCGGACGCATTAAGATAACACAACACAGATCTAATATTATGAAGACAGTGTTGAAGGTTTAGAAGCTTTTCTTTCGTGAAAGAGGGGAAGGTAGGTGTGAACTGACGTCCAGACATCCAAACGAGAAACAGTTACAGTCATGGGCGTGAGCCAGTGTAGTTACCAGAAATGTTGTCGTATAAACCCACATTACAAAGTGAAAGATTTTAATAAATTTAAGTCAGAGTTGAGGAAGTGAACGTCCCTAAAACGTGTGTAGGCCTCAACGCATCTATGACAACAGCAACAAATAGATTTGCATTTTTAAAAATGCTGCATTTAACTGGCGATAAACAGGCCTACTGTCGTATAAAAGTGGTTCTGTTGTTCTTTAAATATCATCATAACTGTGCATCTGTTTGGATAGTTTGTTTATTGGTGGTTTTTCAATCAGTTCTTCCAAAACATATGACACGTGCTGTGTCATGCAATCAGACCTGCTCGAAATTTGTATCGGATTGAAGGTGGATATGAATTATTAACTGTTTTGAGAATCAGCTTCTGAAGTAGATTGTAAAAGTCTAAGAAAAATTCACTACCTGTACAGTATAATGTAACTAGTCTAAATATTGAACTGACATAGAACAGATGTTACATACACCTTTTTTGCAAAAAAAAATAATAATAGGAAAGTGTGTTGTTAAGAGATCGATTTCAGTTAAAAAGGCCCTCAAACTATAAGTCTTAGCTACATATATTTTGACCTGGGCGATAGGCAGCTTGATTCAGAAAGAGCTCATAGAATACTTTAAGAGGGGACATGATTCTCGTGGCCTTGAAGATGTCGATGTTGGTCTTTTGGTTTGTATTGCCGACTGGACGTAGGTACCAACGTTTCAGGTCTCAAACCTGACGATGGAGGTAATATGTTCCTTCAAAACGTTGGTTTCCACCTGAAAGTCCACTCGACAATGCCACCCAGAAGCCCAAAATCGACATCCTGCAAGAGGGAGTTGGTGTGATGAGATAGACAATTATTTGTTTATAACTGACTAACGGTAAACCTCGAGTCCGAAAGGGATTGAAAAATCTCTCATTTTGTCTGAATTGTTGGGTTTTATACATTGTCCGTCGTCTGATGTTACTTCATCGTCAGATCCCTTCGAAATTAATCTGTAATTTTGTTCCTGCGTACCGAGAACTATTTTAAATATCCAAGGAACATTAATGTGATAGACGCTTCAGTGTAACATTAAAATTACTGACAGTTTTGTACTTCTTCATTTAACAAAAAATTCCCAATTATTACAAAGCCCGCTTAGAAACGTCACTAACGGCTTATACATTTAAGGGTTGCATTTGGAACTGAATTCAATGTCATCTTCTTTAAAAGCGACTGGCTAATTTCAAAAGAACATATAGTTTAGTTGAAGGCTTTTATTAAAAATACAATTTCTTTGGCAACTCTTAATATTCTAATTAATGTATACAAAGTGAAATGGTACTGCAATTTTAATTAGTAAGGATCTAGGTCTATATAGGCCTACATTTTAAACGATATTTTTTCATTATTCAAGTTTAAAAATATCGATGTATTGACTATAAATTTATTAAGTTATTCGATGTGGTTTTAACATGCCGACTTACAAATTTTCAAGACGAAACGCTTTATCAGTTATTATCATCAATCCAAAGTAATAAATTTTATTTCATTCATTAGTAAATTATATAATGACACTTTACTATCTGGATGAACAATGAATACTGAATTGAAACGGATATGTACAGAAAGAATCATTTTTGGTCTAATTTGAAGTACTATCACGGCATTTTCCGGAAGGACTGAGACAAACCTAGAAAATCCTTTGTCAACAGAGCCAGTCTCTGGGCCGGGATTTGAATACAGAACCTTCCGTGAACGAAACAAGATTGCTAACCACTCCGAAATGTTCTTGCACTAGCCCTGTTACTGTGTTGTTTCTTTAATAAGTTAATGACATCTGTAAACCTAATTCTTCAAGGACGCTACACTGGCTGGATAACGTTGCCTGTTCACACTGCCGCCATTTTCGTATTACAGATGGCAGTAAAATAAAATTACCTCCGTTGGGAGGTCTACAATGAATTACATACCGAATTTCACGCAGAACTGTCCATTAGACACAATACTAGTATCTGTAATGGATCGAGGAAACAGCTAGAGTAGCCGTTACAAAATTGCGTGCTTCAAGGACAAGGAAGGACTTCGCCCTCCACCCCCTCCCCTAAGTCATCATAACAGCGGCGTTACTAGTTTTGCTACGCGGCGAGTTCTGAACTGTTTTCAATCACATGGGCTTCGGTGTCCGTGATCCAACGTTATACGATTTTGGTGTGACCTTGAGGCACGCTATCTGGTAACCGCTGCTGCAGTCAGACTGGCAGTCCATTCGTGTGACTGATTACAAAGAAAAAACGCACTTTCTTTAGAACCGTCAGAAATGTAGTGAATATAAATATGATTTTGGATGTTAGCTAGTGTCGTCCGTATTTTCCGGTCATAACCTTTTCGAATGCCTTAAAACCGAAAAAGAAACTATCTCAAGTTGTGAATCCCTTCTTGAAAGCAGTGTCACCACAATTGAATAAATTTGAAGATGACTGTCTTCTGGTAGTTTACTAACGATTCAGAAGTACTTGCTGTCTTTATCATCAGGGTGATGACAGAAGCAGCAAGTACATCTAAACGGAGTTACAACCAAGCCATCTTTATACTCGCCGCCGTGAAAAACTCAAATCCTGCATTGATTACACTTCACTCGTTCAAACAGTGTAAGATGACACTGCGTTCATTAATGTAAGTAATTAGGTCCAGACATAAACACATACATTCCCTTAGCTAGTTCTTCACACGTAAGGTTGATCTGGAAGTCGAAGAAATAAAACTATTCTCATTTAACCTTCATTGACAGTGACTGATTTAACTGGTATTATTTCAGGGTCCTTGACGTAATTATCTCCATGAACAAAACTCCTTCAGAAGTTGGTATTTGTTCAGTTTGTCAGAAACATTTCCTGCATTTTGTGGAACAAGAAGTATCACTACTCACTTCACAAAACACGCAAATGCCCAGTCTCTTGAACAAGTTTAATTAAATCCATACATTAACGCTTTAACTTGTTTAATATATACAATTTCCTCAGTTACCTAGTTACTCTACGTACGCTGTGCTTGCAAGTTAGAGAGAAGATCTGCATCAGACGTGATGAGCGTGGCGATTGAATTCAGTTTTATTTTTGGGTTGTCCTGGCTTTCAGTCTGATCCTGATGTCCGGTTATTCTGAGTTTGGTCTTGGTTTACTTCAGGCTCTCCATGCAGATGCTAAATAGGCCGCGGTCGGTTCCTTCCCAGGGCATTCACAACCATCGTTCTTTCCACACTATATAATTACCGTAGCTGTCAAGGCGTCGTTAAATAAACTAAGATAGGCCTGAATAAATCCCTAAGAACGGCATGAAGAGAAGTCTCTGTTTCAATCGTCATAAACATATGATCCAATCTCACAGAATTATTTTCGTCTTAAGTACTGCTATATTAATGATTAAAACAACCAATGTCAGTATTTTAACATCTTAGAAGCCCAGTCTCGGCTCAAAGAGCTCCAGTAGGACATCCGTGCTGTAAGATTGTAGTCCCATCATCTTAGAAGCCCAGTCTCGGCTCAAACAGCTCCAGTAGGACATCCGTGCTTTGCAGTGTAATTATGTTCTTTGACGAACGCAGTTCCGAATGTCGTGGTCAGACAGTTGTTCCATATACCAGTCAGCTCGCAAATGCAGCAAGTATTGTGTACATTTAAGCTACTAGTAGAAAATTTAGTACATTAAACATGTTACTGCAGCTGAATGCATACGTTATACGAATATACTAGAAACGAGGCTTTGCAATGCATGGTTAAAACCTTGAAGGCAGCTTCGTGATAAATCTCAACTTCTGACCACAACTTTCTAGGGACTGTACTTCTTTATTAGCTAGTCACATGCAAATAATTAGGTTAGTTTCTTATGTATGTTCGTAAAAGTATGTGCGGTGTTTAAGTATCTTAATGACTGTAAGACAGTGTGCTATTCAAATCACATCTTTCAAATGTTTAGAGATACAAATCAAAAGTAGTTCATTAAACATTTTACAAATTTATTGCAGTATGTAATTAATCTGCAGTGCAAATCTTCAATAAAGATGCCAAATATTTCGGAATACAGGAAGTCGCTCAGCCAGTAAACTGTTGGCGTTCAGAATGTCATCTCCTGTTTTGTTCGGAACTCGAAAGTTGACTTACCATAAAGACAGTACTCAGAAACTGGTTGGTTTCAAGAGTCAGCACACGGCAGTTTATTTAGCCCACATCCAGTGGTAAAAATCAGTGTCACCCCATTTATATTACAAATGACAGAAAGCAGAAATACACGAAACTGAAAATTGTGTTTCCATGTGTATAATTTATTCAGACCTGTACACTTGAATAACTGCGATTTACTGCTTTTTTTAAACTGGTGTTTCTTGACTAGAAACAAGAGTAATTAGGAGAAGAGGAGGGGGCGACTTCAGTCACGCGGTAGCAAGGAATGTCACGTGTTGAAAATTAAATTTGTCAGCGTTTTTCCCGCACCATCCAGCTTTCTCTCACGGCTTTCACTAGCTTAATACTTTCTTCTCGGGGGAAAATACACCTTTCTGGTCGTTTCGTCTCATCATTTTCTTAAACCGAAAACCCAGCTGTTACTTTTTTCACAGAGAAGCTAGAGACCTAGATTCGAAGTTTGTCTAATTGTTTGAAGAGGCGGGTCATATTCAAACCCACTACATATTGTACCAAATCCCTAATAACATATGATCGTGTGTTTCCGGTGGTGGGACATTCAAGTTCAAGCGGATGATCTCGTAACTTTGCAGTCTTGTAAGTCTGTCTGTCTCTCTCTCTCTCATCGCGATGAATTATCAGTCACCCGCCGTCATGGTGGAATCGTAGCGTCTTCCGAGAGTGACGACAAATAATTAGTATGTGCGAATTGGACTTCCTGTGTGCTGACCAGTAGGCCTAGAACAACCCTAAATATCCGTGCCTTAGGCCAAGACGGAAGTGGCGTCTTTTGAATGTATAGATTATGATTGATGCTCAGTAGCAATGGACTGCATAGGACAACAGTTCATGTGTGCATGTAGCTACAGGCCTATATGGAGACGAAGTTTATCAACAATCTTAATTAACATAAATCTTTTAAAAATATAATGCCTAGAGTAAAAAGACGTTCTGGGAAAAACCAACGACCAATTTTATCCAAATGGCAAGAAATCCGAGAATAAATTGTCTGTACCATTTCGTATTCGCCATTTTTTTAGTTCAATTTCGACAAAAAGTTGTACCAATACCGCTCGCAATATCGCACAAATCTTGGGATCTTCCAGTTAACTTCACTGTCATTGCTCTCGTATCTGATGTCCGCTCGGTTGCCATATCTGTATCATTGATGATAGGAAGTTATAAAGTACAAAGGTTAGGTGGCCCCTGGTGGCACAGTGCTCTTACCAAGAAGTTACATGAAAGTCCGACAATAATTCAAAGTCATTAGGGAAAAGCCAAAACAGCGGACATACCGTCCTGGTGGTACCATAAGCCATATGCGTCTTATAAAACAAGGAAAGAAAGCTGTTCAGCATTACTCACTCAAGTCTTTGCGGGAACGTATAGTGTCGCAGTGGCTACAGATCTGTCTGTAGGAAGACAAACATCACGGGTTCGAATTCCGGTTGGAGAATGGATGGATGTAAATCCTCTTTTACTGCCTTACAGAGTCCTGTGCATGTCTGTTAAGCTATGCGACTGTTCAATTCGATGTAAATCCTCTTTTACTGCCTTACATAGTCCTGTGCATGTCTATTAAGCTATGCGACTGTTCAGTCCAATGGTGATAGAATTCATTATTTCAGAATTAGGCTCAATCGTAATGTTTCAGAAGTTAGAATACAAAGGAGATACATTTATTTGAGAAACTTTATTAGCGAATTTATCTTTCCAGTAGTCTTCAAATTAAAGCGATTAATAAAATCCATAAATTTCAATAATCATTGCGACTTTGTTTACGCAGAGAGCAGGCGCAGAAAGATACATGACTCATGAGATGGTGGAGGGGTGATTTATTGTGCTCCGCTCGAAGGGGGTGTTTAAGACTCTCGTGTTAGGGGTTGAGCTTTGGAGGGTGCGGAAATAAGATTATATCCCAGAGGTCAGTATGGTGCGTAAGAATGCGTCTGAGTGGCTTATCTAAGGTGTGTATGCTCAAGTTGATAGAGAAACTCATCATTACACTTTTGTACTCCTCGTCCATAAGTCTTTTTCCAACTACTTATTCAAGAAGGCAAACAAGCCGTTCTGAAATTATAGACCTAAAGTATTAAAAGAGCTAGTAAGGTTTTTCCGTCCCACACACAATAAACTTTTTGATTGTTATAACACAGTAGCTGCAATAAAATTATTGCGGCTGTTTCGGTCATAATTAGATCATCTTCAGGTTGTGTTCAAAACAGAAAATGTATAAAACAATATTATCTACCATTAATGTGTTTATAGTAGTGTGACTATTTCTTTACGTAAGCGTGAAGGTATTCGGGAGTTATAAAATATTAACATTAAGTAAAACAAGTGCGATATTTTTTAAATCGTATTTTGTGTAATGCAATGTCCTTAAAATATCCGTGCAAGCTGGACCCGACAATTTTTCATTTATAAATTCATGACATTTTTAAATATATGAGTCCCGAGTACACTCACGTGAGAAACTCATGCTACCGCAACAGTATTAATAAGCAGCTATAATAATTCTGCTTAATACATTTATAATTTGTAAAGAGTCTGAATGTGGTCCAATTTTGACCGAAACATGTCACTCTATAGTTATTATAAACCCTCTCTGTGGACTGGCTTTAGCACCTTCATATCTAACAGAGTAATAATTTTATTTTAAAAAATTGTCACTTGTGGTGTTCTGAGTTGTGACGTCATGTGGTCCTGTAGGTAGTTACTAACGTTTCAGAGAGCATATTGCCTCCATTTTGAACCCCGAAGACCACAATCGACATCTTCACCGCCCTCAGAATCTACAGTCTCAAAAACCTTTCTGTTTCCTTTTTGTTGTGTTTCAAAAACACGTTATGGCTGGAGGCCTACATGATAAACCCAAGGTCTACAACTTACCTAATAATTTAACTGTTCATGTTAACTTTTGATTATATTCAGGACCTTGAAACTTCTTAAACCACAGTAAATATCCTGGTACAAGCGTCTTGTCTAGATGGAGAATCGCATTTTTAAAAGTGCTTGATGTTAAATTATAAAATAAAAATACCCTGTCAATCTCACTCATATTACAGTGCTGGACCGAAGACTTACCTCTGCGGAACTGATGATCGGCCGTCATGTCTACGCGAACCTGAAATAAATATGAACAGCAAATTTCGTAAAACGAATTACAGATAGTCAAATAAATGCATTTCAATCTCTGCCTGATTAAATGCAACAAGAGTATGATGGCTGATATTCTAGGAAGCCAAGATGACAGCCTTCTGAAATATTGCGCTGTGCAGACTTGTATATAGAATTTGACACGTTTCAGGGG
>NW_019060818.1:49471-61218 GCF_000696155.1 Zootermopsis nevadensis | reverse complement strand
CAGTATAAACCATATTACACTGTTTGTACCTTGTACAGAGTCCAGGAAACCGATGAAAAGATTGTAAAAAACGCAGGTAGGAAGATAAAAATCACAAAAAAGTTACTTTTGCAAAAATTGGGGCCTTCTGTGGGGTTAAGTCAAAACACCAATTCACGGCATCAGACACGCGCACGAAAAAAACTTACTATTTTCTTAAACGTCATGTTGTTCGTTATTTAAAATTTGTCATAGATCTCCCGTACTTGCGTGACGGTCAACGCTGGGTTGATGGCAACTCCCATTCGTCCTTCCCTCGTATTCTTGCCACCTCCATAGAAATTTTAGTTTGCCAAATGGACGGGCTACTTTTCCGACAGGAAAGATTGACAGTGCGAGTGTTGTAGGTATTTCGCCACGACTTAAAGTGACTCGCAGGCTATACGTTCGCTCGGAAACGAAGTTGTGCCAGTGACTTACGAGCTCTCGAGGTGGCAGCGAGGGGCGACCTTAACAACCGTGAAGTGAAACAATTACAGTCGTCACGTGTTTTAATTTCAGTGCACTATGTGTGTGTGTGTGTGAATAACCGTACAATGCCAGAGTGTGATATTGACAATTAGTCACATGCAAAAAAAAAGGCAGTAGAATTCCATTCAAGCGGATGGATAAATATTCGAGAAGAAACAGTTGAAATGAGGTTGGTGTGAAAAGAATTATGTGTTATAAATATCTAGTTTTTGTTCTTTCTTAAAGTGTTTTTTGTTGTTGTTGTAAAAGTCAAGGTTTCTACGTTACCTGAATAAGATAACGCAAGGCAGTCCAATACATTCCGTTACATGGAAATTTCTTTTTGAGTGATCTGTGAGAAAAATATAGACTTTCCATGAAAGAAATGTTATCATACTATATTAGAGAGGATCAGTCTCCTATGAATACTTTGCCTATGATAATTCTATTGTAGTTTAACACTTAATAATTAAAACTTACAGCAAATTAGACTGTATACATGATCCCCGCTTAAAGTATGTGAACAATTTGATGTAAAAAATATACATGATCCCCGCTTAAAGTATGTGTACAATTTCATGTAAAAAGTCATAATTAATCTTGCGTTAAAAATTTCACCATTCTGCCTATATCTTTACTGTAGGAAAGTTTGTTCTCATAAACTGACTTCCAATTCGAATAATCTGCTATCAGCCACTTTCCACAACGTTTAGATGCATTAGCCGCAAATCAGTCGTGTAGTCACTTGAAATAAACAATTTTCTCAGTGCCGGTAGCTTTAAATAGTATCAGACGTACTCTGCTAGTTGCCATGCTAATAATCAGTGTTGTAATCCAGTGAACGAAACAAAATACAGTCGTGGGGGCTTTCCAACTACCTCACACGCACAAAACAGTGGACAGTCCTAAGCCCATTGTTAATCCCGGTGGCATTAAGCTACCTCTCTCCCCTCTGACGTAATAACGCGGGCGAAACAGAAGAACAAGTGTTAATTAACTCATTTTAAACTCCACTTGAAAAGCGCTGAAGACAATAATTACTCCATCCGTTGTAGGGCGATCAAAATACATCGTATTATTATCACAAAATTCATAAATAAATCAATAAACTTCAACTCACCTCCGATAGAATCCCCCCTCACTCTTTAAAGCCGCTGAAATAGCAGTCACTTAAGAAAAACTAATTGCGAACTTCTTATATCCTGAGTTCTACTCCTGTTACTGGTTCTTAAACGAAATAGATACAAGTAAGAAAGTACCATCATTCTAAAAATTTTCAATTTCCACGCACTGAAACACAGAAGTGTTTCGAAAAGATCAAGTGGTATCCCATACTCGTAAAATAATAATAAAAAGTCTTAAAATTTCCCCCACCTCTTGTAATCATCTCGTCAACCCCTCCCCTCTCAGTCGGAAATACCCCTTAGTAGAAAAACACATATCTGTAGTTACACACGCATGCGCAGAACGTTTATATAGTTACTCCTAATATACAAAACCAGAGAGGATCAAGACACATACAGAGCTGAAGACTTTTTAACCTGAAACCTCCTCCCATATTCCCCTCCCCATTCCTCCCTTTCTGAAATTCTCTCTCCATTAACCCTCCATCTCTCTCTTCTCCTCCCTGCTATACCCCTCTCCCCACCCTCTCCTTTTTGCACCTCTGTCTCTGTCTAACATTCTGTTCCCTCTCACATCGACAACAGGGTTGAAGAATCCAACTGCAAGTACCCAATCAAAGTTTGACGGACCACGGGGATTGGTGGTTGGGTTTTCAACCAAAACGGCGAAACTGGTGCGAGCGGCCGTGATGTCCTCAAACAATTGTCGGTGGTATCCACGTCAACAGCGAAGCTACTGGAACAATCTCGGGCGTTAGACAGGGCGCGTGTCCTCGTCATCATTTGGCGACGGCGTGGTAAACTACTAGTAGTCATGGTGGTGGTGGTGGAAAGCTAGACACCCCCCCAAGCCCCTCACGGTTTTTTTTTCCTGAGTTTAACTTGAGGGTGGTTTGTGTGAGACTATCCCCCGCGTGGCCTGACAGACACTGGTGGTTGGTAGCAGTGAAAATTTCAGCGAGTTCACATAAGTCACCATATTGAGCGACGGAGACAGAGAAGTGTCAAAGTGAGAAAAGGGATTTTGTCAGAAACAGCAGACGATCGGTAACAGTAGCAACATCAACATCAACCGAGGCGGACATACAAGTTCTGGTTATCTGCTTGATGTTGCAAAGCGTAGGGACGGAACGACGTAAAGAGAGACAGACATCACCTCTCTGCGCTCTCCTCTCTCCCTCAAAACTTTTTCAGCAGTGCTCTTCCAGTTGTCATCATATAAAACACGTGATTCGGGAAGACATAGCGGCTCAGTGCTTGTTGGAACGTTGCGGCCAGTGGTTGGCCAGAACAACTCGGTAGGTCCTCCTCTTCAACAATCCCTTTTAAGAGATATATATACAAAAGACCTATCATAAACATGATTGTCATCAGTAAAGAGCAATGCTGCAATTTATACCGAAACCACTTGACAGTAATTGCAGCTCATAAACTACACGAAGACATCTTTACGAGCCACGTGGTCCTGCTACGTTGAAGAAAAGTCGTGGAGGAACAGCGTCTACTGCTTTTATCGTACAGCGTGCGTGTGCTTATTTGTTTTTAACTATGCACTTATAAAGTGGCTTTTAAAAGTATTTAACATGAATGAATAGACAATTTATATCAAAATGGACTCGATGTACTGCGGTGATTTAGTGAAGATGATCGTAAGTCTGCTCTATTAAAAGATTCATCGCCGAGTTGAACTTCGTTAGTCTGTTGTTACTAATTAAGCAATAGTATTTTATTGGTTTGTCGGTCAACAAACTTACCAGAATCGTAAACGTTGGTCCATATGTTACTGCTGCTACGTAAATGTGAGTGTTGTGCTTTAGTCCGATTTTGATCCTACACTTGATAAAGAGACGTACTGTTAATAACTGCGGCTAATTCGTACGAACATAAAATAATTATTCCCCACAATAGTTCCTACGCGTGATATTTGTTTGTGGTTCGTATCTGAAGTAAAGACATTTAATTGCTTTTCTGTGTGTTGAATGAAAAATTGTCGTGACTTATATCTTTAACTTTATCGCTTTCCCTGCAAGAATAAACACCGAGAAAGTTCTTGTAAGCAATTTAAAAAAAAAAAACTTACGCGTGACACAATGAGTTCTTACCAGTTCGTAAATTCTTTGGCGTCTTGTTACGCGAACCAGGGTCAAGCCCAAAGACCAGGCGCTTCCCCGGTGAGTGCCCAACACCCTGCACCCGGTCAGGGGCAGGCTCCAGACTACTACAACCCCAATGCTGGTGCGACCGTCTCGTACCCACCCACCTGCTATTCGCCTCAGCAAGTTTCCGGTCACCATACCCAACACTACCCTCAACATCCCTACGCTGCCAGCAACGTGGCAGCATCTCAACACATGCAGAATGGAGGTGGTGCAGCCTCAATGGTGGACTACACCCAGCTGCATTCATCCCACCCTCAGAGGCTTGGGGGTGGTGCAACTGTGTCTCATCTCCAACAGCACTCTCATCATCACAGCGCAAGCAATGCGAGTCCTGGTGCCGTCACCCCTCCGCTAGGGGTGGTTACAACACCTGGTGGATCTCTTCTCAATAACAACTCGGTCGCGAGTAATAGCAGCTGTAAGTACGCGGACTCAACGTCTACCACAGGGGTTAGCTCTCCACAAGATCTGAGCACAACTGGGCCAGGACCTCAAAGAAGTAGCCCGCCGATATCGGCGGCTCAGCAGAGCTCCAACCCCAACGTGTCTGGAGGGAAATCGACAGTAACTTCACCGGCTTCTGCTTCGAGTGTGAACAGCACGTCTGGAACCGCCGTGAGGGGTACTGGGTCGTCATCGGCTACCTCTCCGGCATCCACGGGCCCGCAGCAGGCCACTGGGTCTACGACGGCGTCATCGGCTGTTTCTCAAAGTTCCTCGTCGCCTGCATCTTCAACTTCTTCTACTTCTAGCACGACGGGATCGACAAATAACAACAGCAAGCAAGGAGGAGGGTCAACGTCTAACAATCCTCCGCAGATCTACCCCTGGATGAAAAGGGTGCACCTCGGACAGAGTAAGTCCATTAACTTCTTAAAGCACTTTAAGTTTCTTATTTTGCACCTCGGACAGAGTAAGTCCATTAACTTTTTAAAGCACTTTAAGTTTCTCATTTTGTCAGTAGCATTTGATTGTGTCTGTTGTAGTTATCAACCGATTTCCAAAGATTATGTGAGTTAGGATTTATGCACTCGTAGATTATGGAAAAATATTACATTTTCGTTTATTGAATATAGTTGTTAGGTATTTGTGCGTGCATGTGTTAGTTTTAACTGTGGCTGGGAACAGAAAAGACTTCGCAATTTTCGTAAAAATATTTGGGGCGGCTATTAAATTCTGAACACGTACATAAACCATAAGTTATAAGACGCTGAACCAACAGAACTTTGTCTATCCGTTTGTCGATTATCTTTGTGTTAATTTGAGTAATTATAAAACAGATTTACTATTTTGCCATTCATATTCAAGACCAAATTTATCTTACTCTGTTTTTAAACTCGAGAGTTATACTGCAGAGAACAGTGCTCATCAGCTGCAATTTATACCATTATTTGTATGTCCAGTTTCTAGTATCTTACACATAATGCATAACATTGCCAATAAATCACACGTTAACAGAAGGATGTATTTATGAGGTAATGTGCTTCTAATTCGATATGTCAATTCTTGTTAGCAATATTTATACCAAAACTTACTCTAAATATATTCCAGATTTTAAAGGTTTTTAAGTCGATACATTTATCTTAGACAAGTACATTTTCATTATTGTACAGATAATTCTCTAGGAAATTTTGGCATAAATGTGTAGACAATAACGATTTGTAAAATAACTGGACAGTGACTGAAGCAAAATATAATTTGTTCGACTAATCCTACTGTCCATTCCATTCCATTATGACTACAACACAGCAACCAAATTACACAGGTCTTTCTAGGAAATAGTATGAAGACTAAGGCATGTGGGGACCTGCGGTTGACTTAACGTCACAAGCAATTTGTGAATATATTTTTTCTTTCGTTCCCAGTAGGCTCATCTGCCTTATCAACTGATATAAGTTTTGTTGTTACATGAGCAAAAATAACGCGTTCGTTGAAAGTCTAGCAGGTCTACGAGAACCTAATGTATTCATGCCATAAACTGCTGTCTGCTACTGTTCCATACTTCTCTCTTGCCAAAATTTGTCATCCAGATGGGCAGGTTTATGTAGCACAAAACATGAGCACACCCTTCAATGCTCTTGTTATTTAAAACAGTGGTGTAACGTGATTTAGGATGCTGGGGACGAATTTCATTATGAATCAGAGTCTTAGACACATATTTCAGAATTTGTAAGGATAAATTCGCTCCTTGAATTGTTGACCGATTCAAAATTAAGAGAAACATTAATTTAATTTTATTTATTTTCTCATAATTTCTCAATCTACATTCCTTTCACCTTTCCTTCTTTGATAAGCTTTGAAAAGTACGAACTAAAAACTGGATGAGATTTCAGGTTCTCTGTCTTCTGTGTTATTGCGCTGTGTTGTCTGGTAGAAGTGTGCCGACGTTTCAGGTGTGTTTGCTGCCTCCATCATCACGGCAGTCGTAAACTTATACCAGACTACACGGCGTAACAACCCAGAAGACAGTCTTTTTCAAATTACGATCCGTATTTCTCACTCTAACATAGAATTTCAAAAATTTCTCGTGCCCATTTAGGCATTAGGGCAGCAGAACAAAATTGCTTCAGTTTTTCTATTCACAAAGACCCTCTCAATATCTTAGTTCTGACAACTACGTTTTTATTGTTTAGGGGAGAACTGGCGGTCTAGAGGTTAGAACTCCTGCTATGCATTCAGTAGGTCCAAAATACAAGTCTCTACCTGGATACTGGCTATCATCAATGAGGTTTTCTTTAGACCTTACAGGCAAATACCTGGATAGTATGGCTGTCTTATATTAAGCCACGACCACTTCCATTCATATATTTTTAATTCGCTATGCATTAATCATCATAATTACTATCTGTGAGATGCTGACAGTGTCGTTAAAGAATCCGCAAGTAAATTAAATAAATTTACCTCGTAGAATTGTTTTGGAATATGCCCCTTCGCTCTTTTACAGAGTTGACGGGATTAAATACGTAGGGCTATAAATATTCTGACTTCATTTTGTGGTCATTATAGAATTATGAGCACCGGTTTCGGATACGACAGCATTTACAAATATTTCTTAACTAACCCTTTAAATCCCTGTGGCAACTCTGTGTACCACCCACTGTTTTAATAACCACCAACTCTGAATTTTTACGCAGATTAGTTTTATGACTTAATTATGATTGTCAGAATATGCAGTGATTATTTCCTTAAACATCATCAAAAAAATTATATCTGTAATAAAGAAGAATTTTGATTTCATTACATCACGGACTGAAGTTTTAAATGTTGTGTAGACGAACTTGCATTTCGAAGCACTGTCATCACTTTACAGTGTTTCCAAACCGTGATGTGATAAAAAACATTCAAATTTCATGGACCTCTCACACTTAAAACTGTTACAAATTCTAATCGACTCTATTATACAAATACTTTTATGAGAAAACAATATTTCCAATGCAATTTTATAACGCTATAGATAAAATATATGGTGTAGTGTTTAGTTCAAAATCCTTCCAGAACCTTTTGCATACACGTGTAATTCATGTGTGAAATTCGTTCGAAGACTGCTATGTGAAGTGTCTCAGAATAAAGATAACAGGTGGGTTGAACCTGATTGTTGTAACAATATATTATATACTGTCTCAGAATAAAGATAACAGGTGGGTGGAACCTGATTGTTGTAACAAGATATTATATAGAGGCCTGCAAACTCACAGTCCAGAATTAATCTTCAATGTTTAGTACGTAGGAGAAATTTGCAAATTGCATGTAACAAATAACTGCATACTGGTACAGTTCTATGTATCAGAAGCCTTGTGCTTAGAATTTATAAAGAATTTCAGAATCACATGCTTATATTCCATTGTAACAATATTTTAGAACTATATATATATTGCGTAATAAATTAATCTAGTTTACCGCTAATTTTTGCCATTATCTGCATACTGCCTATAATAAAATCATTTTCATATAAGCCTATCTTATAAATTCGAAAGTTTCAATTCGATTTATAGTAACAATGGATTTATTTCTGAAATCTATAAAGAAGTTTACAGGAGCTTTTATCGATATTTATATATTATTACGAAAAATATTCTGTTGTATCAAAGTTTCAGTTTTGAAGCCTAATTTATGTGGGGGTCATTCCATGAACGATCCATTCCGCTGTTCCTCAACCCTACTACTCTCTCATCTATCCTCTCGTTTTTCTCTTACCGCCTTCCGCTTAGATGCGTTACATTTTCAAAGGTTAAAACCACTGTCTGGTAGCGATTAATATGCCATTCGTACCATTTCGTACATCTTCTGTCAATATGCCTCTAATTAATTTCGATCCGTAAAAAATATGATGTTATTTATGAGTTGATATTTGTACGAAGGATAATAAAAACGAACAAATTGCATTTCATGAGCCTCGTCCTCGTTTGCTCTTTGTCAGTACTATATAATGTAGTAACTAGAAGGACAAACCAGCCAGTGAGTGTAACGACAATTAATAATGCATGCTAATTTCCGACCTTCTACTCACACATAGGGTTCAGTACGAGACGCAATGGAGCTAAGTGGATCGAAATGCGTTTGTGTGTATGAAACAGTCAGTTCCCAATCAATTTGTCTACTCATTAGAGACCACAGAACGTCCAGTTGGGTCTGTAAGCTAGAAAGAAAAAAGTTTTCTAACAAAGTAGACTGACGCACACTACAACACGGATTGGAACAAAAAATACGAAAAAGTATTTTCTTACTGGACATGGTCTTATTTACAAGAGTAGTTTTAAATATTGATAGGCCTATCACATGTAAGTAAAATATATCACAAATCTGCTGCTACTGTGTTCAGATTTCGTAATTTGATCCCCCAAAACGTAGATTAATATTGTTAATAATTTTCACAACACAGAGTGTCTATTAAAGTCATGATTATATTTAGATAATATGACCTAGCGGACAGTAAATTAAGTATCTAAGAAGCTTGTTTTCTCAACCAAAAAGAAAATTCATGAAGAAAATTCTGAGGAAGTTACAAGATGATGGAGACTATCACATAATGAAAACCTTAATAATTTTTATATAAAATTGTTGGACTTTGCCATTGTGTTAGTTATAAAATTATAAAACTGCATAATTTCGGAAACTGGATTCTACGCCTGTCTTTGATAACAAAAGCGGGAGGATGACAAAACCCATCTATAGGCACCCCCTGGGCCCCCTCAGGTCTGAGGCTAGCTCAAATAAGGGGCCCAACAGATAGGCTTTCTGTCCTCTTCTCCCTTTTGAACCTAAAGATACAAGCTTCCGAAACGTTCCAGTTTTATAAATTAGACGATGGATAATTTCCAAAAGAACGTTTTTTACACATACAACGCACCATCGTCAGAAAACGTCAAGTTTTGACTTAACAATTGTTACCTCTTTAAGAAATATTTGCTTATTAGGATGATGAAATGAAGGACTACGTGGACAGGGCATACAGAACGCATGGGAAGGATGAGGAATTTATTAAATATTTTAGCTGAAGGTAGGGGACCATGTGGGGAGGCATGTGTTGGTGAGAATATAATACAAGAAACTTAAAGAAATATGTTATGAGCAATGGATTAAACTGGCTTAGGATAGAGTGTTGAGAACCCCGTAACAGTATTTTGGTTTCAACAAAAGGCACAGAATGTACGTATCAAGCAACTACCTAAATATGTAATGACGATGGTTAAGCTTTCGACTACAGTCTTGTAGGTGATTACCATCGTTTTGGAGGAACGTATGACATCCATCGTCACAGGAATATGGTAGTGAACGTTCCACCCTATCTTTGGTTATTACCTTCAAGACTACACGACATCATGTCTAGAAGAGTATAGGCTTAATGGACAAGGGGGACGTTTCTACTAACATCTCCACACGGGGGGAACGGAAAAATGTGTAAAAAGAAGCATAAACTTAGCAGGTAATTCTAAAATTTTAAGTTACATTCATGATGATATAGCAGTTTCATTAAAATTATTTCAGGTACAGATGACTGAGACGCTACAGTAAATAACTTCGAATATATAACAACTAGCATAAAACATTTATTACAGCTTATAAATTATAAATCGATTTTGTATTATGGCCTGCGATAAAGACAGATTAACACGTAAAAAGTAGAAATATAAACGTCTTTATTTGTTATATAAGCCGTGTTTAATAATATTGAATTGATTTAAATACAAAATACGAGACAAAGCAAAATGATTCTATTGCTTGTATTTACATTCACATAACTTTAAATTCCTTTATAAATTGGCTCAATGCTATTGCTTGTATTTACATTCACATAACGTTCAATTCCTTTATAAATTGGCTCAAAGCGACGAAATTAAAGAATATTTAAAATCTTAATTTATTTGTTAAAAATAGTTACTGATTATGTATATGTACTTTCCAATTAATTATTTATTAATCGTATCGTTCAATCTACATATGCTAAGCAATTTAAAGCTTTGTTAGAGTAAACAGGAACAAAATTGATACGACATAAGCACCTTACACTGTATTTGTTCTTACAGAGTTCAATTATTTTTCTCCAGGATAACAAAACTATAGATCAACCTTTTTAAAATATGTCTTGAGGTGTTCTCGGTTTATCAGCCGAACTTAAGCTCTATGCAGAAACAGGAGAAGAAACAAATAACGGGTATTAGAGTTAAGACACCGGACATATTGAAATTGAGATGTTCAATCGAAGATTGTTAAGTTGCTTTCGAGGCCTAGAAATGCGTAGCATTCTTTCCGATGACGTGTTGGGGAGGTCCAAAGAAGGGGTTCCTAATACATAGGTACAGTACATTCCACCTCCTACTCTCTAAATGCTGTGTAGATGTAGGGGTTTACACACACAGCGGCATACAGCAATAAATCAAAGCACGGCATTGTGTTATGGTACAGTATAATATTTATGAAGAAGAGGCTCATGGCGGGAGAGGGGAAGATCATATAGCGATGCCTGGGGAACGAGGCGGTCACTTGCCGGGACACACCTAGGTCTGGCTCCCCGCTAAAATAAGTTATTACATTTCCCAGTACACACTGTATCACTCTCAATATGTGCTAACCAACGAGAAGATTAATTTTATGTTGTTGCTACAAGGAAGAAGTCTTCTTATGAAACAGTTCGAAAATGTTGCATTGTACAATATTTTCTGCTTATTTATTTGCTGTTGTGGCGCTTAGTCTTTTAATATTTATAATTTTAATAATAACAGGTCCTATGTTTGGACCACTCTTGAGGCTGAAAATTACAGATACACGACACACAATAAAAGGAACGAACAGAAATGTTTTGAAATGTCTTCAAATAGCTAAGAAATTTTGTTTATAATTACACAATCCCGATATTCGCAAAAGATTAGATGATCTGATAGAAAAACGTTCCATGAACAGTGGCATTATTTCTTTATTACTTGCACTAAAGGAATTTCTTTTACATTTAAATCTAGAAATTCAGTCAACTTGTGGTAGTAGGTCCAAGTGTGAGTTTGTGACTAAACTGAATTAAGAATAATGTGCAAAGAATTTTGTTACTCTAAACGTTGGCAGTACTGCGATATCAGTTGTGGAATGTAGGACAAATGTTCTTGTCACTCAGACAAATGGGGTCATAATTCAAAGCCCTGTAATGGGCTAATAAAAATAATAATCTCTTAAAATATAAGTACATTTTATTGTCTTCATTTAGTCTGCGATTGTCAAGGAATCGAGTGTAGTTTGATTTCACTTCGTGAAACAAATTACAAGGCCATAAATTCAAACTACTTCAGCTGTTGCTTTGTCCAGTGTAGAGACCTAATTTCTGATTTACTCGCCACGAAACAACAGGTGTTAAGTAATTCATTGATTTTAATTTGAGCGAATCATCAGATTTGTCTCATGCTAACAGGGTAATGGAAAGGAAGTGTATAAAGAACATTTCTCCATCTCTTTTCTCATAGAAAAGAAAGGCTTCGTGGTAAATACAGGT
>NW_019060818.1:30492-49314 GCF_000696155.1 Zootermopsis nevadensis | reverse complement strand
GGGGGGGGGGGGGGTGAGGGGGAGTTTGGAAAGAGGTAAGAAAATGCTACTAGTAGTAAAGGATAATATCCCACAAGCAATACAAGGAAGAAGGAGTAGGACAAGGTGGAATGGGTGCAAAGATAGAGTGAGAAGGAAGAATAAAATTTACGACTTAGGGGGAAAGAATCCTAAAGTACGCGAAGTGGTTGCTCCTCTTGCGGTCGGAAAATCTCACCCCACTACACCCCTTTTTCACACATCCCAGCTGCAAAATAATCACTGGTGTCATTTTTTATTAGTGTTTGTGTGTTTCTTTCATTGGGCTGAGATTATATCCAGTCTTTATTGGCTGCTTTATACATTACCCAATGATGATGTACTGTTAAGTTTTCAACATAATAAATATCAACACGAACAGAAAGCATGGGGTTCAGAACGTACGCCGTATATTGCAAGTAGATCTACACACTGGATGAAAGGTATAAATTTTCATGACTAACAATTCTCTTGCAATCTGTAAAGTTTATGGCAAATGAAGGCCTACATTTTGATACTATTGGTCCCTGATAAATTCACTCTTTCTGACACATCTGATTCTGTAGTGTAAGGTGTACGAACTTGATAAACGTAACGAAATTTTGACAGTTCTACTAAATTTGAAAATGCACTATGTTATCGCAGTTTAATCATATTTTACCGTAATAATCGAAAGCCATAACCATAATTTTAACATCAACAGATATGATATCACAGACGAACGGAAAGCCCACATCAAGATTCATATTTAAAAAAATGTATGAAAAAGTTTTATAAATTAAAGGTGCCTAACAAGTAGGATAAAAAACAAAATAAAACATATTGCAATTAAGTATTTCAATTTCGATGTAATTAATAGAATTATTTAATTTTCAATATAGGACAAAGTATTTTCGACATAGGCCTAAAACTTCAGTGGATTCTTCTTGAGGAAATAATATTAAGCTTAAGTTATAACTGTCATTTGGGAAATAATATTAATCAAACATACTTATATCTGCGTTTAACATAAGAAAAGCTTACTTAAAAATAAGAATGCAACTGTACAGATTGTGTTGGCAGAAAATAACTCAAAAGTGTTAATTAAGCCTATATTATACACAAGCAAATGTTTTTACTGAAAGTCAGTAGAATGAATACAAGGACAAATAACGTTACACGCGTTGTGTGAAGGCACTACATTGATTATATAATGCCTTGATAATCTTTATCTGCTCAAAGGTATAAGTTTGTGTGAATAGCACATGAATTTAAAGTAGTTGTTATTAGAACATAAAATTTGTGCCTAGTAACGTGCTGGTAAACTGATTATATTAGTCGGTCACAGTAGAAATATAACCAAAACTGTTGAAGTTTTAACAGCCAGTCCATAACTTGTAATCGACGCACGATAGACGATAAGTAATAAGCATAACACACGCTTTTTTGCTTCCTCGAAAATGTTTGTATTTGAAATAATTAGGATGGAAAAACTTTGGTGCACACATGATAATGTAAAATTAAGATAAAAATGTTTTGGATTAAACGTAAATGTAACATAATGTGTATTTGTACAGCCTCTATTATGTAACAGAGAGCATTTTAGCAACCAAATAATTTCCACTTTATTTTCTAAAACGACAGGTCGTAAGAGTAAATATTTTAACATTTCAATTACATTAATTTTAATTCAAAGACTAAAAAACAAATCATAAAATATTAACTATAAGTTTATTTACTCATATATATGTGCATATGTGTCCATATGTGTGTGTGTGAACGTGCACTTGCGTAACACCGTTTCTGTCCCACAAGAAGGACGTAGATTGAAGGTGTTTAAGAGACGCGTGCTGCGGTGAGAAGACTATTTGTACTTACGAGGAAGAAGTAACAGTGATTTGAAGAAAACGGCATAATGAGCTTCGCAAAATATTATTACGGTTATTAATTGAAGAAAAATTATAATAATTGGATATGTAGCACATATGAGGATGAGAAATGAGTAGTAAATGTCATTCGAAAAAGAAAATACTTGATGGACGAGAATGCTAGGGAAATATAGTTTGGAGCATAATATTTACATGGATATTAAGAAAATTGAATGAGATTTTGTGCAGTGGATTTAGGCTAGCTCAGGATTGGGTCCGGTGGCGCGCTGTCGTAATCACGACACTGAAAATTCGAGGTCCATGAAAGACGGGTTTATACGAATTCCTATCTTTTAGGTTCTTGGCTAGCTTGGTGGCTTGCTGAAAGTACTTTAGACATAAGTAACAGACACAAATAGCGAATTATTTATCCACTTCTGTTTCCAGAGTATATAAATAAACAGGAAACATTCTGCCATTTTGTTGTAATGTTTTTTCTATTCTTGTTCATACACGCATTTAAGAGGTGCATTCATAGTCACATTCTTGTTAAGAAGTAACATAATGTTTCAACCGGCTTGTTTTAAAACAATGGGTAAGGATAAAATCAGTCTCCAAAGCATTCAGTTCACTATACTGAGGCTATGAATTTTAAAAACACATAACATTAGGACCTAAATGGTTTTACACGATCATAAATTAGTGGAACGTGAGGGTATTCCGGGTCACTTCGAATCTGTATACTTCATCCAGGTGAGCATATTTCGTAAAGAATTCTTCTACGCAGATCGGAATGATACAAACTCACTGATGGGGAGAACTAATGTGTTCTACATACGGTATGGGATGTACTGACACAGTGATGACTACCATTTCATTACCAGTCTATGCTTACACTTAGTCTTTGTGTATTTGGCAGAGGTGCAAAGAGAATATTTTTTTTAGCCGAAGAACCATCATGGGAATATTGTCTAAAAACTTGTAAAGAAATTTATTGCAGAAATAGACCTACCTACACATGTTTTAGCCAATGAATCTGAATGTTATTATTTATATCAGAACATGTGAAAGTAGGACGTAGCGAAATGGTTATAAATTAACATTTCTCTTATGATCTGTCGAAAAACTTACGATACTGAATATTAAACAGGAGGAAATTTGTAAAGATGCATGTAAAGTTGTCCTTCTGCTTAAGCACCAAGACATGGAGGACAATGGGGAAATTAAATGGAGGATATTACATAGTAAAGAGGTGATTTACTTGTAACCTAATATCCACAACATTGAATTAGTATCATAAAATCAAAGAATGTGTGGCGGCGAAGAAGCCGAGAAACGCGTATCACATTTTGGCCCTGAAACGCGAAGGGCAGAGGCCACTTAGGGGACCTAGGCAAAGATGGGTAGATAACAACAACAGCATTTATAAGGAGCTGTGAGCTGGTCTCATCTGGTATAGGACTAAAAAACAAATCATAAAATATTAACTATAAGTTTATTTACTCATATATATGTGCATATGTGTCCATATGTGTGTGTGTGAACGTGCACTTGCGTAACACCGTTTCTGTCCCACAAGAAGGACGTAGATTGAAGGTGTTTAAGAGACGCGTGCTGCGGTGAGAAGACTATTTGTACTTACGAGGAAGAAGTAACAGTGATTTGAAGAAAACGGCATAATGAGCTTCGCAAAATATTATTACGGTTATTAATTGAAGAAAAATTATAATAATTGGATATGTAGCACATATGAGGATGAGAAATGAGTAGTAAATGTCATTCGAAAAAGAAAATACTTGATGGACGAGAATGCTAGGGAAATATAGTTTGGAGCATAATATTTACATGGATATTAAGAAAATTGAATGAGATTTTGTGCAGTGGATTTAGGCTAGCTCAGGATTGGGTCCGGTGGCGCGCTGTCGTAATCACGACACTGAAAATTCGAGGTCCATGAAAGACGGGTTTATACGAATTCCTATCTTTTAGGTTCTTGGCTAGCTTGGTGGCTTGCTGAAAGTACTTTAGACATAAGTAACAGACACAAATAGCGAATTATTTATCCACTTCTGTTTCCAGAGTATATAAATAAACAGGAAACATTCTGCCATTTTGTTGTAATGTTTTTTCTATTCTTGTTCATACACGCATTTAAGAGGTGCATTCATAGTCACATTCTTGTTAAGAAGTAACATAATGTTTCAACCGGCTTGTTTTAAAACAATGGGTAAGGATAAAATCAGTCTCCAAAGCATTCAGTTCACTATACTGAGGCTATGAATTTTAAAAACACATAACATTAGGACCTAAATGGTTTTACACGATCATAAATTAGTGGAACGTGAGGGTATTCCGGGTCACTTCGAATCTGTATACTTCATCCAGGTGAGCATATTTCGTAAAGAATTCTTCTACGCAGATCGGAATGATACAAACTCACTGATGGGGAGAACTAATGTGTTCTACATACGGTATGGGATGTACTGACACAGTGATGACTACCATTTCATTACCAGTCTATGCTTACACTTAGTCTTTGTGTATTTGGCAGAGGTGCAAAGAGAATATTTTTTTTAGCCGAAGAACCATCATGGGAATATTGTCTAAAAACTTGTAAAGAAATTTATTGCAGAAATAGACCTACCTACACATGTTTTAGCCAATGAATCTGAATGTTATTATTTATATCAGAACATGTGAAAGTAGGACGTAGCGAAATGGTTATAAATTAACATTTCTCTTATGATCTGTCGAAAAACTTACGATACTGAATATTAAACAGGAGGAAATTTGTAAAGATGCATGTAAAGTTGTCCTTCTGCTTAAGCACCAAGACATGGAGGACAATGGGGAAATTAAATGGAGGATATTACATAGTAAAGAGGTGATTTACTTGTAACCTAATATCCACAACATTGAATTAGTATCATAAAATCAAAGAATGTGTGGCGGCGAAGAAGCCGAGAAACGCGTATCACATTTTGGCCCTGAAACGCGAAGGGCAGAGGCCACTTAGGGGACCTAGGCAAAGATGGGTAGATAACAACAACAGCATTTATAAGGAGCTGTGAGCTGGTCTCATCTGGTATAGGACAGAGTATATATATATATATATATATATAAAAACACCGAAGGTATTGTAAAAGGGAAAGAATATTTAGCAGCTTGCCAGAAAGAATTGTGCTACAGGATTTACTTAGTTATAATACGTAAGTTGGCCTGCATGAGTGGATAATGACACAGCCGGAGAAGCTCAGCCTGTATTGTTTCTAGGCTAGTGCCTTGACGTTCGAGGTTCTATCAGCGGAATAATTTTTTTTCGTCACCGTATCCAAACTTCCGCAAAGGCACAACTTGGTATCCATTAGATATTAGTGGTCTCATCTACTGGTCAGCTTCGCGCAAAATGGGGTAAAGCTGTCGGGACGTGAGGCTGACAGCTTTTAAATAATATCGAGGTGAAGATTACGTTGCGCTGTATCTCCACTTCCCCATACATTTTCATGTCGTGTGCATAATTGCGTACAGGGCTTTAACTGAATGATAGGACAGATGGACCAAGAGACAGACACAAGCAGCTCAGAATAGTAAAAGTGAAACAAAAACCATCAGAGCCAATTGCGAAAAAAAGAGGGAGAAAGCAGGAGGAGGTTGAAGATGTGACGAAGAGTTCTGTAAGGTTTGACTCATTCTGTGCTCCATAAATAACACAGTTCTGGCGGGCTGGCAGGGCCTCAGGATGCGAGTGGATAGGGAGCAAGCCGTAGCGGAGGGCGACAATAGCATCGTCCTCTGCCATTATGCTTGATAATGATAGCAATCCGAGATTTGCTGTGGCTTACCCATGGTTATCGTAAAGGAGGGAGTTGTGGCTGCTCCATACCTGACCAAGGACGGCAATTGATACACGACTTTGAACTAAAAATGGAAAAAGTAATTCAAGTGGTTTAGCTGTCTCGGTACAGGGTTGCAGCTTGGCCAGAATAATCTAGCGAAACTTACAAAGTTATAATCAGTTATTTCAGTTCTAAATAAATCAATAAAACAATGTAAATCTGCCCCACTATACGCCACGTAGACGCTTGGGTGAGAGGAGTGATAGGCCAAATATATTTAACACAATACGGGAAATAAGTGACAGTACTTTACAAAAAGAAGGCGAAAAGGAAACACAAAGTAATAGAAATGATAAGAACACAGTGGTATTTGCGCCGGTTTACGAACCTAGAAACTTCGAATTTTATAAGAAAGGAAGAAATTAGGTTAGCCACAAACGTATGGGTCCTTTTCGATTTTGAATATACTGACTGGTGTATACCAGATACGCCCATGAGTGAATAGCGTCACATATTGCCCCGTCAATTCGAAAACTTGGCCCAGAAACAAAAACAAATGTCTGAGGTATCTCTGTATTTTGTAGGAACCGATAATACGGGTTATTGATTTCATTCATTGTGTAATAACATTAAAATTTTATTTAGTCTAATTATGTTTGTGATGGATGCCAGGAATATAATAAATTATTAATCGATTGGGATTATGAGACAAAGGAAGTTCGTAATATGACATTTCATAAGATAATTATCTACAGTGTTTCACAACCATTTCTTAAATTAAAAAAGAGCTTTATAATTACGTACTGTTATTACAATACATTGGATTAATTAACCTGTCATTATTTCATTATTCAGTGTTGGTATATTGTCTTTTCAATAAAGATGACATTTAATTGTTTTACTTTATGCTTCAAATTATTAGTTTATTGACGTTCCATCATGTTTGTTGGTTTAATTACTCTCCGAGAGGCTTTTAGTTCACATCAGTTTCACGGCAGCGTCACCTCAGAGGTTTGCATTGTGGTAGAGCGAGCCCTGTTCGAATCGTGACCGAAGTTTTCCTGGTTTTCGTCAGTCCCTTCAGGCAAATACCACTATTGTTTCCTCCTCCTCCTCCCCCCCCCCCAACTCGTAATGGAGCCCGGTATAACCTCTGCTGTTAGTCGAGTACCGTTGAAGAACTCATGATTCATACTGATGTTTTTTGTTACGTTGCTTTATCAGAGAGGAGGAAAAGTCTAACAGGCTGATGAAGTTATTACTGCGTGGGCATCTTCTGTATACTGCTTTTATATCACATATTTCTACCGTTTCCGATTTACGCCTACCACCTTATCTCAGTACTGCTTCGCCCGTCGATTCTATTTTATTTATTCATTGTGATGTTGTTTGGAGAATGAAATTTATAGAGCTATTAATGGTAGGACATTTGGGTAGGTTGGGAAAAGGTGCAGGAATACCTACTCAATTTTCATGGGGGGGCCTTTTGATGAGCGTCTACTTGGGAAATCGAGGATAGCAGGAAAACTTTAACCCTTTAAAATCCAGCTTGAACTACATATACCACATGTTTTAATCAGTAACTGCGTATTTTTATTTATAGGTCTTGTATTATCCTCACTGTAAAGAGCGACTATTTACATGAACAGCGTTAACAATTTGATCTTTGTGATGGTGAAATGTGGCGTTTTCTTTGAGGTACGGACTATATTCTTAAATATTATTTAGACACGCTTCGGCGTTAAAATTTTTAAGTTGATCTTAGGTCTTGAGGATGAAGGATGCTGGACCTAGGCTCAGAATCGTGCAAAATGACTGGGTTGGCATTAATATTGTTGAATCTTTAGATTCTGTTACCAAATTTTTTAGTTCGTGCCGTTATTGGCAGTCCTACATTTTTTATCAAAATCGTCGTAATTTAATGTTTTTTTCAAGCAACTTCTAAAATACTAATGATCCGAAATGCGTGTAATTTATTGCTTGTGCAAACCAGGAACATGCGTTCTTTTTGACGTGAGCAAACAAGTTAAACCCTAACTATTGTGATCCGAGTACCTAGACAGTAATATTGGCCTGCTGTATAATTTCGTCTCTAAAATACAATTCAGGATAGGTAGTAGAGCATAGTCCGTGTAAGATGAAGAAGAATCCCAATTCAAATAAATTAAAGCAAAATCGTTAACGATCTTTATAATGAGTAGTTTTCAGATATCAGAAATACGCCTATTTTAAACAATAGAAGAATAATAAAATAATCCTAAGTACAATTTCCGAAACTGAAAGAAAGATACTCTTCAGCATATTACAAATACATTAAATTTCATGTTAAATTATAATTGTTAAATTTTTCTGTCATTTTATATTTTCCATGCATGCATGCATAAATGCAGAATTATGCTACTACGCTAATGTGTACATGAGTAGAAACTGGTGTAATTAAAATAGTACTTCTGCTCCTATAGAACAGAAAGATTCACATATAAACAATAAAACACTTTAATTCTTGCATATTTAAACAATGAAAACATGAATATGGTTTTCGCTGCAAGGAGTTTTGGTTTAATATACATTTTAGAAAGCAATTTCACAAAGAATTCTAGAGGCGCTTTAAGGATAACAAACACTTCAGTATCCTGCGTGTGCCAGGTACTCACTCATGGATGCTTCACTGTTATTAGTTTGAAATATAATACTATCGTGCATAGTAACACACCTCCAGTTATAGAACATTAATATCTACACAATTTAAACAATTTCGTATCTTTGTATTCAGTTACCCTGAATCTTATGTTAAAGAACAAAAGTTTCAAAACGTTTGTAGGAGTAGAATATTTTCCTACTTTATTTGTCAGAGAAAAAACAAGTCATTAGAATACAGAAGACAGTCGGCCATCCTTTGAAGATATTCTAACACACTACAATGTACAACAAAAGAATGTGAGCTTCTTGTAGCTAAGGCAAAACTACTTTCTTGGTGTGTTATTTAATTTATTGACTTACGGACATGAGGCAATGTAAAACTTTCACAACACAGGATATAATATTTTATAGTCTCTACGTAGCGTCTTTTAATTGTTTTAGTATGTACTTTCAGAATTTTACTTCTTAAGTATACCAATTTTATAAAAGTTGTACTGAAGCCCATTAAACATTTTTAATCGCATTAAAATATTTTGTTTAGAAACGTTAGGTGGTAACAAATCAATTATTATCTGATAACACAAAATGAAACATTGTTTAACATTTAATAACTGTGCTAATATTAGTGACATATGAACTGTGCATTGTAATCTTGTTCTTGTTATTTCGTGAAAGAAATTAATAACTATTTTCTTGCTACAAATTATCCTGTATAGTACTGGCCTTTATTAGTCTTCAATTCAGTGTTAACGCTTAAGTTTGTGCCTACATGATTAATTAATTCCTCGCCTTGTATGGAACCCTAAGGTTCATTACCATGTTGACAAGACCTATACTCAACCAAATAAATCTAATACATACTAGAAATCTATTTCTAAAAAATAAATTGTATGTTACTTTCTCCCCGAATGCTAGGTGTTTAATGTGGTCTCTTCAGTACAGATTTCCTGTCTAAAATTCTGTATAAATTTCCTATCTGTCCCATACGTGCCTCGTCCATCTTATTATACTTGGTTATACCACCCTAATAACAGTTTGAGAAGAATAAGTCTACAGTTACTAAAATAATCCTTACAAAATTTTATCCATCCTGCTATCAATTTCTTCCTGTCTGCTTCAAATATTCTTCGCAGTATTCTGTTCCCAAGCACTCTCAATCAATATTTCTCGTTTGAGAAGTTAACGGAGTATTAAACGTATGCAAATCACCGGGTTTTATTTTAATTAAAGTAAACTGTTGTGGGCAAATATTAAGCCAGGTTTGAATTAGAGGCCTACGTTTATTATCATCTCTTACCACACTCACATTCTTCTTCTTTGGATATCAAAGATTTGCCTTTCTGCTCTGTCCTACTTCAGAACTGAAACTGAAACAGCGAGGAGTTTGTTTCACAGTAGGGGGTCGGCTTCATCACCACATGAAATTACTTTTACAGCTAAAGGCCTGAGGATATTTTTGAACACAAACACAATTACAGTTAATATTTAAATATTTCTTCCTGTTACTGCTGTTACTGCTACTAATATTACTACCACTTCCACAATTAGTACTCAGTTATCACTTTTTCTGTTTTGTCCCTTTTAAGACTGGAGCCGACGTTCAGCGTGTCATAAGTTAATCGTGAATCCGAATCTTTGTCTTTTAAAGAACAATAAGAGATAAGAGGATTTTGTTCAATTTAGTTCAGTTCCTTAATTAAAATGTTTGCCAACAGCAGCAAGTTACTTGCCTGCGCTATCAATATTAATAATAAATTTTATAATCATAAGAATATGCATTCAGAAGTAGAAGTAACTTGTGTTATTGTACTGGAGTGTACCAGTTGCTCATGGTATAAAGTTGTAAGCGAAAAGAGAGGGCAAGGATAGGAGGAGAAGGGGGCGTAGCACAAAAGATGATAAAGTAAAATAAGCACACACCGCTATAATACAGGTTTAACTCTATCACGCTTCAGCCTGAAGTCACAGTCGAACGGCAAGATAAAATAATAGTTTCGCCACAGTAATACATAACGTCTCCTGAATAAGTGATACTTGCACTGGATAACGGCTGGAAAATTAGCATCAACAATTCCGATTCGTACTGAAATTACTTCTACTTTAACCGGACGAAAGAAGAACAAATATACAGACTTGATATTTGTACATATTTAAACCAAAGGGGAGCAGCGGTTACTATTACTCGTTGGCTTACCGTCTACTTACGTGCCTACAAATACTGCAGTATCGTACAGTTACAAAAGCATTTTCTCATTATGGATTTTCATAAATGTTGTATAATTTATAGCTTTGAAATGAGGCCTGAGCTTAAAATGTTTGAGAAATATTTCTCTTGCAAGGACAACGTTGAGTTTCATGATCTATATCAGTAGACCTCTGATTTATGAATCTTTAGTTCTTTGTAATACAACAAAATATTTTAGCGTTGTGCGGTCCTCTTCGAATAATAAATTCACATTGGGTTACAATAAACGAGGCAATGGAGCTATCTTGCAACGGGCAGATTACTTTGTTCAACTCAAAATAGCCTAACGAGTCACAGTCTCGTGTTATTTTGACGTGGCACGAAACGGAGATGCGATGTAAAAACCGTGCGAATGAAAATAAAAGCAGATAAACTTCCTGTCAAATACAAAAACAATGTTCGCATCATTTTGTACCACTTTCTTATATACTGCATTTATTTAAATGTTCCCAACAAACATAACGACAGTCCTGCTTTATGCTTCAATACAAAGTTAACTATAACTGAGTGTTAGAAAAAAGGGTTTATAAAAAGAACCAGGCAGTTGGGAAATAAAGTCACGAATTAGACAATTAGAAAGACATCTATAAAAGGAAGACAAAAGAAAGATGAAACCATTATGTGAAGTACATGCCATAATTATAAGCAACAATAATTACAAATGGTCTCTAATTAACAAATGACTTTTGTTCTGGTATAAATCTCCAACGGCGCTTGACAATAAAAGCAAGGGACAAGGAAGGATTCTATTGTAGCTATGGTAACTGACTGTTAATTTTCTCTCTATTATACCCATGCTCACCACCACCCAACATGAGGAATATAAAATCAATCGGTAGCTGTGTCTCTGTCTTACATGGAGGCTTATGAGAATATTATGTTCATGCCCTGCCTAGCCGTAGGCTACAATTTTAGGAAATACGTCGTCTGACTACCTCAATCCATACAGCAGAATCCATTTTAAGCATCTGAACAGTCGAATTGGCTGTCTTCTGGTATGTTGCGCCGTGAAGTCTGGTGGAAGGTGACATCGCATTAATGATGAGGCAGGAAATACCTCTGAAACGTCGGTAAACTTCTACCAGACTACACAGCGCTACAACCCAGAAGACAGTCATCTCAAGACTTCTTATTGATTTATAAGACCTGAACCTAAGCGAGAGGAATAAACATGAGCAGATTCATAATTTATACTTTTTACCAAACATTATTAGCATTACAAACTTAAGGATGGAATGGCTGGGTTATGTAGCGCAAGCCAGATGCTACACATATGGGCTGAAACTTTTGCAAACCTAAACGGAATGTCCCACTTAAGAGAACTAGGGTAGATGGGAGGGTAATATTAAAACAGATTTTACAGAAGGAAACGTAAAATTATGAAGTGGATTTATCTGGTTCGACAGGATGCAGGGACCTTCTGTAGTATAATTTTTGTACCGATTTTCGTAAAACTATCCATTGGTTCATTCAAAATCTATTGGGGATAAAAACACAGGTTCACACAGGCAGAATATTGAAAATAATTATTTCCTTACATAATAACTGAAGTAGGCTAACAATTATGCTTGTCTGTACAGTAGATTCCGGATTATCGGGGTTGATTGGAAAATATATTTTCCGAGATAAAGGAACCCCAGATATTTTGCAAAAATACACAAAAAAAACACGTAAATGTAACACATACGTAAGTTTATTTACGTAAATTTTTAAACATTTACTAATAACAGAAAGGAGTTTGTATAAAATGTAATACAGTACTTACCAACTGTTTTTTAAAAAAGGACCCCAACGGAGAGCAATAAAGTTGTATTGTGAATTTCAGGTTTTAGCAACAATTGAATTACGTTAATGCGCTTAATAATAGTTCATTGTCGTATTTATTATATTTCTGATATTCTAAATTCTACAATAGATTTTATACATCAGTTTTTTTTATTTTCCTTTAAACCAGATAGACCCCCGGCCAATCGACTCCCGGGAGTTTACTGCATATGAACTTAATTTTTCTTCGTGTACCCAAATGATTGGAAACCTTTACACTGAGTCTCCCCGGAAGAGGTACGCAGTGGATTTAACGGCAAGTGAAGACGCGAGAAAGGTCACAGCTTACCACAAATAACGGTGGCAAGATTTCTTACTTCGTGCCTTCCGTAATACCACAAGCACTAACGGAAACGTTCTCTAGCACAAAAGCACGGCTGAAAATTGAAGGATTAATTACCTAATTCGTCATTATTTAAAGTAACAAGAAGCTCAAAGCGAATAATTGTGTATCATTATAGGACTGAAACATCATAAGCTATTATTTGTTTCTGGAGTAATTTAAGTTCTCAAGGAATCCGCTTTGATCATTACCCTTATGAAGAAACCTTCTATTGTTTCGGTTCTCTTATCAGTATTGGCAGAGTACATTCCAAGAATGTGGAAGTACTTGTATTGCACTATGGTAATAGATAACTTCACGCTATTTTGTACTTACTTTAACACCATAAAATTACATTTGAAAATTTACATAAAACAGAACTTAAAATAATACAAAACTGAGTTATGGGAACGTAAACTCAACACATACATTTAAGTTCAGGGTTAAAATTTGTGTCATGACCTGAACTAAATACATCGCACGGAGTCGTCCTTGATAACCTGATAACCGCTCAAGTGTTCATGGTATTTCCCACTTTCTATGAAATACGAACTTCTGTTAACGTCTTTACAACAGCCAGCCATTGGATTATTTCCTGAGCCAATAGAATTTTTTTACACCGTTAAGCTCTTAAGTCTTTAAGACCCGTTTTAATAGGCCTGTCTATTATGCTGTCAGCTACATCTAGCCCTCCAAGGTTTTTTGGCTTCAGGTATTCCGACTAAAATTTTATACTCACCACTAGTAACAAGATAGAAAATCATTTTTGTGAACTGATGTAGGCGCAATGTGGTAGAGATGGACTATGCGATGGCAACTGTAGGCTTATCTCTTACTGCAGATAAATCAGTCTAGTGGCTATCATTAGCCTATAAAAGAACTTTGTTGTGGTTGTTATGAAACGTTGTTAACAGTATATATTACCTATATACCGTGGTATGACAGATTATTGTGAATGATTAATTGGAAACAGATCTGTAAGAAAGCCGTCGCAATTTCTTTTAAGGAGGAACTGATAAAAAACACGAAAGACAGTCAGAGTATCCGTTCTCCAGGCCGAGATCCAAATCTGGTACCTGCCGAATATGAAGTAGTAATCACTACTCCAACATGACGTTCGGTTGCATTATGTATTCTTGCTGTATCTCATTTATGGTAGAAATATTATCATCTACGCAGCATTATGCAGCCTAGGCTTATGTAATATCCACGGGCAACTTCGAACGGGCGGACGTAATTTGAATTCCTCATCGAGCGTGCGTCATCAATACATCGTTAACTAAATATAACAAGTTACTGAATCAAAACAACTCACCGACTGGTCGTAAATGGATACACATACTGTATATATTTAATGCATTCTGTTAACCTGTAATGATACTTCCATTTTGCGTAAACCCTCCATCTTGATACATTTACTGTAGCAGTAAAGTTAATGCACATATTAGAAACGATGGAAACACCTTTGGCTTGTTTTATTCTGGGTTGTAGGTGGTTACCACGTTTCGGAGGGACATAATCTAGTACTTTCATCTTTATGACATAAGCCGTCTACCCTGAAGACGGAGACAGCTGATCCTTCAAATTATTGTTCTTTATCCTGAATATGGAGGAGTTATATTTATCTGAAACGTTAGTAAACACTAAATGCTTCCACAATCCAAAACACATAATTTGAATACTAAACCGCCGATAAAATATATAAAATTTCTTAACTTATAGTGAGTGAATCAATTGTTAATTAATAGAGCTACGTTATGTTCCCAGCAGATTCAGCTCTCAATGACCCATATTACAAATTATGACATAGCCTATAGTAAAATCTTCATTTACGTAAATATTTAATAAGGTAGCATTGTAATGACTATCTAACTTATTTTTATTATGTCTGATCTTTCGTAAGCAATCCAGAAATATCGAGGAGTGCAGTGCGTAGTTTATGTAATTAACATCAACTGTCTACCGGAAACATCATCAGACGTTCAATGTAGGCCTGTGTCCAGTCGCTGATAGAAACGCAATGCCTGTGAACGGCGGTCAGTACAAGCATGGAGTATCTGCTTTCTTTCATCCATATACGGCATTCCACTGACCTATTACTCTCAATGAAGAGATAATCTCTGTACTAAAGTTCCTTGAAGCACTATCATTCTACTTACAATAGCTGTTAATATATGAAATTAGAACTTTTGATCAATTTTTTTTCGCAAACTCCATTTTATGTCCGCTTTATTTTCCACCTAAATGTGAAAAACCATTTTAATATTTCATTCTCCATAGCTATGCATTGTTGATTACTGACCTATATCGTACAATTCATGTAATCAGTATGTCGGGAGTTGGCTGAACTAATTTTCAATACACTGAAATACGTTTTATTACTTTTTATTTCGATCTTAACCGTCTATATTAATACTGAAAAGTATGAAAATTTGTGAATAAAATAAAACGTACCCGAAGACGGAATTACAGCCAGTTTCCGAAACGCCAGACATTGGATAATTTCAACACAGTATTTTTAATGACGTGACGGGTATAAAATCCCCACTGTCGAATTATTTTGTTCTTTTCTCATGTAGAGTAATTTATAAAAAATGACGTGATTGCCACTTAGAGACGTAGGTTTATATATAATATGGCGAGGTTCTTCTATATCAATAGAAAATAACTATACTGTGCCATGAAAAAGTGAATTACAGTTCTCTTGGCTCAGAGGAACAAGTCCTAACGAGTTTCTAACACACATCGTATTAGTCATTTGCCATGCCAAAAGAACAGCTAGCTGCATTACCGATTCTGTCGTCTGATATAATAGCCAATGTCCGCCAGTCTACGCTGTACGAGTGCGCCGTTCGTTTGATACGGAGAAAATTTAAGTTCTGACGGTGGCGTCTATGGTAGTAAGAAATGCGAATGACGCTCTGGTGGTGCGTATAATGGGGTCTGGAGAGATTTGTTATCAGCGGGCACTGAATTTTGAGCTCTTGAAACACAAGCGTCAGTTACTAACGACTGAATCCAATTTACATCGTAACTGATTTTCCTGAAGCCCATTAAAATATGACATTCCCAGTGACAAATTTATTTAGTAATGTGAAACTTCATTTGCCTGCAGATGTTTCTTTAACATTTTGATAAATGAATACTTTAGTGAAGAAATAACACAAGTTTAAACTTTATTGTCCTGTACTGAAATCATAAATATTTTCGAAAGACATCAGACAAATAGCCTATATTATATATGCGTTGATTTTCAGCAGGTTGTCTCAAGTGTTCGGTACTACATTAACCACGTGGAAAAATTTGCTCTTAAATAATGTAGAGACTTCGATTTTAAAAATAATATAACATGAATAAATTGGCAATTCAGTACCAAAGGCTGCGTTTTACAGACAGTTTTATAGAAAGAAAATAATATAACAAAATTCACTTTATTTTCAGTCGTTATAAGCTATTGGCAATATCGATATTTCATGCCGGCTTATTTTTACTCTAGCTCAGATATCTTAGCTTTCCTATGAAGGGGGTAAGCAAAAATTGAAAATTGTGATCGTGTAAGTAGGCCTGCTGATTTTCAGATACTTAGATGAATTTAATGCATAATGATGCACAATGATACTTTCACATTTTGAGCTAGACAGTCAGACATATTTTAAATATAGCAGATGAAACCATGCCTTATTTCAAAATAGTTTCATATATCAGGTGACACACAGCCTATACTTCCTTTCTATAGGCTTATTATTACATATTATTTTTTACAATACCAGAAAAAACACATTGGTGAAGGAAATAGAAAAGCTCTGTATAGAGAAAACATTCGTAAATAATATTTGTCAATATAAACACCAAAGGTTTCGACATAAAAACAGAAAGGGAGTTGAGAGTTTTGAAGACAGGCAACGAAACACACAAATGTACTGAACTGTCACACTGTGGAAGGTTGCAGTATGCGTGTGTAAAGCAGTGGACGGCGCTGCGAGGAAACTCCCTCCATTAGTCAAATAACATATCACGGACAGCAACTACATGACTGGAAAACGTATATGCAACATTGCATACTAGACTGGGCATGGGAGCACAAAGAAAAATACTCCTAAACAATTAAGGACAATAACAATTACGTTCAGTAGAAATTTTTTTAAAGTGCCAGCTTTAAGTATGAGGATCCAGAAGTCTCACTGCAACCAACTTTATAGGTAATATTCAAAACAAACTTGATACTGACGTGTGCCTGTGGATTATATTTTTCTGTATATATGTAAAACTTTAACCTCAAATAGGCCTGTTTGGCTGTAGGTCTTGTTGCTGCAACTCTTTATGATAAACATAATCATCATACTGACTTAAAACAGTTCTCATTTCTTCCTCTGTATTACTGATTTTCCATCATTTTTATACCACCCTAGCTGGTAAACGCAGAACGTAAAGCTGTAGGAACTGACTCCACAGCTGCTGAAGAATCATCCGCGTTTATGGAACCGAATGTTTGATAACCATATTCTCAAGGCTCTAACCTGAGCCAGTTTAATCCAGTCCACTCAGCAGTTATTCTTCTTAGCTGCTTCAGAATGTGTAAGAGCGATCTATCTGCATCATTCTCTAACATTATGACAATTCAGAATAATTTCAATCAGGTGCGACTTTATGTTCTCATGGCTACGAGAGTGAAGACAGCTATCTTCTGGGATATTGCGCTATATAGTCCGGTAGATATTGACCGACGTTTCAGATGAGCTTGCGGCCTCCAGATCTAGGCGATGATGACTTTGCTTTTGCTAAATCGGGCTTTAAACATATTCCATTCATAGGCATACTGGAATAATTGCATGTTCTCGTGTAATAATAAATCGTTATATCATCATCACCGTCGAATATCGCAGTCGACCGATTATTAATCCCCCGTATTTATTAGATACTACATTCGAATCTCTATTCACACTATAGAGAATTTATATTTCAACGTTTTTTCATCCAAATACGTCACCAACACATCGTCTCCCTTTCACTCACTTTAAATTCATCATTCGTGGACATTATCAAATTTGTCATTATAGGCTATAACCGATATAACTAATTGAGCGTCGTAAAATTAAAGCACGTTTTAACTCGACACATTCCCGTCCGGTGGTCACACACGTGAACGTTCTCATTTCGAGATAAGACATCACTACTCCAATATCAGCACGCTACTAGCTCGTCTTCCAGCCAGATAATCTTATCGCTTCATATCGAAGTTTTCTACAGTCACTAGTAGCCTCATGTCAAGTCATCACACGTGTAAGTTTCCGCGTTGTTGTAAAATACCACATTAACCTACCGGACAATTTCCCTGCAGTAGACTAGCTTATCTGCTACTCACGCGATCTAATAATGACTTCTGTTGGACCTACACGGCAATGGAAATGCAACAATCCATCATGTGTAATGTTAATTGCAATTCTAGCGTATATCAGGTTACTTTACAGATGTGACCATATTAAAACAGTGTTATCAATTCTGGGGTAAAGACAGGAATTTACGAAGCAATGAAGCAAATTGTATAATTTACATTCGGTGGCTCAGTCATTATACGATTAACGGCTAGGCTACTGGATGATTAAACGGGGCTCTATTCTACGCACAAAGTCCAGACTGACTCCGGGGTTGGTCTAGTCTCCTACCAAACAGAAAACTAAATTATTTACTCTGAGTTAAGGTCGCCTGGTCGTGAAGCTAAGTATTTCATATAGTGCCGATGTGCTAAATCTCCACTCCGTGACTTGGTGATTAGTTCGCAGTAAATTTGTAAACATGGTGATGAACTTTAGGGTTCAATAAATAAAGTGTGTTATTCTTTGACAAGGAGAGTAACGATCGAATTTTTAAAGAATAACGTGCAGCATAGAGTGAGTGAGTGAGTATGTCAAGACTCTTAAGATGGGAGGAAATTGTAGTGTCTGTTGAGATTCGAGAAATATCGACAATATTTTAGTCCGAAGACTTAAATGAAAGCGACCATTTTGGAGATCTATGATCCGATGCATGGTAATATTAATGGTCTTGGACAGAAAGTGTAAAGAGTGGACTCGACTCCACTGACTCGGGATA
>NW_019060818.1:0-30455 GCF_000696155.1 Zootermopsis nevadensis | reverse complement strand
TTTTGAGGCAAATCTCCAGTCAATTTAAATTTGCACTAACCTTGGATTCCAAGCTTATTTTTATTTCCCTCCAACTTAACCATTAAGTACCAACTGACAGCTTCCACCCAATCGCTGCCAAACCCTGTCCCCTTTTCAAGCTACAACAATTACGGTAAACCTCCCCTTAACTGTTATTCTTCTCTACAATTTTAACCCCTTCCGTTATAAAGCTCCCTCTTTTTAAGAGGGGGTGAAATTACGGTGGAAGGGGTGTAGAGGGGAGAGAAGGAAACAACAGCTGTTTCATGCGGACGCGTGTTGAAACTCTTTCAAAAGTAATAAAGAAAAACGCATCCAGTGCAATAGGAGAAAAAATCACAAAGGTATTCTATGCTATTTGAAATGTAGCTGTTGTAACCGGAAGGTTACACTCCATTGAAATGATATGGTTCGCATTTTATTCGCATAATGAAATGAAGGCCCATATTGCGTTCAACGCGTGTTTAATGGTAGACTAACGTGTTCGCTGTTTTCATTTTTGTTTCTGCAGAACCCTCAAAACTAGATTTGATACACACACAAAAACGGGTTTGAATTTTGAACACAGTATATAGACAGATATTGATCACTATTTTGCGATATTTGTGCCAATTTCAATCACCATAACCCTCTCCTAAATACGCTCTTTACAAGAGTTCATTTGTAAACTACATCCCCAAAGAACCGTTTTAAAAAGTATGTCCATTTTATTCTCACTAGAAACCAGTTTATTTAATATCAGATTACAAAATGGCAGATTTAAACTATAAGTCCTGTTATGAGACGGCAGTTCTTGGGGTAATCACTTAACCTGACTTTTTACCTATTACTCCTTATAAAAATAGTACGTAATTTACATAACTGCAGAATATGATATGAAAATAAGGTTAATCGATTTTACATTTTGAGTGACACTACGTTTAATCATATTTCAATTCATGATATATATTACTTATTTATATTTCGTATGATATAAAACATCCACATACGACGTGCGATCGGAAAGTTTCAAGACTGTTTGCCAAAGACTCGCCTAAACGGCTACGGAAACCTATGAAATGCTAAAGCAAGCTTTTGGGGAGTCCGCAATGGGTCGTGCCCAAACTTTTGTGTGGCATTCACGTTTTAAAAATGGCCGAACCTCTGTCGATGATGCCGAGCGTTCTGGACGACCATCTTCGAGCACAACGCCCGAAACTGTTACGAAGATCGACGTCGTACCATCAACGACTTGTGCGACATTGTTGGGATAGGCTATGGGACCTGTCAGCTGATTCTAAAGGAAGAACTCCACATGCGACGCATCATGACAAAGCGCCAGCTCACACCGCCCTCAAAGTTCGGCTGTTTTTGGCCTCAAACACCATGGCCGTCATCCCGCACCCTCCTTATTCGCCGGATTTAGCTCCGTGTGACTTCTTCCTCTTCCCAAAGATGAAAATTCAGCTAAAGGGAAGGAGATTTGAGACGATAGAAGAGATTCAGGCAGAATCGCAGATGGTGCTTGACAGGCTGACAAAGAAAGATTTCCAGGGATGCTTCCAGGTTTGGCAGCGGCGCTGGGATCGTTGTGTTCACTCCCAGGGGAACTACTTCGAGGGTGATGGATGAATTTAATACCTGAGATAAGTGTACGGGTTTTTATAGGTGCAGTCTTGAAACTTTCCGATCGCACCTCGTATAAAACATCCACATAATCCAATTAATTTAAGTTGCGGCCCAATTACATACATCGAGTGTTCATAAATAAACTTTATACAGAGACAATTTTTAAGGGGGTATGAATGAAACTTTACTTGTCTCTTATCAAATTATAAGAAGAACTTTCACATTTAAATTATGACTTCTAACATCGAGACCCAACAAGTTACAGAGACGTGTATTTCTCAACTGCACGCGCAAATCAAATTCTGTCCATGTCTCAACTGCTTGATGAAGTCGCCCGTAGCGCCTAGTCATTATGAATTAAGTGCGCTGATAGTGCCAATAATCGGTTTCCTTCTGCATACTCTACGATTATTTCTGTATCCCTTATGGCACAGATGTTTCTTATTTGTTTCCGTTTCATACTCACATACATTAATTTCGTATCTAAGAGGCAAGTTCAACTCGTTGTGCCTTACGGAGCGCTTGAGAAAGGGATGGCTGTACCCGGGCCCGTCGCATGGGTGGGGTTAATCACAACAGCCTCTTATTACCAATTACAAGTTCAAGCTTAGGATATACTTCTCGTTCCTCTATTTTCACACAAATGTGAACTACATTAAAACAAGTAGGGTTTGAGGTTTTCACGGCGGTAAGTCTGAAGTTAATTGTCTTCTGGGTTGTTGTAGTCTGTCAGAAGTTTACCGGCGTTTCAGAGGTCCTTGCTGCCTCCATCAGGGCGATCATAACTCATGATGGAGGCAGCATCGACCTCTGAAACGTTGGTAAACTTATACCATACTACACGGCGCAACAACCAAAATGACAGTCACCTACATTGAAACACATTTCCGATGTATTAAATTGAAATAAATAGCGACACACATACAGGCATACCTCGCTTTATTGCGCTTCGCAGATATTGAATTTTTTTACAAATTGAAGGTTTGTGGCAACCCTGCGTCGAGCAAGTCTATCGGCGCCATTTTTCCAACAGCATGTGCTCACTTCGTGTCTCTGTGTCACATTTTGGTAATTCTCGCAATGTTCTCGCATTGTTTTTTATACATAATGCTGCTGTACACTTAATAGACTACAGTATAGTGTAAACATAACTTTTATATGCACTGGGAAACCAAAAAAAATTGCGTGATTCGCTTTATTGCGGTGATTTGGAACAGAACCCGCAATATCTCCGAGGCATGCTAGTATATGTAGCATCTAAAACGTAACTTTTATTACAACTAGGAATTTTGGGCCACACATAATTCAAGAACTGTGTCGGTTTGCATAAAACATGGAAGGGGTTCGCGAGATTGACCTTCATAGTTTATACAATGTTACATTTATAACATATATTAATTTTTTTATTTCCTTGATACCATTTTGTGACCATTAACTCTTTGATATCGGCGACACGCACACGGCTTGATAATTATTCTGCACGTTTTTTTTATATTTTTAATCTGCTGTAAAGTTAAATCTATCATAATATTTACTTCACTGTAGGTTATTCCTGGTATCTTTGCGTAATTGAGAGCCATTGGTACATGTTGTATCAGATTATTATATCCGTAAGAATATATATTGGCCGATTATAGTAACCGGACGATCTAAGTCTTGGGTCTTAATCACTAGCAGGTCGAGATCGTGGATTTGAATCGCATTCGAGGAATTGATGTGTCTTCGCGCTTTTGTGTTGTGCTGAACTGAACAGTCAAAGACTTAGCAACTGAATGATATCTTGTCTACACGGTCCTACCAAATTTCAGAGTGAGTTTGAAAAGCTGGCATAAATATTCTTGGACTCGAACCATACTATGACTCCCGGGTACTATTACGAAACTACACTCTATTTAAGAATATTAATTGCATGATTATGTTGTAGGTTAAATATGTGGCTGTGACGAAACGAGTTTTGAAGGTTCCGAGATGTTTATATTTGTTTATTTTGTAATGAAGCCTGGAAGAAATTAGGGCTGTAGTCTAACACTGCGTAAGAGTTCAATATTACGTTAAAAACTAAAATGGATCTTAAAGAAATGAGATGTGAACAGCATTTTTCTGACTCAGGGTACGGTCCAGTGGCGGACTGCACTGAAAATGATACACCTTGGATTCCAAATACGACGAAGTATTTCGTGGGCAGCTTAGCAACTATTAGATTTCGGAGAAGTCTCTACGCCACAGAAGGAATTTGTCCTTTTCTTCAAACTATTTCGTAGTGCTCGATTCACTTTATAAAGTTGCTTCACATTGCATGAACTTATGAAACTACAGATTCCATCACAGTCTCTTAAATCCTCCACTGTTGATGGCATTCTTTGAAAAGCATGGAGCACATATTGTACTCATATTCTTTCCCTTCGGTTTTCAAAAACTTCAAACTGGTATAGCCTGAAGCTGCATGGCTTCCCTGCGCTATTAATTATACCAGACATGTTTGTAGATGACTATAGTGTGTCAGTAGATCAGTGTATAGCAGAACGAAAATGGTACCGTTTTTCTAGTTGATTAATGATTATACTGTTCTATTACCCATCATAATTCTGTGTACCTTCGTGATAGAACGGTTGGAATGCTTGCCTTCTGACCCTTATTACGTTTTCATTGCAATTTAGTTGTATACAACGATTAATTTTTCCGTCAATTTAAAACGTTTCTTAATTTTAAAAACTTTTATTTTTGTTTATAAAGGATGTGGAATTAAATGGGAACATAAAATAAAAATGATTCTAAAGAATTTACTAATTTCGAAATCCCTAATTTCAGACTGGTTCTCAAAAGAACTAATTTTAACGTCAACTTAAAAAATAATTTTCAGAATCTTTAGTTTATATCCTACCGGACAAGAAAATCTAAGTATCTTTAAAAATTCCATAAATTACGGAACTCGTAGTTTGAGGTTAGTTTTCTGAAGAGAACAAAGTAATCAAGAATTCTATTTGTCAAACAAGGAAATTTAACACAAGTAAAGTCACTAAAACCATTTGTCCAGTCCTGTGGTTTAACTTTCCGCTTACTGTTCGTCACTAGCATTGGTGATAAGGTGATAGAGCAGTAAAAAAACACTTCTATACGTCACAGATAAGTAAACACGGTTTTTCTGATTTCAGACACGCAATTTCATTAGCCAAGAATACCAATACCCACATCAATGAGACCAGGAACACTGATTGATATTTTTCGAAAACAATTTTTTTCAAATTTTAAGCATTAACGGGTCTTGATGAAAACTGGTTTATTAGGATTAAAATGCGTTAAAAGTCACGATAAAGTAATTTGTGGCATATAATTGCCTTAAAATTGTTTTGGTTTACTGGACAAAAATTAAGTATTAAACTTGTGTTTAAATGATCCAAAGATTTGGCAAATATTTTAGCTCATAAATGCGAACGGAAACCGCCATTTAAATATATTCTAGTTACATCATTTAATAGAAATTGTATTAAAAGGAGACGAATGCGTAGAATGGTAGATGAGTGACGTTTCAGAGGACCTTCCTGCCCCCATCATCAGGTGATATTAACCAATATATTAATCTCAATAGTATAATTACTTTCAAACAACGCTAGATTCTGTAAAAAAATATAAAATTTTCAATGTCATAAGTTTCGACCACCTATTTTTTCGTACTTGTTCTATGTTTCAGCTATAGAGTGGGTTAAACTTTAAGATAGTTTCAGTTGCAAGAAGTAAATGTATATTTTCCCTCTGTCGGACAAATCTGGCACACATGTCATAGACCTATTCTTTAACAAAGTCATAACAAGTGATAACCGAAATATGTGTGACGTATTGCTGTAACTGTAGGAACCTGCCTTATCTAATGAACCAGTAATGGAAGTTTCTGTTAGTTAACACTATCGCTGAAATTATCGTAGCAAGCCTGTAGATTGTGCCATAATTCTTGCCCTAACTGCAGTGTTATGCTCTATTAACTTCCGATTTGCTGTTGCACTGTGCTGAATATGCCACTAAAACGAGAATAAAAAATGTAACACGTGGGGAACCTTGAAGTACAGAGAGGAAAAATTAAATACACTCCAACAGGTCACACATAATTGTTTGTCGTTACCGTAATTTTCATGATTTTATTTTTTTATATATATATATATAGTTGAAGAAATGCAAAAATTATCAACAAAATTCGAAAGACCATTTACAATGCATGGACAGGAATAGGCTTCCAAAATTGGCATTCCGTTACCAACCACGAGGATTTAGAGTCCTGGGACGACCGAAGCGTCGATGGAAGGACCAGGAACATCTATTTTGGGGTTCATAGAAACAGGCTCATGATGATGATTATTTTAAATTTAAAATTGAAAACAGTTAATATGAGTTAGAGTGAATGTTTTATTACGTTTTAAGTTTATCACTGTTACTTATAAACACATTTAGATGTGCTAGTTCGTAATATAAAGGCCATATGTTAATTATATATTTCATTTATAAGACAGAGTACGGGTCCTCGGAAGATACCTCTGCTGTCTTACCAGCACGTTAATCTTCTAGGGCGAATATGGCCGAAGCGTGAAGCCGGTCACTCTCTTTTAGTCCACAAAGCTCTGAATTTACCTACTGCATGGTGTGAAGCTCAGAAGTTAGAATAAAACTAATATTAACAAAGTAACGCTTGTGTGTTTGACAAATAAACTGAAGGTGTTTCGAATTTTGAAATTAAAGTTGCTGTTTCAATAAAAACGACTATCTTGTAGATCCATCAAAGAAAGAAAGAAACAAACAAACAAAGCTATCTCTGTGCCGAAGACAGCATAAAGTTTGTAGAACTTATGTGAAGTCCTAGCACCACCAACGATAGGCGTCTGTACCAAGACCTGTTCTGAATTTACAGGCCTGTTAAAGAAAAAAATTCTCGTTTCGCCAAATGGAGTGTCAGTTATCACGATGTAAAAATGGACAACGACGTATAGAAGATATATCAAAAACAGACAACAATATTTTAGGATATCTGTCTTATGGGATGTTACGTGTGTAGTGGGGCAGATGCTGACCGACACCCTGATGATAGAGACAGTGAGATTCTCTGAAACTTTGGTCTACATCTAAAAGGCTACGCGGCGTAACATCTCAAAAGACAGCCATTTATCCTCGTGTCGTCGTAAGAGCCTGAAATCTCTGTATATCTGAGTTACCTTAATTGCAGTTATTAGCATATTGTAGATTTTGGTGAAGTTTATATGTATACACACAGTTTCAGTGGATCTATAGGCCTGTATGATTTAAAACAATAGCCTGAATTTTCTTTGAGGAAATGCAATGGCGAAGTTGTCAGTTTCACTCGAACCATTGCAGACAAATGGCTCTTTAAAATACCCTACATGACCTCAACAAATTATTTCCTTGTCACGTACTTCAGAAACTAACTACAGTTTAAATAATACGAGCGACCGATACCGAGTTTCAAGTACAGCCTAATTAATACAGCTGTGGCGCGAACTTTGGCTTTTAAAATAAACATCACAGCAGGTGGGACACCATTTTTATTTACTAAGTAGACTTCGTGTAGATAACTCCATCGTAATTGCCAACTCTGAGTTAAAGTAAGTTATTCATCCCTTTTGATGCTCCTTTTCCGCTTTAAATTAAGATTAATTAGCATGAAAATATGACTGGCAGAGCTGATGATAATTACGGAAACTGCGTTACGGTCACTTTTACGTGTTTCATTGTTCTTTTTCTTCTGATGCTATAATTTGCCTACACAAACCCGGAATTTACGTAGCCACAAACAATAGACACTCTAGGGTAGAATTTCTCTTCGTCTATAAACATAAAATATGTCCAAATGTCAGCTACCTTGAGTCCTGTATTAACAAATTCAATATTCTGTACTTATAAATGAATTTAATTATATTAGTTTGTTTTATTTAGGTGCTAAATGATACAGTATTCAATCATGAGAGTGCCTGCACATGACATCGTTTATTTTCAATCTTTCTCTGGACCCAGGTTGTCTGTACCAGTGATTTTGTTTATAATGCCTCGTTTCATCTATGAATCTCGTTGTAACAGAAATTTTATTGATTTACTTGTGTATTATGATTATTCTGATGTCAACACTTTATGACCTGTATTAATTTGCATATGAACACTTTGAAAATTATGTGCTCAGGAAAATATTTGTACCTAAGACAGACGTCGTCAGGAAACAATGTAGTGTATTCTATAACAACTTCCTGATAGCATTGGTCACTAAGTTTTCTTATGATGGCGAAATCTCGGAAACTACGGTGGGCCTAGGCAAGTTGCTAGACTGGAGAAGACAACTTAAGAAATGTACTCGAAGCGTAACACCACTGGAGCGTTTGCCAGAATGTTGCCTTCGCAAATAGAGGAAGAATTCCCAAGGTGGGAAATACCCGGACAGGAATGTTCTACCTACACAGTCATTTTGCGCAACAGCTCACTCAGGTCTTCATGTAGTGACCGTTATTGCTGTTCGATCTAAACCGAAACTGGAATGTGCCGACAAAGTTTATCAAAAGTTTCCAGTATCAAAGTTCGTGGCAATCCGTTCAGCCTTTTTGATTTGTTAAGCGTTCACGAACGAACGTAGGTAACGATTTTAATAAGTGCACTGTAGCGTTGCGAACGCACCAAAAGACTACATACAGAATTTTGGTTTGGAACTCTTTGGATCGAGTAAGCTGGAAGACCTAGTAGAATAAGGGACGACAGTATTTCAATATCTTTAAACATTTAAAGAATGAATAAGGAGGGAAGCTGATCAGAGTAGTGTCTAACGGCGGGCTTTAGTATTAACAATTTTATACACTTAGATTCTGTTATTACAGAATTACATGTTTTGTTAGCTGTATTTGCACAATAACACTGTACTTTTCGTGGCAATGTGAGACAAGAAATCTACACCTGTAATTACAGACTCGTTTAACCGTTTTCGTGTTCATTAACTCAGTCTACCATTTTCTGTAACTTCTGAGGCTCAACGGAGAGAACTTCAAAAATGCTTCATGGCACTAGGAATTCGACTTCTAGACGGAAGACTTTCTCGGTTTTTGTGAATTATGCTAGGGACATAATTTCATGAATTAAAGATTGAAACGTCTTCCTGATTCGCGGTTATCATATGAAACGTTGAGATTTATGTTAGTGAAAGAAAGTGTTTGTTTTAAGCTTGTGAAACAATTTGTAACTTACGTGACTTTCATTACGGGTATTCTATTTCCCATTAAATAGCACTGCATTTACGACGCATCCTCTATCCGTAGCACACGCAACGCTGAAGGGGGTAATGTCTGTACGATGCATTGAAATCTGTTCCATCAGATACAATTGTCACCCACAGGAAATGCCACTTGTAGTTTGGTAGTCAGATTTGTTAACTTATCGTTACAGTAACAAGAACAATCACTACAGAAATAATTCTATGTAAACCGATGTATTATGATCGATATAAACTTTTTTGGTATTTTATATAGATCTTATCTACTGTAATTGAAATAACAACATCCTGTTCCGATAACCGTTTTATCCTGAAAATATAAAATTAAATCTCGAAGGTGCAGGGAACAGTTTCAATTCCTGTAACCTTAACAGGACAAGAACTTAATCATAATCCGTGGTTATTCAATTCAATTCAATTCAATTCAATTAATTTATTTACGTGTTTGCCAACAGCAAGAAGCCAATAACAGGCAAACACTGATAATATATACAATAATAGTGAAATAAAAATTAAAAATATTACACAAACGGATTAACTAAACTTATAAATATACAGTATTAAATATAACTGCCAAGTACAGGCAAACCCAAAATAGAAACAATATTAACACAGAGCAAAAAATGAAGGAATATAAATAAAAACAAATAATCCACGTAGGGAACACTAATATAATTGTAAAACTTTAGAAAATATAAAAAGACAGATAACGAAGCTAGATCATTTCCTTTGTTGAGAACGTTCGCTCAAGGGAGACAATGTTTGTGCTAAATACGTCCAAAGATTTACATACGTCATTTGCAGCGATGACGCACCTGGCTGAAGGACTATGCCTTAGTGCACTGCTCACACTAAAAGTAGAAAATTCTCTTATTTGCCTCGCCGGCACACGTAGACCAACAGTGTCCATAATGGAATGGCAATTTATTTTGCCCTTAAATACATTAATAAGAAATAACGCATCGAGATGTCGTCGTCTGGAATAAAGTGTTCTAAAATTTAAAGTAGATAGGATCAGTTCATATTTTCGGGGGATATTAAACTGGAAAAATCGGTAATTGCATAAACTGGCAAATTTTCTTTGAATATTTTCTAATTTATTAGAATCTGTCTGTGTAAGATTATTCCAAACGACCGAGGCATACTCAAGCTTTGACCTAATTAAAGCATTATATAAAACAACAAGGCTGTCTAAAGAGGAAAAATTATAAGTAATAAAACGAATAAGCCCTAAGGTCCTTAGTGCCTGGGAATGAACACAATTTACATGACAGTGAAAATACAGTTTACTGTCTAACAAAACACCAAGATCTTTTATACAATTTGTACGCAAGATTAAAAAGTCACTAACAATGTAATTAAAATGGATACTGTTGGTTATAAAGATAACGATAACCGGAAATATGAAATCTGCAAATCACAATTAACTCTAACTGCATATTCAAAAATCTGAAAGCTACACACGTAGAATGGAGGAATAGCATTACGTACATAATCAATATGGTTAACTAGTGAGGTGCTGAATTACACAGAGAACTAAAAATTAAAATGAGTTTCACTTCTTCGACTATAACGATGTCTGTCGTCTGTGGTCTTGTGCTATGTAGTCTGGTATAAGTTTACGACATTTCAAAGGTACTTACTGTCTTGATAATAGAGACAGCAAGCACCTCTGAAACGTCTGTAAGTTTCTACGAGGCTACAGGACATAAAAACCCAAAGGAAACCATCTTCATACTCGCCACCGTGGGAACCTGAAATCTCAGAATTTTGACATTCTCACCGTCGCTTAGTCTTGACTTTAGCTTCTACAGTCACAAAACATAATTAATATTTTACTTACATTTTTTAATGTCTACAAAATTATAAATACGTTATGTAAGGTAGTGAACACTGGGAACTGTTATGGAAAATAAATCTCATTCAGACAGCCTCACAGATTTTCAGGAACAGCGATTCTGACCCATGACCTAACTGATCGTTGCCCCGTTACCTGCAGTGCTAGGTAAGTTCCGAACAAGGTCAGTCTTTAAACAAATATGTATAGTCTGTTTAACTAACTACCGTCACAGAGAATACAGAGACTTTAAGCTGAAGAGCATCTCACTTACTATGTTGGAGCCATGTTATAACCTTTATTGACTGATAATTGACCGAATTATTCTGTTAGAATTCTGGAGTGTCCGGTGTACCGGGAAATATGATTAGTTAAATTCAGTGGTATAAGCAGGCAATAAATGAATAACAAATATAATAATAATGTGTAATAATATTTAACTGACGTAAAGGCATAATATTGATTATTACTCATTAGTGATTACTAAAGTAACCCTTTAAAGCCGTTGCTTTTCTAAATAGCATTTAAGAATTTAGTCCCACGCCAGTGTCTCCCACTAATCATAATCCCAAAGCAATACTGTCCCATTTGAATCTTTATACAATAGTATAGAAATATAAAATTCACGCACCCTTCTTCATTTGCAACAAATTTCATTTAGTTTTTGGTTAATTTTTATTTGGTTTCGTTTTTTATCACGTACTGTACACTTATATATATACTATATTTATGCAAGTTTATGAACAAAGAACGACACTAATTTTAAATAACTTTTTTAATGCACACGAACAAATTCGGTTTTTAAATGTATATATATTATAACCGACCGGAATTTATTCCATCTGATAAGACAGTCGTATATGCAATTAATAAAATGGTTTCCACACAAGGTGACTTAAAACTTTGGTATGGACGGATCCATACTGGTTTCTGATGCTTGGATGTTGCTAACAATTTTATTCTTCTTAACTCAGGTTATCTCCTAAAGGCTAGCAAGAAAATAGGCCTAGAAGTAAATTTTGACAAAACTAAATACATGGGCGTAATACGGGACCAACATCAGCAACAACACAGAACATAATTATAAGTAACACATCATTTGAAAATATTTAAAAATTAAGTATCTAGGAACAACAATAAAAATAGAAATGAGATCCATGATGAAATTAAGACTAGAATATATTTGGGGAAAACTTTTTTTAATTTAAGAAAACTGTAATCATCCTTTTTCCCATCCAAAAAACTACAGATCCGGATATATAAAAAAATAATTTTCCCTGTTATCTTGTATGTTTGTTAAACATGGTTTCTTACCTTGAAGGAAAAATGTGGATTACAAGTGTTTGAAAACAAAGTGCTCAGAAGAATATTTGGACCTAGGAGGAATGAAATAATTGGGGAATTTAGAATATTACTTAACAAGGAGCTGCGTGAATTGTACGGGTCACCTAGCATAGTGAGGATAGTGAAATGTAGGAGGCTCCGATTGACTGAAAATGTAGCACGCATGGGAGGAAGGCATGCATGCAGAATTTTGGTGGGAGATCCTTCTGGAAAACGACCACTGATAAGATCAAGAAGGAAGTGGAGGGATAATATCAAGATGGATCTTAGGGAGGTGAGTTGTGAGGATGACAAACAAGCGGATCTACCTCAGGATCGTGGCCGGTGGCGATCTTCGATATTGTCTGTATTAGACCTTCGGGTTATGCTACCAGGGTGTTAGTTAACTTAAGTTTTATTTTTACTTGAAAGTATGGAAATTATGAGTTCTAACTTTGTTTTAATGGATGTTATTTCCATGTTCTATTTTTCCTACGACATATTGTTACCGATGCATTATATTGTGTACTACTTCACAACCAGTTTCATAATAAGAAACACTTCTTAACCATAGCCAATTAAAATGATTAACCCTTTCGGAATCATTTTGCAATGGACTGAATATCTTCTTCTAAATCAATCTGTTTCCTTGTTAATAATAAATTCAGTTAGATTATTCTAGATGTCTAATTATATTTTCGGTGAAGAATACGTTATTTATTTAGCATATTTCATTCAACTTCGATCCTTATGCTTGATTTGACTTCAGGTTTCCGTTTTCTTAAAATTTAGCCCCGATAAAGATATTTAAGCTAAGTGAATTAGAACATCGCTTTTTTACCCCAAACATCTGAAATCTTTGATAACTTGTAGTTACCCACACCATTCTTATTCTTGTATATGCAAATGACTTCAAAAGATTTTGTAAAAGTTTAGGGACACCACTTTCTTCCGAAAATCCTAACTGTTACTTCAATTCTTTCTTTTGAACAATGAAAGCTTTATGTGTTTATGGTTTGAAATTTGTTTAAACAGGATCATTTTCTTCTTTTGTTCCTCAATTATTTTTGTTTCCAGGGCTTAGGAATTATTTAAAGCATTTTATAACTTCATTTTAGTTTAGTTATACTTCGGGAATTCTTGCGTGTTTTAAAGATATTATAGTTTGTTTCAGAAATTTGAATTGTAACTTTTAATTTGTTGTGGTTTAATATTAACCTCAGCTGAGATAGCTTGTGTAATATCGATTCCGGATTCCTATTCTACAGTAACGGTGAAGGGACTAGGCATATAATGAAACTGTGGTAGATAGTCGAATGCTTACTAAACCATGAATTGTAGTTCTAACGCAAACTCAGGTGATGGCAGTTGGTAGGAAAACGACACAAACAGTAAACCCACCGCTCTGTACTCTTGTGTATGGAATGTACACTACAGAAAGTCTTATCCCCGTCAATGGCGGATAGACGGACAGACAGGCGGGCTGAAGTTTTACCCCCCCCCCCCCCTCACCGACACAACAAAATAAACCATCAATCACTCGCAACTTGAAGTTTCGAAAGGAGGGAAAAGAAACAGGAAGAAGAAAAAATGTGTGTGTGTGTGTATGAAGGGCAGCCGATGTACTGAACGCTATATAAGGCATATATAGTAACATTACTATCTGTGTTACAAAAATTGATCCTTTGACAAATGGTAAATAAGTATGAGTGCGGCAAATTACTAAATATAAAATGTGCCATACTGCTCTTTCATAATTTTATGAATTTTGTTCGCGACATTCTCCTGGTAAACCTACAAACGTAAAGAAACATATTCTTGTCATAATAAGAACCACAACTGAATTATAACATATATTTCTCTGCTCTTAGTATATGGAAAATTGAAATAATCAAAATAAGTGTAAAAATATACAATTTCGTCGTATTTTATATTTTCACTGGGCGAGTTTCAAGATGGCTCTATTCTAGGTTGTTGCCCCATGTAGTCTGGTAGAAGTTTTTCGACGTTTCAGAAAGCACATCTGAAACTTCGATAACGTCCTACAAGACTACACTATACAACAACACGGAGGTCGGTAGAGATTTCTTTTTTGCTTAAAAGTTGGCTAAACCTAAACTAAACCTTCCACATTTCTTTCACTTAAATTTCATAAGCAGTTTTAAACCTTTAAAACGGACGCTCATCTACATAATATCTAAAAATTCAGTTTGTACCTCGAAGAAAACGCAAGGCACATCCATTACAAAGATTAATTGGTTAGTGGTGTAAAAGAATTAATCGCTGTTTAATCTGAAAACCATACGAAACCCGTAAAACAATCAGGTCAAAATGCAGAGTTATTTAATATTAGAGCAGTTGTAAAATTACCACTGGGCGTTAACGTCTCAATATACAAGAGCTTTCACAGTTACTACATACTATTTTGTGCAATCGTGTATGTGTTTGTGTGTGCATGTATGTATCTGCACGTGTATATGTACCATTACATTAAATGTCATGTTTAGTTCATATATTTCTGCACACAACCCATAAAATATATATGGAACTTCTAATGTGCAAAAAATCACAGGAAATTAAAAATACCCAAAAAAGTCCCCCGAAGCAAATTTGTTACATATTGCTGTGCCTTGTCTTATAAGATATAATGTGTATATTTTTATTGACTTCTTTAAAGTTCAGTTTTAAACTGTGATCGTAATAGCGGTACATAAAAGCGCGCTTTTAAAAATATAAAAAAAATATAGAACACGGCGAATGAGTTAGGGAAGATTTGTTCTATAGTTTCCTGCACAGATTCATTCCTTTGTAACGAACACACGTTAACTAGAAGGCCTGACGGAGAGAAGTGTGAGGAGGCGTGGGTTGTTGGCACAAAGTCGTCTTCGTTAAAACACGGATTTATTTTGAAAACTGGGTGTTTTGACAGCGTTGAGATGCCTTATATGTCAAACGCCTTGAAGCAGTCTGATCTAGGAGCTTTGCAGATACTTGTACTGCAGTGTTCTGCCCATTGATAAGTCTGCATCGTTCGAGCGACGCTTTGACAGTTGTCTGTCTTTGTTCTTCAGCATTAGAGCTACCGCACGCTCTGTTCTGTGTTACACCGTAAGAATATAGTTCTACCATAGAAATGTATATTTCAGCTTTCACAAACTTCTCTGATATCATCACACACGTTTTAAATTCAGACTAAGTCTCAATGTTTGTCTTCTCGGTCATAACGCCACGTGGACTTGTAGGTATACACCAGTGTTTCAGAGGAACACTTTGCAGCCTCCTCCGATAGATTTGTATGTACTTAGAAGTTCACAAGGCGTTACGACCCATAAGACAAACATCGACATCTTCACCGCTATGAAAATTTCATGTCTCTAAAAAATAGGCCCGCCACATAGCATAGGACGTCTATAGTCTTAAAATGACAAGCAAATTTTTATGGGTGAGAAAAATGCATGCAGAATTTTAGTCGGAAAACCTGAAGTATTGATACCATCTGTAAGAAATATACTTAAGATAATTAAGTTGTTTATTTATTTATTTATGTAGGCCTATTAATGTATTTATTTGGTGACGTGAATTATTAGGGTGGTTACAAGTACTTCGAACGAACGTGTCGCCTCGACCTTCAGGGTAAAAGGAAAAATCGATAGGGATACGATCGTTTATAAGGGGAAGAAGGGTGGTAATTAGGAATAATGAAGATTAGAAGGACATGTTTCTTCGAAACTCCGTAATCACATAATACAAGTGAAGTCAGAGTCACTGCCCAGAAGACTAAAACGTCATTTTATAAAGTTGCTGTTTGGTATGCCTGTATTGGTGATGGAACTCCTGAGATTCGATCTCATGGCCAGCTACCTTCAACGGAGTTCTTAATTTCGCCATGTCATTTTTAATCCCTTTCGTTTATTACCGACACAAGCAAGCCCCAGAACTTCCGTGTGCCCGTCAGAGAAAAGAAACTTAGAACATCTGAAAGGCGAAGTAATCCATGCGCTTAGGCACGAGTCACGAATTTATCGGAGTAGGAAAAACGCGACAGATAGACAGACAAGGGCAGATGCATAAGTTGTTTTTCGCTCACACTACAGCGTTAAGAGCACATAAAAATTGACCAATTTAATCGTTTATTTCAGAAACAAGTACTCTATATTTGCAGTTTATTATAATGTCTAAAATGACATGTAAGGAAGGAAACATTGTGTTTGACAGTTCAAACTTTAGTAAGCTTATACTATCAATGATAAAATAAAGAGGTCTATATAAGCATGTTGTAAAGACACTTTAATATGTCCCAAGCTAAGCTTAGGAACAAGAAAATATCTCATTCATAAACGTCTTAATTTCACGTTACACTTCCCTCGGTCATTAGCATTAAATTCCATCACCATAAATTTGAAGAAAGATCTAATTACTTTGGTTTACTGGAAAAATCTAATCTCAATCCAGTTATTGACAGCAGCTTTTTAAAATGAATCCACACTGACTGGGCTGAAAATGTGAGTTTATTATAAAATATGTCGCATTTGTTGTCGAATGAGATATTGTCATAAGTAAGATATATTAAAAGCCAGTAAAATGTATGACAGAGATGTTAAAAATACATTTAGTGTCGATAACCTGGTAGTGGCGGTGTTAGTTTATTGTGGATACCGAACGGTAGTTGCTGGGTGGATAGTCACATTATTTTTTGCTATACAGGAGGAATCATTCCGTGACAGCCTCCGAGCTAGTCCGTCGTGAGTGAACACGACAAGAGTAGGAACTGAGGAGGTTTGTTCTGAAGAATCTTATACGTAACATTAATATCGTACGGAATTCAACATGTAATAACGTGTATTATTTTTGTTATTTTCTTTGCAGTTAGAATTATTATTATTAGTATATGTTAAATTGTATTAACTTCAACATGCAGATTTATTAAACTTCATAAGCGATGCAAAACAGGATACATTAACATTTAAGTGAAACATGGTTGTTTGTGAAATGCAGCTATTTCGGTAAGAGATTACTTTTAGGTCTATGTAGGACCGATCGGGTTAGTGCTTGGCATTGCTCGTAATTTATATTCAGTAGGTGCTCGATTCTTGTCTGTCATGGAGTTGAATTTTTTCCTTAAGTATGTCTAAGAAAATGCAGGAACAGCACCTTCATATATCACAGAGTCGCTTCCTTTAAAATCCCTGCTCTATATAGGTCTAAAATCTGCCTTTGGAACAGCGAATTAAATAAACTAACCAAGGAAACAAACCATAACAATAGGCCCACTACACATTGTCTCGACCAAGAATGATCCTAATGTAAACAGAGGAGTGGAAAATTCGCTTTTAGCCAGGGCACGTGATAGGCAGAAAGGAATTTGCCTGTTTCTAACACTGTGTTGCGTCGTCACTAGCTGATTACTCGTGTTTAGTCAAGGGTGCTTAAAATTAATTCATGGGAAATATTAATAAATTCAAATAATTTATAATAAAATTAGTACAATGGTCTGCATAATACCCTGACCAAAACAGGCAGAGAAAAGCTTGTTAAACTATGGTACTACGAGATTTGGTGAATGCGCAGCAGACTGACATATGTCCACTGGTTTCCCTCCGAACATGTGGTAGACGTAAGGTAATTTCTCTTTGTTTATATCACGGCCGTTCTTTGGCTAGACAGAGAATAGTGAAAAGTATTATGTAAATGTAGTTCGAATACAATTTAGACCTTGGGGGATAACATACTAATTCCATGTACATATCCCAATGATTTCTCAACGATACGAAATTTGTCAACTCATGCAGGTACCAGTATTCATTTCGTCTTTACTGTCATAGGTAGTGGTCCTCTCGTTAGAGGCCCCATAGTTCCACTGATAAAAGTCTTTTTTATGCATCGATGGCGATCATATGATATAGGTAAATATCTCACTTGTTATGGAACCAACGGCTTCCTAGAAACAACTGGACGTATTGCTACATGTTGGTAAATATATAAATTGTAACGTTTCCGTAAGAACTATGCTGTTTCTTGACAAATGTTTTCTTTGAGATAGTCGATCGTGCGAGGCGCTTTCATATGGACACCCCCCCCCCTACACACACACACCAGGAAAAGTCTGGTAGGGCTAAATCCTGTGCCCTTTCCGGCCAGAGGTCTTTTCAGATAACCGTCTCAAAAACAATTTTGGATTATCGCATTCAGTTGTAGATGGGACGACTAGTTTCAGCTTCTTACATGGGAGAGTGAAGTTTTACAAGGACCGCGGCATGTACCTACAACATTTGATCGCTTTCGGGCATCTAGCGAGAGGATTACATTGTGTAAGAACTGGCCCAAGATAAAGAGATCGCGTGGTATGAACAGCATTATGCGGCCCAAATCTAAGAAGAATTTCTGTGAATCAAGTAGCCACGAGACTTCAGTCATCTTGAAAATAAAATGTAAAATAATAACAGCTTTCTGGGATATTGCACAGTGAATTCTCATCTATGATTCTCATTGCCCTGTTGATGGTGGCAGCACGCAACTCTGGAAAGTCGGCATCCTCTATGAGACTACACGGCGTATTACCTCAAGATGCTGCCATATTCATACTCGCCATTGTGAAAGCTAAGATTTCTCACGAAATGAAGTTAATAATGCCAGGCGAATTATGCAGGTGCAATACTATAAAGCTCAGATATAGAACAAAGAAGTTTCTGTATCTAAGACAAGTTCCCTAAGAACCTTGGGGATTGAAAACATGCATTTAGCTTCGCTTTATATCATTTCCTCTGAAGAGCAGCGAAGTAAACCTGTCTTTGAATATAATGATAACGCGTTCCATCTCCTCCAGATGCTATTATTGTGATAACATTAAGGAGGATGAGAGCATTGGGGCCTATAGCACGCACTGGGAAGATGTCGGTTGACCGGGACGCTAAAGGGAAAACACCACTAGAGAGACCTAGATGAAGATGGGAGAATAATATAAATTTTTAATTTTAAATTAATACAATATATATTAAGGGATAGACTGGAGTTATGCGATTTAGGTTACGGTCAATTGACAGATCTTTTAAACAAGGTAATGAAACTCCGGGTTATATAAAAGGCGGGGATGTCAACCAGCTGAGAGACTATTAAGTTCTCGCGAAGGATTCTGCTCAATTTTCTCTCAATTGGTCTGTTCCCTTCTTTTTTTTTTTTAAATTACAATTTATTATACATTTTTAATATCCTCGTACTTGCCTAACTTTCCATAGAACGTTTGAATCCGTAATTATAAAAAGGATGTACTCTAAGCAGTTTCTACTTTAATTTCCAACAAATTGTCGCTGTAGTTTCTGTGCATTGGAAAAAAAATCGCCTACAGTTCGCGACTGTAATTTTGAGACTTGTGGGGTCAGGTAGTGGGGTGAACTTCGGACTTCCTACATTCCTTGCAATGCTCAAGATTACAGTCGCGAACAATATCTTGCAGGTAGCCAAAGTAGTGTCAGACATTTTACTTATATAATGCAGTACCTAATTCTGTATCTTGTTTCTCTCAGCAGTGATGACAAATTGTATATGGAAGTCTTATTATTTATATATTCTAATTAAAGTAAATATTAATATATGTAAAAACTACAATGTTAACTATTTATTGTATCTGAGAAAAAAGTGATGATCAAGATGTTTGTATCTAGGGGTGTTAAATGACAGAAGCCTGGAGAAAACTGCATAATTAGGAGATTCTTAGCTTATAGTACTCTCCTAATATTGCTAGGATAAAATAAATTAGAGTAAGATTGATAGGGGCGTGTAATAACAATGAGTGAGATGAGAAATGCCTAAAAATTTTGGTTGGAATGCCAGCATGGAAGAGACCACTCGGAAGACCTTTAAAATTAGTCTGAAGAAAACCGAGTGAGAAGGTGAGGACCACATTCAACTGGCTATGGTTACGGACCAGTGGCGAACTCCTGCGAATACTTTAATGAACTACTGGATTCCATAAAAAGCGATTTCTTGATTAACTGAGCGGTTATTAACTTCTCAAGGACGACTCCGCTCCTTGCAGTTCGTTAGTTAACAAATTCAGTTTTTAAGTCGTTTCATATCAGTTGTATTTGTTCGGAGTCAGTACGAAATAAAAATGTGTGGTTTTTTGACATCTGTTATAAGACTAAAGAAGAAATTAGGCATGCCAGAAGAAAGATATGACGTTTTACTTTTATGTCAATACAAATCTTAAAAAGGAAGTATGTACGTACCACTGACAGTTAAGGATATAAAACTGACAATACAGTGTGCTTTAAAGTCCTTGTCAAGAGAAAGGTTTTACATCTTAATAAGTTCCGACGTTCACACAAAAAGTCATACAGTATGCTTTAAGCGTAAATATAATTACCAAGCCCTCACGTACAGGTTACGCTTCAACTTTCTAAATACAAAATAAAATATCGATATTATAATTTTGATCCTGTCGTAATTGTGACAAGAGGGAGAAACTAACTTAAGATCGTGTCTAATTCCAGGCTCTTATTTTGGTGGTGCTGTACATTCTAATTTAACTGGAGTTACTTATAGGTTTAGCAATCACATGGTATCATCCACAGAAAGTTTCTGTGCCTTTTCTGTTCCTGCAGTCAGTAAATGCAAATGTCACATAAGGTTAATCCTTCTTTCATTAATAATTCGCTTTTATTTGTTTTATACGACTCCTGTCAGTCTAGCAACTGGCATGATAGATTTAAAAACTGAGGTCGATTTCCTTTATTCTACTTTCTTCTTCAGAAAGGGTTGACAAAAACAGAAAACGTCATTAGCGTCACTTAAAATTTTAATCACAGAAAATGCGTTTCTTTGAACTGTAACACGCAGGAAATATGGTACAGACTGTACTAGTCATTATACGTCTTACATTCTATAAATGCACAGATCTATTTGCGTCTGCACTTCTGATGCAAGTGGGATCCATGGAATGACAATTATTCATTGGTTGTTGAACAAAATCGATAACATTTTTTATCTAGTTAGGCCCGTGCTACAAAATTTGCAGAAATTTTTACTTTAAAGTCGTCCGTCCTCGATGTGGCAGTCAAATAATAGGTGCAATTAAAATCCTTAATATCAGATTAGGTCAGGCTTGTGGTATCAAGAATTACAAACCGCAATGTACGTCTATAGTTGCTTCACATACTATCGCAAATTCTGAAAATCGGGTTTTACGTAACGGCCGTAGTTTCAAGATTTAATTGTTGTTCATGGTTTTACTCAGTTCTATCAGGGAAGTGTCAGAATATTACTATTCTACACATAAGTTTCTTTCAAATTTACCACACGCAGTCTTCCTGACGTATTATCCAAAATTACATAACCACTGAAACTGATTATTATTATTATTTAGTGTTCTGTCTGACGACAGGTCCATTGTTCTGCCCAAAAAGAGTTCGCCAGTTTTCCCTATTCTCAACTTCTCGTTTTAACCGTGTGAAACTGATATGTTAAATAAATTAGAATAAATCACTAACATTACAGTTGTCCATGAATTTACTATATAGCGACTTGTGTCTTTCTTCCCCAAGAAAGCTACTCTTGCTGATGGCCGGAGCATAATTTTAATAAGTTACATGAAACAGAATATTTCTTTAAAAGCTTATGGTCGCTAAATTGTTAGAATATTCCTCAGTTTTTATAGTATCGTTGTTCACATCGCCATCTCGATAGGATATAGTTTAAACCAGACCACATCAATTTATTTAAGATCCATCTTAATATTATCCTCCCAACTACGCATAGTTTTCTTAAGTATTATCTTCCCTTCAGGTTTCTAGCCATTGTTTTGTGCATTTCGCATTTCCGAAGCTGTGGTGCGTCATCTTTTGTGTTTCTCCTTTTTACTGCAACGCCTTTGGTTAAAAGGCAGGAAATTCCTTAATTAGCTTGGAGACTGTTAGTTTCTCAAGAAATCTACTGCATAAAGTTTGCCATCAGTACAACAGCGAAATTACATTTTCCCGTACAGAATTTTCCAACTTTGTAAGTAACGTCTTCCAGATCAGCCACCTTGTGCAGTTTTTCAAAGATGTTCACGAGTTTCCACGTGGGCGTCCGTTATTATCAGTAGCAGTAAGTACAAACACGGGAAGGGATTTATATATAAATTTGGTCTAAAATGATGTAGGCGTATAAATCGACGTCTCGAACTTCAGAATGTGAGGTACAAGACAAAGGAGTCATGCCGAACAATATTTAACCTGTATGAGACACATTTAATAAGTGTATTCATTAATTACGAACTTATATAATAACAGATTAGTGCACTAGATAAGAAAATTCTTTTTAATGACGATATCCCAATCGCTGGCCATACCTGATGTATTCCAAATTGTTTCCTTCTTCCTATACATATTCAAGGATTGTTGAAGAATTAATTAAAACTTTCATTTAGCTTATACACAGAGGGAACTGCCACCACTATAATAACATTTAATGTCTTTATCATCAACTGAATAAATAAGTAATAATGTTTCAAATTCTAATAAATTCCGTACTAGCATAAAATTGTAAGTAGATTACTTAATGTCCGCGCGCGTACGGTTTCAGACGTGTAAGACTCTTGTTATCGTGGGTTCGAATTAATCTCTGACTGTAGAGGTTATGTTCAAGTTTGGTGTCTTTGCCCTGTGTTGTCTTCTAGGTACAGACATTTACGAAATACTGTTCCCACTTCCAAGGACTTTTAACAAATGTCTATAAAATATACATATTTTCAGATTTAATTCAAAATAGAGTCAGACCGTAGAATCTGGTTTACGACAGGTGAACAAGAAGAAATAGCATTATCTTTTAATAAGTTAAATGGGTTTAGAGTTGCTTTATTTTCAGTTTACAAGATATCTGATTTCCGCATAATTTCATTATAAAGGCCCCCCCCTTTGCTGACGGAAGTAAGAAATTTTGCAAACACAATCACATTTTTCTAACAAATAGAATATAGAGATATTTTCTCCTAGAATGCGTTGAATAATTTATGTTACAACTTATACCAAATTTAGACAGACAGAGAGAGAGAGAGAGAGGGTGTCTGTGTGTGTGTGTGTGTGTGGAAGGTGGAGGGGCACAGGAGTTGGTTGCGATGCACACGAACTTGACAGAACGTCAGACTTTTTGACTGCAACGAGTACAAAATAGAACGGACAGCCGCCATTTCTAGCTCCAGTAGTTGTTCAGACACGCACTCTCGCTTGTGGGAATGTCTCTGAACCAACTGCCTGTCCGCATTTCCAAATGTCTGCCTCAGAGACACGTGTGTGAATATCACAAAAAATTAAACACGTACCACAATGTAATTGTTTAAAGGTATGTTAGGAATGTCATAATAAGCGATGAAAGTATTAATTTTGCTTTCTCATAATTCATGATCGCGTATCGTTCTTATCTCGACTCTCTGCATGCCTAGCCAAATGTGCCTTCACTGCTAAATACGAATAAAATTTTCAAAAATATTTATAGATATTATGTTGTGAGTCCTCGTTAGGTTATGGTGATCAAATCAACGTAGCTGGTATTTACGGGGAATACAGAAAAATTGTGAGGTGAGAAATGCGTACAAAGTTTTGATATAAACAGATGAAAGAAAAGCAGTGAAATAGATCTTGAAGAATTAATGTAATTGGGCGTGGACTGGATTTATTTTGTTTACTACAGATATTATAGTACCCGTCACAAATTTGTATGCTTAATGGTCACAGCAAAATTGTACAACGCTGTAACATGAAAAGCTGAGTCCAGGTGAGTGAAGACAGCTCAGAACACGCACCAAAGCTAGCAACGCTATACTGTTGACTTCCAGAGACAGCGGCTGGTTGCTGCGTAAACCAGTACTGAATATTATTTCCACAAAAAAATCGAATATTTTGACTAGCTGAGCAACTATTTGCTTCTGAACAAAACTTCTGCTCCATGGAGTCGGTTTAGCTAGTTACAATCCTCACGAAATATTTATTTTATTTAGCTAAATACATTGAAACTAGAGTGTCATCAACAAAACGGTGCCCCATCTTGTAATTTTCATGTCACATGAATTTTTCTTTTGTACGTGAAATATTGCAAAGGGTGGAATCTAAAAACAAAGTCACAATAACGTTGACGATGATAATGATGATGCTAATAATAATTATTATTATTTTAATAAGTGGAAAGTAAAATTATTTTCAGTAATTACTGGAACAACTGGAACTGTCTCTAAGTCACTCGAAAAATATTTGGCCAACATCCCGGGCGAAGACATTAGGGAAGTTTAGAAAACCGCCATTCTAGGAACATCATACGTCATTTGAAAGACGATCGTGTGAAATATATAGTATATATAGTAATGCCTCAATACATGTAACACGTATTAAAAACAAAACTTATTTCGGAAATAGCTGCTACACTATGTACCTCAGGGGCAAGGTTTATCTCAGGTACATAGAAATAAATACCCTATAAAGTGGTGAATAGATAGAATAGTAATAATTTTTATTAATTAACACCTAGAAAATACGTCATATTTAAATATAATTTCACTTTATCAAGCCAGACAAGCAAAATTGTACTTCTGTATAATGTCTTAGGCGTCACTTCGTTCTTACTCTTCGGCGTCTAATGAACAATTAATGCCGTTTTCATAAATTTCTGTTTCTAATGTGAACTTGAGCGTGTAACAAAAACAGTTCCGTAGTAAACAGACGTTTAGAACTCATTTTATTCGTACTTACACTCACAGGCAACGTTTTATTTTCTTAAAAGCTTACATCGGCTTTGGCTATTGGAGGAGAGATGTAATGAAAAGGAAGGCAGAGGAAAATGTATAGATGGTGGAAAAAGAGAGGCGAAAAGAGTTTCCGAGTTTGAAAAATGGGGTGCACGGTGCAAGTGTCGGAGATCCCCACTTAAGTTGACACGGAGGACTCTCGTGTGGAGGTTCTGACTGTTGCTTCTGTTACATAGTGGACACTGGGTGACAGCCACTTGCGATTTACATGTACAGGGACCCAGAACGGATTCGACCGTACGCACCAAATTACTGTTCTTCGCTTAGTCTTTGCTCTTTGACCTCAATGTAGAACATAAGTACAACGTACAACTCAACTAAATGTAAGTTTCATTGATCAAATCATCTGCTCTTCTAATCTAGGGAATTTTGTAAAGAAAGAAAGAAAAAACTGCACCGATATTTCCCAAAGCGATTCTCAGAAATTAAGTTGTGTGATATAACCTAAAAGGAATACTTCATTTTGATAATGTTATGATTCCGAGTTTATGCTAAACATATAAACTGACCAACTTATTAACTCCATGGGCAGACACTACGGCTTCGTATCTGGGAGATTCTGGATTCATACCTCTGCCAGGTGACCGGATAAACAAAATAGATTTTTTGTGATTTTTCTCGTTGTTTCTAAGGAAATTTTCGGGATAGCACTGATTATCTCTTTCTGTATACTTTCCGAGTTATTAATTATTGACATATAATCTTAGTCAGTGACAGTGTTATTTAATAAGCCATAAACAAATCTATAGGCAGAGTCATTATTGAAAAGCTGGTGGTCTGTCAGCTGTTTAAGAATTTCGCTACATTTTGTGAGACCCGAATATTCCATAATGTGTTTACAAGAGCCACCCACTGGCCCTATTCTGAGTTAATCCAATTCATTTCTCACCATCCCGCCCCATTTATACAGCATCGATTCCATGCACACCGAAGAAATGAATGCGCTAGTACGGAATTCTTGTCACATCTCTGGAACACATCATGGTCCGGCGGTTCAATTATAAGTAAGTTTTAGACAAATAAGCAGGGCCGCTGTATTTAGTGAGCGAAGTTTTAGACGTCAAGGGCCCCTACATAGTGAGATACGTTGCCGCGTAAGTAAACTTTTCCAGACTCTTTCCGAAAATATCAAGAATATATATTTTACAAACTTTTTAGTCCACGTTACAAAAAGTAGCCAGTAATTACGCCATATGTCATGAGCATGCAGACGGCAAATAGTTTTGCATTGTGCTGTTGGAAGCCAAGAGCACAATTAGTAAATTGAAGAAAGAATTTCCTTTCCGTTATCGTTATTTCATTTGATTTTTGACAATATTTCAAAAGTCTATAAGACCTATTTCAGCTTGTGTGTTCGATAAACATATATGGGAAGTAATTATACACAAAGGGGGAGTTTTTTTCTTTTCGTGTTGGTACACTTGACATTGTAGAACATGTTAAGTACTATATTTAAAATAATTTTGAACTTAGATAATTTATACGAATACATTGTGTTTTTAATCTCATACTTTCCTTTTCGCTTTTGTCATTACAAATTCATTTTTTGTGGTACACATTGTAAGGTTTTTTTTTAAATAATAAAAGGGGGAGGGGGCTCAAAATCATGCTTACTCCAGGACCCATTACCGCTTTAAAGCGGCCTTGACAATAAGAACCATATCTGGGAAAGGAATGTCATTATTGACGGCAGATGTTACAAATTGGTACCAGACGGAAGTCTTTACCTTGTGGTGTGAGGGGACAATACAGTACACAAAACTATAATTTTATCTGTTTTTATATGGTATAAAATCTGTTCTCGCCCTAAAATAATAATAAGTTACAACTGAAGGGTGCTTAAGAACAAGGAGCATATTTCGGTCTACAAATAGGAAACAGGTTGACAAATAGATGGAAAAACTGCATCACGCGAAGTTTCGTTATTTCTCTCTTGACTAAATATTATTAGGACATTCAAAACAAGGAAGAAGAGATGGGTGACACATGTAGCACTGAAGAGGCATATAAGAAATTCATGCAAGTATGTAATTTTAATCGGGAAACCTGAATGCAAGAGACCATTTGGGCGACCGGGACCTACTAAAATTCATGTAAAAGAAATTACATGAAGGTTTGGACTGGATTCAAGTGGCTCAAGATAAGTTCCAGTGGCGGCTCTTGTGGACACTATAATGTACGCAGCTTCCAGGCGAGGGTGGGTAGATTTCTTGGCCAGCTAAGAAACTATCTGCAATGCTACACGGAGTTAGTCACACCAACCAGATCTCGGCAGAAGATTCTTGCGCGTGTTCTTACTCCTTTTTTAGTTGCTCCACGCGATTGTTGATATTCGAAACACTACGACCATGTTCTTTCTGCGAGTTATAAGGTCGCAGTGCTTAAGTGCGCTGTTCCATAAACGTATTCAACTACACGTATAAGCGCCATTACAATGTATTTAAATGCTGCCCTTACACCCTTCATTACTCTAATGTCCCTTGCATAATCTCATTATTATCCAATGAATATTATAATCCATAATGTATTATAATTCAATTCCTTTATTAGAGTGTTTACCAACAGCAAAGAGCCTATGACAGGCAAACACTAATACGAAAGTATAACAAAAAATACAAATTAAATACAAAAACAAATAAACTACCAATGTAAACACTAATATAAGTGTAAAATGTAATAGTAATAATTATATTATTGTTCTAACAGTGTTACAGGCGTCCCTTTTTTTGATCCAAGGTCATTACCATTTATCATTTATAATTTATTTTCAACATTTTTAAGCACATGAATCTAGCTTTGACGCTTAATTTGTCTACTTTGTTTCATATCTGATATACGAGTACTCTCAACTACACCATTTACTGATTATTTATCGTAAGCTTCTGTAATCCGGTTACACTTACACTAACCTGTGCATGTTTTCTTTTCTACCAGCGATGGCAATCTGCAAGCACAAGCTGACCTCAATCTCACCCTTGGCATCTTGAACTCAATTTAATAAATTGTAGGGTTTTTGTCTCACCTAGACGGTTGTTCATGATTCATAATGCTACCACAGTGTCCAGGCTTCATATAGTAGTTAGTCATTAGGTCACGATTTGCTCCGCTATTCGCTTATCATTTAAACTGGTATTTTTTACTGTTATCGCAAGAAACTTCGTCCGACCTTCAATTATTCAATATCATTTCTGGTAACATGTTTCAGTACCAAGGAGTTCAAAGAAGCAGTAAAGCATGAAATTAACGGTATCTGACAAATCAATCAAATACAGTCCCAACTTCAAGAGTGTTCTTTTTACCGTGTGAGAAGCCGATATTTGCTCTAATTGTCAACAAATCCCGCGTATGTCATGGAAGTCTAGCGTTGCTTACCATATTTTTAAGACTCATTTCTTGTCCTATTCTGAATCAATCAAATCGAATTCCTTCAAGATTCGTTTTAATATTATCTATCCCTATTTGTCCTTACAGGTCTCTTATATCTAGTAGTTTTTCGTAATACATTAAACAGAATTCGTATCAAATGTTTGTAATTTCGAAAATAAAACATACTTAGTCTAAGACACGTTTATAATAGCATTTTTAGTTACTAATTTCAGAATGACTGTTGTTACAGTGAATTACGTCTGAAGTGTGGTTCAGAGATAATTTTTATGTGACTATCAAGTACAACACATTAATATTATTAAAGTTATTATTATTTTAATTAATATATTATTATACGCCTTCCTGATGCTGTAGGCATGGTAGCAAAAGCGAAATATTTACTTTCCGGTTAACGTGGCCACAGTTTTCAATCCCATTTAGGTTGTGGCTTGTGGCCTTTATATGCAGTAGTTACGTTAATCATTGCCATGATACTTCATCAAATTACCCCCTTGAATATAAATACTTTGGTTGAAGAAAGCTGTGATGTTGTCTTCAGGATTGGCCAAGTTGAAAATGTCCAGAAGAGAAGCCAGAAATGGCCCCATGCTTTCTATTTTAGTTACTTAAAGATGATTTAATTGTAAGATGTCAAAACATAGTCCTCGGCAAGTGAATAAACACAAACGTAACTGATTGTAATATTTTTAGAGTCGGTGTAATTAGATAATTGCTGCATTTATTATTACGAATTACTCACGTTTTACATATTTCTTCAACACTAATAAATAATAAAAGTCAAAATAATATTTACGCCAAAATATGCATGGCTACTCACGTAGTGGGTTTATAAACACATTCAGTATTTCTTTCCTGCTCTGCTCTTTGCCTTTCTTTTTTTGTAAGCCACCCTGTCCCTCTCCTTCGTCGTCCTCCTCCGCTGTTAACTCTCCACTGACAGCCAGGAGAGAAATGGGATCTTGAACGACAATTTCTGTCTTTCCTAGTCTTTCGTCGTGTTCTCAGCTGGGACTTGGTTGGTTCAACTTCACAGTAACTACGCTGTAATTGAAAAGTAGTCCTTTCTTTTTTGTGGCATGAAAGAAGCCTATAAAACATAAGTACCACAGAATGAACGTAGGATTTTCTTTCTGGATGTAAAACACTATGTGGGCAAGGAATTAGACCTTTTATTTTAAGAAAAACCGTGCTGATTGTTTATCGGACAATAAAAGAAACAAGGAAATTTGTCATTTCTCATCGTATTACCTATTACCAGAAGATCCCTATGGCGTTTATTGCTGAGCACCGCTAAATACCACTAAGCAGCAAAGTAACATTAATCACCCTATTTGGTGTGGCATTAAAGAACAGAAGAATTAAATTAATTGTCAAGAAAGAATTAAGTAAATTTTGCGTTAAACTAAAAACAATTATTTTACATTTATTCTCAGCAGTTTCAAAGAAGAGGGAATAAATGACAAGACACCAAGGAAATATTAAATTATCTTAATAAAATATTAATTTCATCTTAGGGCTAATTACAGAGATCCATTCCACATTATGAATATAGGCTGGATGTAACAACATGGCTGTAAAAATATATCCTAATTTATACTTTGGTGATTTTAAAACTTTGCATGGTCTATATACAAAATTGAGATTACATTCTAATATGAATGAATTAAACTATGTACTGCAAAATATAATCTCGATAACTTTTAGAACCATCACTCATAACAGTGTCCTGTTCTTTACTCTTGTAACATGCGAACGTCATACCCAAATATCTTTTGATGGCTTGTTGTTCCGTAATAGCCACACCTTACCAAGAATTCAAGGTTCTTTACTCTTGTAACATGCGAACGTGATACCTAAATATCTTTTGATGGCTCGTTGTTCCGTAATAGCCACACCTTACGAAGAATTCAAATAAATGCATTACAGAGGTAGTCAATAAATTACATTCCAATGAGCTCAGGCCATAAATTACCACGGAGGTAATGAATTTTATTTGTACAAATTATAAACTTTCAACAGCTGAAAGCTCGGCCATAGGGAGAAATAGTCAAAATAATTACTATTAGGAGACCTAAGTGTAAGAAATGCCTGATTATTCTTGTTTATAATAAAAGGAATACCATAGAAATAATCATGTTTGACCAAAAGCTGGTTATTCAAATTTGACGTGAAATAGAGAAATCAGGAAGTATTAAAATGTTTTGTTCTGTTACAAAAATCGGAAATCATTCCGTGGATGCCAGAATTGTAATGAAATATGA